>CAJQUW010011630.1:23047-165231 GCA_907163375.1 Prostheceraeus crozeri
AGATGCATTTTATGCAAGTCTTCATAAGTAGTAAGTAAAACTCCACTTCTGGATAGCGCAAGATGGCCGCCGTCGCTGACGTCCCCCCCCCTCTGGAACGGCAGAGTGTCGTGGTCGGCCGCCGTGGTGCTTTGAGTCTGACGTCCCCCCCCTCTGGAACGGCAGAGTGTCGTGGTCGGCCGCCGTGGTGCTTTGAGTCTGACGTCCCCCCCTCTCTGGAACGACAGAGTGTCGTGGTGTGCCGGCCAAGTGCGTCCGCCAGGTTCGCTGACGCCCCCCTCTGGTCGACCGTCGTACAGCGCGCGGTGATGTGCTGTCGAGGTTGGCGTGGTGTGCCGGCCAGGTTGAGAGGGTGGACTGTCGTAGCTCATCAGTGTCAGAGTGGCTTTGTATGGGTAAAATTTTGAAAATTTTCCAAAGTGTGGAATTTCGACCTGGGACCTTCACTAAAACATTTTTCATCAAATTTCACGGACCTCCCCCCCCCTCGGGAGAGCTCGCTTCGATCTTGGCTTCTAGTGGACGGATTTTGTCGTGCAATAGCTCGTTTGAAAGCTTGAGACAAATTCAGTGAAAGAAGGCTTGTTCATATCTGTCTTCGTTTAGGTGTGAGACGCCATTTAAGATTTGGGAGATTGACGAAAAACGACAGAGTTAGAATTTCCCAAGAAACAGCTCCAGCGGGCGAATGAAGGCTCGGATGGTAAACGGAGGCCAGATTTGGAATCAGCTTGATGTTATTGTCCAATGAGGATCATCATCCAATGAGAATCAAGCATTTCTATATAAATAGCGAGCCTTCGACAGTGAGAATCATTCCATCGTTGAATCGCACGAGTGACGGACGCACATTTTCTCTCTCTCTAGTTCCCTATTCTATTATCCAACTAAAATGGTAAGTCGCTACTTCCCTCCCTCTCCTCCCTTGAACTTTAACTTAATACAATCTTTTTCATTTTCAGGCATCTACTCCATCTGCTGCACTAGTAGGACAAAATGGCGGTCAAACGTTACAAGGTCCGCTACGATCAGATCATCTACAACTGAGGCCAGTGGAAGAAACAACCAAGGTACATAATCCTACACCGCTACAGCGTAAATTTAAACAAGTCTTGCGTTATGACGATCATAGCATAGTACTCCAAACGGGAATGCTCCCTTCCACGGATGTCAAGATAATGCACAATCAGTATGGGGACTACATACTGATCCCCGTGAGTCCGTACATTCGCCACCAACTTGATATTATTGAGGAGTACGTGACATTAAATATGGACATTCCTACTCCTCTTGCTCAAGAGTGGAAGGCGAGAGATGACACGGATACTCCCTATAGAAAGATTTGGGATGGTAATCAAATTTGCCTACCGGTATCACATTGGTGCACTTACTATAAGAAGGAGGGAGATCATTCAACATCCATCACATGCGACGAGCTCGGAGAAGGTACTTGGGATATCCTTTTCAAAGTGAATGGGCTATATTATGGTCGGCACAAGGATAATAAAATAGCCTCTCTCTCCATGCATATGGAATCCATCCTATATATTCCAAAACCACCCAACGTGGACGACATAATTGATCAAATCCTTAAGAGCAGTGGTACGAAGCGCAAGTCGGAGAAGAATGCTACTTCCAAACGCAAATCAAAGAAAGAGAATTACTAGTCCTTTCCTAACTCTACCCTATGACAATTCGCTTATGTGCTTTGAGTGTCGTAGACGTGGTCTTATTAGATACATTTTACTTCTTCGTTGCCATCATATCATTTGTGTATTTTGTCGTGAAAAGCATCGATGTAATTCTTCATTTTGTAATATGTTATAGAACGTTTCCTTAGATGTGTTAATTTCCGTTTTAGGCTTCTATCATCATTTTTATGGATTGTGAGGGTGAACCTGTACAGGAGCTCAGTGCTATTGCTATGAACAATTGGACATATCAGATTGTCAGTGTCTATCATCAACACGCCAACTGCGATCCCAATGTTGATCAATGGGCGACAAAACACATTCATGGACTTAATCTGAAATATTTGCAAGACTATGGCTTTTCTTGTGAGAGTGCTCTTCTTATTGACTTTAAACGATGGTTAGCTGCTTTCAATGTTATACGCATCTTTTGTAATAATCCTGGTAAGGAGAGGAAAGTATTTCCCAATCTAATCATTGATGATATTTTGCTCCCGCCTTGGGATAGTAGAGTGAATCAACACTACCATGAAGTCACGAAACGTTTTAAGGATTTGTGTGTTCCTATTTTGTCTGTTCGTTGTAGTAGCTACGTTCATAACCAATGCTTCTTTCCTCCTTACCTCAGCACTGCCAAAGTCCTGTATGGTTATCATTGCTCGCTGTATGATAGTTACCAGCTGTATCTATTTTATCTCTTTCAAACCATTGATTTGTAATGCATGCTTGTTACTATTATTCAATAAATGTTACTATGAGAAGAGTTGTTGCTTTCATGCAATGGATGGGTTAGATAAAGGGCGATCATGTCTTTCTCAAACGACTGCGGAACATTACATTTTCATAGGCAAAGTTTAAAAGGAGCTGTTCAAGATTATGTGATAAATTTTCATAAAGATGAGACCGACATCGAAGCAGTGATCGATGATGCTAGCACTGTATTTCTAGAGTTAATGAATACATTCTCTGATAGCATTGTCATGGCGCGATTAGTTGCGAAAATTAAGTTTAGTCATTTTGGAAAGGAGGAGGTGGAAAGTCGCTCTTTCCATTTTGCTTCTTATTCAATGGAAGTGGTAGATCACCCCGAAGAATTATTTAAAAGACATATGATAAAAATTGCTGAACGTCTTAATGCATTTAACCATCATGGTAGCAGTCTAGTGATTGAAGCGATTTCAATATTCACATTCAACTTTCCATAAAGAAAAATTGAAAATGCAGTGGTACTTCATTGTAGCACAACTGGTTTTCGAGCTATGTCTGCTCACTCTCGAAGTATATTCCTTCTGTACATGCGTCTATTATTTAGAAAAGGCTAGCAAATTCATATCTTCAAAAAGACTTGCTATAGACATCAGTAACGGTGAAACTATGTGTTGTGATGTATGTAAGCGAAAGGATGGAAATGAAAAGCACATCTTCAAGAGATGTAAGCACGCTTTTTGTCAACGCTGTTTCATACGTAATTGCATTCAACTTTGCAAATGTAACCACTGTGATATTGCTCATTTCGAGTGTCACTTATGTCGCAATAGTTAGTACCTATGCAAATGTGGTAAAGATAGGTTTTAGCAAAGACTAACACGGAAAATGGCGAAACGTAAAATGGCGAAACGTAAAAGTCAAAAGTCTTCAAAGTTTTCTTCAGCCATTCAAGCTCTCCGACGAATGAAAGCAAATCAGCGATACAATGCTATACAACATGCTAACGATAAATTCATTCGTGAAATTATTTCTCATGTCAGAAAGTTGAGGACGAAGAAATTAGCGCCAAAACAACGAAAGTTACTTAAGCGATATGCCACAAAATTGCGTTTCATCTCCAATCCTAAAGTCACCCTTCAAAGAAAGAGGGAAACTCTAACACAAAAGGGCGGTTTCCTTTCAGCAATACTTCCAATGATAGCTCCTGCCGTGGGCAACCTATTGGGTAATATCTTTGGCTCTAAGCGTTAATTATGCAAATGTTGAGTCTGAAAGTAATGAAATGGATTTCAGACTTCAATGTGATAAAGTTCTGACTGTATCAGGTCCATCTCATGCAGGTAAAACTGTTTTCACGCTGAATTTATGGGATAAAAGAAGGGAGTTGTTTAAGGAACCTATCAATCGAGTGATTTGGTGTTATGGTATTTATCAACCGTCGTTGTTTCAGGAATTGCAAAGTCGCAACTTTATTCGACATGAAGGAATTATTGCAGTGGATAAACTTCAGTCTAATGATGTTGTTGTATTGGATGATTTATTAAAGGAAAGTAAGAATTCAAAAGATGTTACAGATATGTTCACTCGCGCAGCACATCATAAAAGGTGTTTTATCATCTATATCACACAAAATTTGTTTCCTGATGGAAAAGAAGCTCGTACACGAAACCTGAATACACACTATTATGCTATTTTCAAGAATCCGCGAGATAAAAGTCAATTTGAAATTTTAGCGCGACAAGTTGCACCCAGAGGATCAAAAGCCTTAATTGAAATTTTTCAAGCATCTACTGAAAAACCATACGGTTACTTATTCATTGACTTTACGCAAGAGTGTCCGGAAGAATTTAGATTTCGAAGTGATATTTTGAAAACTCCCATGATTATCTACAAACTATGAGTTCTTATTCTCGCATGATTGTTATTCCTCAGGATGAATATGTACAATTGACTGCCATGCAGCAAGTAAAGCAACCTCTAGCAAATCAAATGTATAGGAAAGAAATAGATTATCAGCAAAATGTTCACATCAAAGATCCACATCGTGCTGTATTATTACAATCGGAAACTGTTGAGCAATTGAAAAACTTGAAGAATAAGATGCGTGACTCTGTATCGACTGCTACACCTTTAGCATCTCGCGCACATGCCATATCTCTTTTCAACAGTATTGAACCCCATCTCAATGTAAATGATAGAGGAGAAATCATTACAGATGAAAATAAAGTGATTGATGCTTCACGTTATGAAGACTTGATTCAGTATGCGACACGTAGAAAGCGCCTTCAGGGCTATGTTCCACCTGGTTGGTCATACTTTCTTAAACTATTGAAAAAGCATAATGTACCAAAATTTGCTTTGAATAATGAGACATTGAAAGAACTTGATTCAACAGTGGCTACTGCTCCAATGCTTCAGACGATGAAAATGCCAACAAATTGGTTTAAGACGTCACCTGCTACATCGCCTCCCACACTCACTAAGCAAACAAGAGGAAGAACTCGACGTAGATCTACATCGCCACTAAAACTAGTAAAAGGAAAACGTAAAACAGCTCCTCCCAGGAAATACATGTTCTCAGACTATTAATATGAAGCAGATGTGTTGCCTGCCATGTAATGAGCCGCCAGAGGTGAATGTCGTTGTCACTTGCACTTGCTGCGCCAGCTCTCACAATGAAACCCCTAAGCAATGTGAACACGATCGCAAAACCGCTAAAGCTAAATGCTGCAGTTGTTGTAAATGTAGAAAGGTAAGAAAACAAAAAGATGAGAAGGAGAAAAAAGAGTCAGTCGTCATCGACTGAACGTTTGAAGTCAATCTATTATGATGTAAAACATCCGGCAGGATTTGCATCTATCAAGAAATTATCAAAAGCGAGTGGTCTTCCACAATCACAAGTGAAACGATGGTTAAAGGGTCAGGCTACCTATACACTCCACAAACAAGCGAAAAAGAAGTACCGCACCCGCCATTATATTGTTCATGACATCGATGAACAGTGGCAAGCAGATTTGTGTGATGTTGCCTCCATTTCAAAACATAACTCGGGCAATAATTTTATTTTAACCGTCATTGATATTTTCTCGCGTTATGCGTGGGCTCAACCTTTAAAAACTAAAGAAGGGAAAGGAGTAGCAAAAGCATTCCAAACAATTTTTCGAGAAGGTCGGATTCCAAAAAGAATTCAGAGTGATCAAGGAAAAGAGTTTGAAAATCAGCATGTGAGAAGATTATTTGAGAGGCATGACATTGAGTTGTTTAGTGTAAAGAGTGCTTATAAAGCTGCACTCGTTGAACGTTTTAATCGCACATTAAAAAATCGCTTGTGGCGACATTTTACTGCCAACTTGACACAAAATTGGACAAAGGTTCTACAAGATACACTCCATGCCTACAATCACTCTACCCATCGTTCTATTGGACTCAGACCAGTAGATGTAAATGCTGACAATGTAGATAAAGTGCGCGAATCATTCCAACGTAAACGCACTCATGTGAAAAGTGATGTGAAAATTGGTGATAAAGTTCGTATCTCAAAAGTGAAAAGTGTTTTTGCTAAAGGGTACCTTCCGAATTGGACAGAGGAGGTATTTACAGTATCAAGGATTAATCAAAAAGACTCTCCGACCACCTACAAGTTGAAAGATTACGATAATGAAGAAATTGAGGGTAGCTTTTACCGCGATGAGATTGAGGTAGTCACTGAAAGTGAAACATATTTGGTAGAGAAAATCATTCGATGTAAAAAACGGCAAGGTGAAGAATGGTGTCTTGTTAAATGGACTGGTTATCCTTCAAGTATGAACTCTTGGATGCGTCGTGCCGACATCTTTCATCTAAGTGATCGACAGTGATTCATGCAAAGTTGTAACTAACAATGTTTAGGGTTTGAGCTATGAATCCAACTGCCTCATTTTATTCACGACCCTCCTATGTAAGTGGTGGAGGACAAATTTACATCGGTGCTCGCCGCCAACGTGGAGGTAGCATACTTGGTGCACTGAAATCTGTTGTAGCACCTGTCATATCCAATGTCGGTAGATCTTTAAAACAAAATGTTTTAAGTAATGCCGTTGGCTTTGCTGGTGATGTTGCTAGTGATCTTTCCAGAGGTAGAAGTTTTAAGAGCAGTTTGTTGAATCGTGGGAAGGAACGCGGTTTAAAAACATTGAAGCAGACCTTTGCTGGTGTTACTCAAGGAAATAAATCACCTAAACGAATGAAAAAAGGAAGGAGGAAACATCGCGGAGCTGGTAAGGTGCGATCTTCAGTCAAAAGGCATTCACGCAAACGTCGCAGAGGCTCTAATCATTCATCAAGCGCTAAACGACGACGCTGCCATAACTTCTAATCATGGAGTGTAAAACTTCCGGTTTTGTTTGTTTGATCAACAAGCCATACAGACAGATATTCTTAGTTCAAGTATTGTAGATTATCATCCTCGAACAGCTGAGAATGCTGGCCCCATTGAATTTGTTATTCCTGGTGGTAGTGATGACTACATAGATTTGAGTTATGCGATGGTTGATTTGAGGTTTAGAATTCAGCAAGCAGATGGAACTGCTATTGACGATGCACATAAAGTTGGACTGAACAATTTACCATTGACTACATTACTTCGCGATGTTTCTCTAACGATTGGAGAGCAGCAGGTGGAAGGTGGTCAAAGCGATTATCCCTATAAATCATATTTCAATCATGTATCACAGTTTCATCCAGCAGCACAAAAAAGTCATATGGAAGCCATGGGATGGTATAGAGATGAAGCAGGAAAATTTGATGTTGAAACAAACAGTGGCTTTGTAAAGCGATCTGCTATGATTAAAGATAGTAGAGTATAAGTTAAGAAATTATGACGCTCACGCTATGATGAATCATTTTCACTTTAATTGCACTAAAATTGGAAACTAACTTTTTTCATTTCCAATCTCTTTTATCTCGCTCTCTCCATCACTTTATCTCCTTGCTTCTCCTGATACTTTTCTCTGTCATAATTTCTCTTCTTTGTTCTTTCTCTTCTCTTTTTCCTCACTTTTCTTCTCTCTCAGCATTTCTCTTCTTTTCTTTCTCTCTCTCTTGATTTCTCCTCATTTTCTTCCTTCTCTTAACTCTGTCTCCTCATTTCTCATCTTTATCCTCTTTTTATTCTTCTCTTTTCTCATCACTCCTTTTTCTATACTTCTATTTCATATTCCTTGATCAATTCTAATCAATTATCATCTTTATCTTCCTCCTTCATTTCTTTTCTCGCCCCACATCTATGAATCTAGCTTTGGTTCATCTCTCTCTCATGTTTTGTTTTTGAATTGATGTTTATCTTCGAAAATAAGATAAAGTAAAAATTCATCATTGATCTCTGCCCATGCATTTCCTATATTGGTAGGATTCATGATGGTATCAGAAGAATCACAATTTTGCGACTGCATTTGGAATAGATTATAATTGCAACATTTTAATATTATCATACAGTAAGTCTTTTTACGGCTGAGCTTATTCGATGCATGGACTGAGTCTGTCTTTCGATGATTTACGCAGCTTTAAGATAAAGCGGGCATAGTGTATACCCATCGCATTTCATTGCCGAATAGAGGAGAACTGCGCACAGATTATTTCCCCACTCCCACCTGAGCGACTGACCTTCAATCGACGCGTCACCATCGATAGTCACATGACAGCGAGAAAGGAAACGTACAAACGGTCTTCATTTCATTCCTGGCTACTCTACGCATCGAACGTGATTCGTATCTAGCATTGCGGTTTTAGTGAAACGTCTACGACTTAGACCAAATTTTCTTAAGCGACGCCTTTATCACCGTCTTTTCTTTGGACATTTAGAGGAACTCCAATTCCGCCAACCACATTCGACCTCCACAATCAATTTACAGGTCATTATTTTTTTTCTTTCCAAGTTGCCGACTAAGCTTTTACCGCTACCCGGCTAACAAAGTACGTATCTGCTACGTAGCGGGGGAGTAGCAGAAATGCGTAGCAGAAACCAATAAAAATGGCGGCATAGGCCACGTTCCTGCTACGTAGCATGGTGCTACTTGTTGCTACCAACTGAAACGTTGCCGCTACTGAAATGACCTTATAATGTAACCTACCGCTACGCTGAAGCTTCACTTGCTACCGGTATGCTACGTAGCAGAACCTTGTGCTACTCTACCTACGTATCTGCTACTGGATGCCACGTAGTGCTACGGCGACGCTACGTAGTTGCTACTAATCACCACCAACTGCTACACTGGCGCTACGCTACATTTTATCAGCCCTTATTGGTGAAAGTCCACCTCAATCAATACACAGTCGAACTTACCCACAGCTATGCAACTATGAAAATCAGAAGGCGATATTCCGGAATAGCAAAAAACAAACCATCACACAAACGATTCTATTCGAACACATATGCACACATTATCAAATGTCTTTACTCAGGCACTTGATCGTCTTCCACGTCACCCTCTACGTCCGGCAGCTCAACCCTGCTCCGAGAAGGTCATCTGGGGGCTTGTTATAGCCAATTCCCCACAAGGACCTTGATCCTGGCATTTCCATTTTTGTAGTGGAGTTTTCTCATTGCCTCTGAAAAAGGATGATCAATTCTTAAGAAGGGTACTCAAATGCATTTGAGATTATAACAAAATAAAACTTATTCTGATAGACAGTTAGACACCAATACGTGCAATTCGTACTAGAAAAAAGAATTTTCCTGTCTGCTGATGGGTTGGGTCAAGTTATGATGTAACAAAATGCATTCTCTGATGAGATGCAACGTTTCAAGCTCATTTGTAAGCTTGGATATCGACTTTGCCATTTTAGCAGTTCTAACCACTTTGCAAGTTTTCAGTATAAGTAGTAGCTGCTTTGCACAATGCAATTCGGCGGACATTTAATATGCGCTTTTTTGAATTTCTAAATTTAGTTCCTCCCACATTCACCGAAATCACAATAACCTCGACCTAGACTACGTAGATTTTCATCGAGGTCGGACAGAACAGTAGTCAGATAATTATAGAAACATTTTGCTATTCATAATTTTTTATTTCCTCCTTGTTATTCATACATTTGCTCCTTTATGCCCATTTCTCGGACATTTTTGGACATGATAATGATTATAGAAAATACTATGTTAAGATAGAAATAGTCACTCCGCCAGGACGAGCTTTTGCATGGAACGAAGATGAGACTTTCAACGAATGTTCTAAACCCTATGACTGCTACGAAAATGCGCGCCTGCCGAGTTCTGACGTGTTCCTCTGATATGCAGACAAGTTCAAAGAAAAAGGACATGCTAATTGAAGGAAAATCAAAGTTTTCGACCGAAATGTCGGTTTGGTGTGTTTGCCCTGACTATGCGAGATGTATTAACTCATAGGCCTATAGTTTGTGGCATGATATATCTTCAGGTCATGAAGTCATGTAATCATCTACCTTGGCATACCAAAACCAAACAAATTTGGATTCAACAAGCATCTTAGGAAGGTAAACATGAAATTTTGATCAAATTTCACGTCAAACCTTGAGCATCTATAACCACTCTTGCAAACATCGCATATAGAATTTGTTCTTAACACAGGATTAGAACGCAATAGAAGACATGTCATACCGAAAACTCGCATAGTCGGAGCAAGCACACCAAGCAGACATATTGGTCGAAAATTTTCCTTCAACTAACATATCTATTTCCTTGATCTTGTCTGTAGATCAAAGGAACACGTTAGAACTCGGAAGGCGCGCATTTTCGTAGTAGTCATAGGGTATATAACATTCTGTGTCTCGATCGTTCCATGCAGAGGCTCGTCCTGGCGGGACCATATAAATATATTTCCATGTTTCCATATAGTATTTGGTGCAATCATTTAAATTTTATAATGGGCATATAACGAAATTTGCATACAAGATTCTTTTGTCCAAAGTTAGCACCCGTTAATTAAGATTGAACGGGAGACCTCATGCCATTAGATGATTTCAATGAATTTTGTGACTTTTTGCAAAATTGTGTTATAACACTTTTATGTCATGTATTGAATAACGTTTTGAGCGTGTCCGTTAAAAATTGTCATCTTTTAACTGCAATTGTTAGTATAAAGCATATTTTTGTTTTCACACAGGCATACCATGTAGTAATTGACCAATTAAAACTATCATAGATAATAATCAGATTTTCAATGTGTTGACACAATGTGATCAATAACTTGATAAACACAAATGTCTTCGTTTTCCTTTCATTCAAGTGCCCGGTGCCAAAGTCAATCAAAATTATGTAACTTATATCGAGAACAACCTCGACCTCGATTAAAATTTAATCGAAGTCATCACTGATTTTTACCCATTTAACCAAGTGTGCTCGTCAAAAGGGGGAAACTCGTACAGGAAGCTACACTTGGTCTAAATTTTGAATAGTGTCTGATATCACTGTGCTAAAGTTTCGGAAGAGCTTGATATAGAATCAAGTATGTTGAGTATCTACCATGCGCTCAAAAAGTCTTCCATACTTCATTGCTGATTTATATAAAAATTATGCATCATTGAAGAGTTGGGATGATAATTAAATGATTATACACTAACAGTGATATGGATAACAATGAGATTTCTTTCATTAACTCAATTTAAATTGCTGTCACTTTTGAATTTGTTTTTATGCTACAAATTTATATGTAATTACAACTTATAGGCCCTATGTTTTACCATCATTCAGTTACGCCTACTTGTGTTTTGCTTTACGGTATGATGTTTGACAAAAAGCTATTGTTTACATTTCTTTCAATTAACACCAAATCGACATGAAAGAATTGAACAGAAACATTTAAGATTGCTTCAGAATTCAGTAAATGTTTTAAACCTCAATGAATATGTATCACTTCAATTGATCAACTTCAATTAATCAATTGATGATCTTAATTATTTTTAAAATTGCCTCTAGCTTTTACAGGAATAAAACAAATTAAGAGATTTTTGAATCAACGTTTCGAGATTCTTTAACGAGAGAGACAAAAAATCACTAACACATTACAGTCAAACAATATATGAAAAAGCGAATAAAGGCCTACACTAAGATTGTATGAAATATTTTACTTAATTAAGTTTTAACCGAAGAGCAAATGAAAAGTTTTATCAAGTTATTTCATAATAAAAAAGTTATATAAACAATAAAGAATGCCGGCATGCATCTCTAGTTTGCATGACAGAAATACTTCATAATTGCAACTTATCATTTTTCAAAAAATTAGATCAATTTGAATTTTCCGATAACCACAATAATTCTAGTGTTTCGATTGTTAGCGTCTGAATGAATTCTTTTGTACAGCACTTATATACATAAAGCTCTTATTTCATCTAATTACATATTAAAATAGGAATTTGCATGCTGATACTTACATGTTGCGACGAAAGTAATCGACACAGAAATATGAGAAGCATTGAGATCGAAACACGCAGTTGGAAAATAGCGACAAGTCATATTGTCTATGGAGATCAAGTATGTTTTGATTGCTTCATTCACCAGAAGTTCTGCTGATTTCTCCTGATTTTCACTGGATAAATATATCAATTTTCGTAAATGTAAATCTATCGTGGATGAAAAGTTGCTTTCGTTCGAGGAATTCTTCACCACGGCGAAGGTTGCATTGTTTAATCCATGTGTCACTCAATCTGATATTGTGCCCGATGAAAAAGACAACACTGAGAAGTGATCTCTGTACACGGATGAAGGATATAGCAGCAATGGCGTACGTTGTTAAAGTCCACACTGCTATATTTGACGTAACATCATCATTACTCAGCTTCGCGATGCCATGAATTTAATGCCCGCTGCACGCTTGTCTATGGCTGCACGCGATACGCGTCAGCGCATCATCGATCCACCTGTATTCTGTAGCTGTCGGCAGGAGAAACCGGACAAAGACGAATGCGACCGAAGGATGGATAGCGATGGAATGTGTCTGCTAATGCGAGAAGGGCAGGGAGATTGCGCAACGGAACTTGACTGTGGTAAAGCTTTCAAAATCACATCACTTCTGCAGATTCAGATGTATAGCATGCTGCTAAAAGCAAACTGAATTTACTATACAGTCTGCGACATTTTATTAGGACCACCCATATTTTTTTAGTTTTTTACAACTAGCTACTTGTTGATGTCATATTATCTTTCACTCTTGTCAATACATTAAATAGGCATGTATGCCAACAATATACCACAACATAGCCATCTACTGATTAATAACACAGACACCAGACACTCAAACATAAAAATTGACCGCGACATATTATTAGGACCACCTTCGACATTTACATAAAAAGTTTTCCTTTGGACATGATAACGCTAGATAAAGATCTATTATCAGTTATTTACTTATATGTCGATTTCTTAGCAATACAAATTGTGTGTTCTGTTTGCCTTATTTGTGCATTGTCGGCTTGCTGTGAGAAAGCCGCATGTGAGAAACTATCATTAATGTGTGGTGTGTGTCGTCGCCTGCGCACGCACACTGTTGACTGTCAACAATAAAGATATTCATTATCAAATCGATCCTTGATTTGCTTTGCATCATCGAGACCAGATATCTGAACTATTGAGATAACATGGATATCTACCAATACGATTTATGTTTAGGTCTAACGTGGAAAGTCTAAATCTTACTCATGAGTAAAAACGGATCTAACAACAAGCATAAGTGGCTCGTAGATGGAAGCTTTGTCTCGCGAAGAGTTTTCTCAGCGTGAAATCGCTACTCGTTGTTATGTTTCAAAGTCGTCGGCACTACTTGTTCAACGGAATATGATTTCTGGAAATCCTTATGCAGCAAACCGACGATGACGTTGTGGAGCATGATGAAAATCTACGACACAAGATGGCCGATTCCAAGAGCGCAGGCCTACTGTTTGAAAAGGGTGGCTAATAACGTCGTCCCAGCTACGAAGACCATGGTAGAAGCGTTACATCAGCGAAGTGGCACACACTGTTCAACGAGGGATGCATAAAATGATTGCCAGCGGGATTGCGGTCAAGGAAAGTGTCGTAACTGACCCCATGCATGAAGATCTAATAGGCTTAATTTTGCCACTCGCCATGTCAATTGGAGCGTCAATGACTGGTGAATGGTGGCATTCTGCGTAGAGCCGAGCCTTGAGAGTCACCAGACTACTCGTCAGCGAATGTGGCAGTCACGTGGATCACTTGCTCCTGCGTTTCAGCCCGTCAAACACCAAGCAAAGGTCATGCTGTAGGCCTGTTTTCTTGCGAGGAAACTGGTAGGCTTCATGTTTGTGAGTGCTCTATTAACTCGATTCGACTTCATCCTTACAAGTGCTTCAGAGAAGGGTGATTCCATAGTTCATGACTGCTGGTTTCCGGAAAACAACGGACTGCTTATGCAAGAGGGAGCTCCCTGCCACACTGTCAGTATTGTGAAGCGACGTTTTGATGACATCAGCGCCACTTTGTTGGAAGGACCATCTCCGATGTAAACCATTCAGAACATTAATGCGCTATCATGAAGCATCGGCTGCATAAGATTTATATAAGATGTTTGGGTTGCCAATTACAAAACAAAAACGCAGAGTTGTCATGTCCAAAGGAAAACTTTTTATGTAAATGTCGAAGGTGGTCCTAATAATATGTCGCGGTCAATTTTTATGTTTGAGTGTCTGGTGTCTGTGTTATTAATCAGTAGATGGCTATGTTGTGGTATATTGTTGGCATACATGCCTATTTAATGTATTGACAAGAGTGAAAGATAATATGACATCAACAAGTAGCTAGTTGCAAAAAACTAAAAAAATATGGGTGGTCCTAATAAAATGTCGCAGACTGTATAATTGGTTACTAGGTTGTCATACAAGGTGTCATCGTCATAAAATTAGAGCGGAGAGAAAAAAACTTAAAAGTTTTCTTTAACTTTAAAAACTTTTTAAACTTAAGACTTAAAAACTAGCGAGCACTCAAAAGATCATTTCATTTGAAGACACAATTGTGAAATGCGGATTTCAATCTTGTGAGATGGTGTGACAGTTTTTCCTATATATAAAAATACTGTCGCGTGAAAGAGACTATACCAATAATGACTTTGATGCATCAAATATATCTAAATGCATAGATAGGAATGAGAAGAGAGACGGGATCGAACAAGGAGAAAGGGAGAGAGAAAGAAATATGAAGAAAATAAAGTGGAAAATAACAGAGAAGAGAAAGAGAGAAAGGAAAGGAGAAAATGAGGAGATGCGAAGGAAAAGAAGTGGAATAGCAAGTGAACAAGTTGATGAAGAAGAAGAGAGATAGAGATGGATGAAAGAGGATGGAGAGAGGAGGAAGCAGAGAAAGAGGAGGAAGAGGAAAAGAGAAATCGAGGGGAGGTTTATGATTTTTTTCCTGCTACGTAAACACAACGCATGTGTGCTACGTAGAAGCAACCGAGCAGCGACCGACTGCTACGTATCCACAAAGTTTATCTGCTACGTGGAGGCAACCGAGCAGCTACCGACTGCTACGTATACGCAACGTTTATTTGCTACGTAGAGGCAACCGAGCAGCTACCAACTGCTACGTATCCGCAACGTATATTTGCTACGTGGAAGCAACCGACCAGCTACCGACTGCTACGTATCCACGACGCATTTGCTACGTAGAAGCAACCGAGCAGCAACGCTCATATAGGCAAAACGTCAAGAGCGCTGAAAATATGCTGTAAGTGTAGGATAAGTATCATTGGCTACGTAGCTGCTGCGTACTGCCACCAACCAATTTGCTACGCTACGCTTTGGAACGTTTGGCACCGACTGCTACGTATCAGCTACGTATAGGATTGTTAGCCGGGTATGATCTTACAAAATATATTATTGTGATTTGGTTTACTTCATACTTGACTCTATTTCCTACATTCGTCGCTGAAAACCAAGGCTTTGAATGTCATCTCGTGATAGTTTGATGCATTCTGACCACAAAATGTGTTTGGATTAGTATTACCAATTGCCACAGCTTACAGGTGAGATGTCTATACTCCTTTCATTGCCTAAGTTTAAATGAATTGATGCTGTATTAGGTATACACGCATTTTCACGAAATTATATGATTTACATTTTGAAGCTTCATTTATAATCACAAAAAATAAAAGAAAAATGATCTTTGTTGTCAATAAAACGATAGCGTCATCTGATATCAATTAATTTGTTGCAAATTTCTTCACTCTTGGATTCTATCCGAGTCAGATTGCTTCCTCACGCCTAAGATAACTTATCATAATTAGAGGCTTGCATACTCCGAATGTTTTCTAATCCTGGAATATTATGTGGTAAATGACATCGATCGCCATGCAGTCGCGGATATCAAAGACAATGGATAATACATTATCTTTGGCGGGTATAATTCAATTATTATTGCTGCCGTACGTGTACACAATTCTTAATGTTTATGGACTAGTGCATGCAATATGTTATGATTATGTGTGCATCCATTTGTCGAAAATCTATTTTTTATTTCCTCCAAAGTGCCACATGAGTGTAACTTGAACCAGTCGGATGTGGATTAATTGTGCCATGTAAGTCATCATGCAAATTGAGTGCAAATCCATGTAACTATGAATCGTCCCATCATCTGTTTAAAACTCTGTTTCAATATCTAAGACGAAGACTTTCTGAAATTGTCTAAAGAACATTTACATGTTTTAATGATGTGATAGGCCCCCTATATTGTTTTTTACAATAATACAATTAAGGTTAACGAATTGGCCCCCTATATTGTTTTTTACAATAATACAATTAAGGTTAACGAATTGTGCCAATCGAAAGATCCCTGTGGGAACGAATCTTGCGAAAAACTGGCGAATGTCAGCTGCAGAATATCATGCTAAAGTTCAGTCATATTTGCGGGATATTCGCTGGCGAAGTTCGCCGGCGACAATTCGCGCTCTATATGTCACCTTTTACTTTTGACTTTCTCTCTTGTTTTCTTTAGTAATCCGCCTCTACAGTCGAGGCTCTATTCTCTCCCTCACCTCCTCACTATCCCTCACATATGGCTATAATCTATCTAAGATATAAGTGCAGACTATCATTCTTTGATAATGATAAGAATATAGAGAATCCGCATATATCAATTTTCATAACATCTCTTGACATTCAATAATTTACAGCAATGACAAATATTTGAACAATATCATAGTATTTACTGCGACATTTATGGAAGGCAAATACTTTTTTTAGTTTAAGCCTTCGTGAATTAAAAAAAGATCCCTTTTAATCAGATCAGACTGAGTATACAATATATTTTCATGTGAAGGTAATATACGAACATTACTACTTACCACTAATTAGTTGCTACAATATCCACGATTTCACCGGTTGGCGAAAAATCAGCTCGCATTAGTAAACAAATATCTACCAGCTATATAGCAACTTTTTCGCCACCTGTCGTTTTTTAATTTTACACATGTTTTTGGATAAATGATGACCATTTTCACATGCGGAGATAGTTTTTACACGAAAATGAACCTTTAAAAAAATTATCCACCAAATCGCTACCTCGCCAGATAATCTGTTGATATTAGCAAGATGCGTTCCCACAGGGATGATTTGCAAACTTATGTTTTTTGCATACATGCAAAACAATATCTTTAATGTGTATTTCAAAAATGAATCGCTGTCCTACAACAATCAAAACTGAAAATGGATTTAACCAAATCAATTCATCCAGTCTGTCCATATGGCAAGGGAGAATCCTTTGATCACTGTGTAGGCCTGGACTTGTTTCTGAGAGGTGAGTGATTTCTTGCACATTTTTGTCACTGTCTCCGAATGTTATGGTTTTGCAGTGATGCTATAATGAGCTGCAAATCCTTGGAACATTTCGTGGCAGTATGACGTTGAACAACAATATTTTTTCTAAATTTTATGTAAATGTTAAATGCTTGCAGGGCTAAAAAATAGGGAACGCGAATAAAACTGTAATTAGTAGTTTTATATTGCGAATTGGAAGTGATAAGGTTGATGAAAAGTTCGGAATTCATTTTTGATTTAGGACAAATGTATAACAAGTAGGCTACTAATGTGATAAATTTGACAGAAATGAGAGGCATGATTTCATAATTGACCTAGAATAGGGTAGAGATAGGAGACAATAATAAAATGTAAGCCAGTAGGGGGCTAGTGCTAAATTTGACGAGTGGTTTTTTGACGTGCTCCGCACGTGGGAAAACTTTTTGAATGTGATAACTGAACGTGGTATACTCTTTCCCACCACGTGCTCTGACGCGACACTTTCGACGTGTAGAACACTTTCATAGTTGCTTGGGTTTTGAGATCGGTTCATTTAAACAATTAATGTATAATATATATGCAATATTGAATGATGATCAGAATCACTATGTATTTCGGGAGAAGGGTTGGTGCAGGGATTGCAATTCACCCAAGAAAAAAACCCGGGGTTGAATGCATAAGTTTGAAATATTTGCATTAGATTAATTTCGCAAAAAAAAACGGAAAATTGCGATCCCTGGGTTGAATGGGCTCCATTCATGAATGCCATCATAAAGCCATGGCCAATAGAAGAGTGCTCTTCCGAAATGTGCACCTACATGTCTATGTATCATGTGAAATCAATTTTAGTTTTGAAGGAGGTCGTACATTCTGAATTGAACGACTGAAAAATGGAGATTTTTGCGGGCAATTAAGACTGCTTTATCATCGGCTATCACTTATAAACCCTTCGAAGCCAACATAGCAGCTGTTCAAATATAAACATGGTTCCCCTGCACGTATAGCGTATGACGAAAGAAGCTGTCAGCATTCCACAAGCTGTACTAAAGATTGGTAAAATCAGATGGATAGGATGTTCATGCAAACTTAAAAGACAAATTTAGTTTCCTTCTCAAAATTTCCGTTTTTTATTTCAAAACTCCAAATTCACAATCTCGACGTCGACACCGCAAAACGCAATTTACAAAATCGGAACTCGATCGACGAGGACTTGGAGCATTGTTCTGTCGAGGGTGACGCTCACAGGCGCACGAACGAATAGAGAAGTACACACTCAGGACATTGCGAACTTCAATTTAATCGTGATAGTGTTGACATGTTCTATATTCTTTCCTGTTCATGGTAATTCTGATGCCTACCCCTACATCAGACACTGTGTGCGGCAGGCAGCAGGGATGATCTTTAAGAGGTTTAGCGGAGTAGTCAAAAGCGTTGTAATCCAACCACGTTGAATAAGCACTTTTTGTGAGTCACAAAACCATCACTGTACAGAGATACAAGGCGAAGACGGGGACTAATTTCGGTTGGGTCAGGATACGATGACGAGGGGACGTAAAGGAGAATAGTTTGAAAGTAGAAGGCGTAGATTAATAGTACTATCACTCGATATCCAAGAAATAAATGATGTGTTTAATTCGGGAGTGTTGTCAGGCAGAAGTTGAGGAGCAAGGACGTAGAGCGAAAGAAACTGGCGAACGCTCAATATCGCAATAGACAGAGATGTTTGATGCAGCGACAAATCGTCGATTTCCTCTTTCCAACGTGAATGACGTGCCATATCCAGTGGATAGAAGTGCCATGTAATAGATGCCATTTTCTGTCTGAAAATAGAAATGTAATTCAAGAACACATATGGACAGATTTCAGTATTTTTTACATCTTCCATTTGATCCACTGACAAGGTTTCGAGACATCTTACAGACCTGCCAACATTAGCGGAGCACAAACCGGGACAAATTATACGATCGCTCATAGGACGAAAAGACATGAAGTCACGAGCAATTACAGTTACATGGTTTACAATTATATAAGATACAATGTCGGGCCTATGCAAGGAGTTAATTTCTTACATTGTTAGTCTACAAGTCCCAGTCTCATTGAAAAAATACGTGATTATAGGCCTCGAGTAAAGGCTACACTGCATGCGGTCAGATAAACCTTCCATGAAATATATCTTGGATAATGCATGTGCATGTTTGAGTGATGAAGTATATTTTAGGGAACAATGCCGCAACTGAAACGTGTCGTGATTGCTTCCTTCAAAGTTAAAAGAAGAGTGAAGGTAACCTATGAATGTAACCAGCTAGTCGGTCAGGATCCCTGTGTGACCGAAATCAGAGTGTCTTTTACTTTATTAAGCTACGATGTCGACATTATCTTATAAATTATTTATGACAGCATCGCCTCCTGCATCTTTTGATTGATGTCTGATGTGTATTCTGAAAAGAATAGGCGAGAAACCTTGATACCACGACAATTCTTTGTTTGAAACAAGAATTATGCCAAATTAGAGCATCCAGGAAAAACAGCGCTTTTCTCAACATCTATTTGCAACTTAACGGAATTTTATGTCAGATATGCTGATGACATATTTGTAATTGCTCGTTCAAGGAAATGCTTGATGAAATGAGAATTACAGTAATGAGAAAAATGTTGGAGAAGTTTGAAAAAGAATTATTGAACTTGTTTGAATGTAACTTACCTAATCGCACTGCTTACATCGCAAGGATTCTGAAGATGCCAAACATGTACATTTTCTATGAAAAAGTGAGAATAGAACATTTTCAGTCAAAAGAGTCCATGATTTTGTCATAACTTCACGATATCACTAATTTTTTCCTACTTCACCGACTTTGATGGCCAATATGTCAAAAGAAAGCTCAGAAAATGCTCGTTCTCTCAGCGCCTGATTCATTATCACACTCACATGCCTTCTTGTTGGTTTCCTTATAAGCATTTGGTTTCCCACTCACTCTTAGCGAAGTGTAGAATACTAGGCTAATTTTCTTGACTTTTGACTGAAAGGATCATAATCATCTCCAAATTCGCCATAGGGGCTGACTGTATCGCCTGGTTTATGGCTTTAATAAATCTAATCAGTTCATTTAGTTCCACGTATTCGACATCGCATGTTCGATCCTTTCAGTATGTGAGTGCTTTTATGAAAGCACTTTGTCACTTTGGTCTTTTATGTGCACTTCGTCACTTTGGTCAAGCCGATCAATTAAAAATCATCCAGAGGTTCATGCATAATTTTTGCTCCTCCGAGACTCAAATCAAGAAATATGGCATACAACTACAATCTCCGAAGTGATTTGAAACCCTAGATTTAAAACCAATTTCTGTTATTGGCTTAGCTGGGGATATTGGATGTAATCACATGATTTTTAAAATGCTGTTTGATTTTTGAAATTAGAGTCCAAAGAGCTAGAGACCTTTGAAAAAATCGACGATGTGAGTAATCTCAATTCGAAGGCTCTTCATCATGTTAAGTTTGAAAAGATGTAATTATTTTTCTGCATGATGACAAAATGATATGATTACGTAACATGCTGCTTCACTAACGTTATTGCAAAATAGTAATTACGTCACAAAAAGACTTGGGCCCACCGAAAAATTTTCTGGTGGCGTACCTGTCTGAAATAGCGGATAAAGTTGGGAACAGTCTCAACGGCGATCTCCTTTCCTTCAGTATTGCATTTACGCGTATTTGACTTCCAACGTGATGCAATCACTATACCGGGTTGCACATGAGAAATTGTGCAATCTCAAAACATCAGTTTGTTGACAGTTGAAGCAATCAATTAAGAAACAACACGCCAATTTGGAAGCACTCATATACTCCTACCTGGCAAGCAATAATATAGCCTAAAATAAGGCCTGCAACAAGATTTTAGCAGTAATCGTAGGCTCCACCCAGGGACTGCACAGTTGAAAACACAACGTGAGCCTGCTAAAGCATCAGCAGCTAGCAAAGCCTAAAAACAGCGAATGTTAACAGAATTTCTAGTGAAGGAAAATTATTTGCTTGCCCGTCTTGCTGCTACTGACAATCATGTCCAAACGTAGAGACGTCCACCACCTGGAAGTCAGATCTTCCGAATCCAGATATTTCTATCAGAGAAACCATCATGAAGATAAAGGGTGTGGAGTAATACTTTATTGAACTTTAAAAAATCGTTCTGCCCGGGCAAAAAACTGGAGCCGGACTTCTGGGCCCGGGCTCCAAATTTTGATACAGGCTAACCCGGGCTGCAAACCCTATGTCACACAGAAAAAATTGTTTTTTAAATTCATTTCCGGCATCATGCTGTACATACTATACAAAAGGTGGTCAAGGAAGATTTGATACTTACTGAGATGTATTTCGTGGGAATAGCATTTTTCACTAACACAACCAACAATGGGTTGTTACTGGCAGTTTTGTCACAGGAACTCTGAAAAATAGTAAAAGATCACGGTTAATAACGCTGCAAAAGTCGAAAAGCTCCAAAATTACATTCCTAACTTCTTGACATTGATAAAAGGTCCGAGAGACCAGTAGGGGAGACTGGGGTGACCTGGCAATGGGTCCTCATGAAGAAAATTCAATAATAGACAGCATGTAATCACCAGTGCTATTTCCAGAACCATCTCTATACCAGACAGCAAAAAATACATCTTCAGTCGTTTCTGTCTCAGGTGAGGATGAAAAATTGCTTCTATTGGAGTTTAATATGGCAACTCCCAAAGGGTGCTGTCTATATACACGGATGAGTTGAAGAACAAGATTGTCTAAATGTCTCCCAGAACGAGGACCTCATGTGAGTGGTGTTACAACACTACTGCATGAAATAAATATCACCCGAGACATAAAAATTCATTTCAGGGTAGGGGTTAGGGAGAGTTGACAGAAGGTAGGATGGGGAAGAATTGGCACATGATGTGAGGGACAGACAAAAATTTCTTCTTGAAAAATATTTCCACTAATATCCAAGGTATTTTTATGAGGCTCCTGTCTTCCATTGAAGTGGCAGAGCGACCAAATATAGATTAGTAGAAACAATGCTTATGACTTTTGAAGGCTATTGACCCTACTTCTATTGATGGTGGCGATATTAACCACCCTTGCTTCTAATTGACTGTCATTTATTCAATATGAGTTTTTAGAAACTGGCACTCTCTTGATTTATTCTATAGCGTTTAGGGAAAGTATGTGTCTGCAAGTTTGTGACTTGAGTGTGTTTCATCACCACCGCAGCTAAGATCGCCAGCGTGATAATTGCTCACACAGCCTATCATGGCATGCCGCGCGCGTTAATACGGCGCATTCTACGCGATCGATATGAAGGTCAAATAGACTAACACGATAGAATCATTTCATTCATTCATTTGTTATGGCTGGTGCCGAGGAACCTCGACAAGCTAAAGTCAGAGCGCAGGCTTCGCTTCTGCGTCTTGAAAACGAGGATGAAGACATTGATGACGAGTCGACAGCGCCTCCGAGGACGAAACTAATCCTGACAATTTGGATATTATACACGAAGAACAAATAATTGAACCTTCTTCATCAACTTCACGAGAACCCAGTTTTCGAAGACGAGAAAGAGTTGACGTTAACGACAATGACGAGTGGAGGGACAAGAACGGAAACACGTGGCATCCTGATCCACCAATTGAGCGGCGGCAAAGACGCGAGAATATTTTGCGTCATAATGGAGGACCAAGACCAGTAGACCACTCGCCTACAAAGACTCTCTTCGTGAAACTTGGGAACTACTTTTTCCTGACGAAACATTGGAGAAAATCGTTAACTGCACCATGATGAAGGCAGAATCGAAAGGAGAGTACAGAGAACTTTCTGTATGCAGCTTGAAAGCAGCGATTGGTTTCATGTACTTCAGAGGAGCTAATTTTGATCAAAAAGTACCTTTCTATGAATTGTACAACGAAACAGCATCTCCTTTTTATATGACAGTTATTGACATGTTATTGAGTATTGGCTCAGATTCCTGCGATTTGACAATCATGAAACCAGACACCTAAGAAAACATGATGATCGCTTTGCGCCCGTGAGAAATTTGTGGGAATCATGGAATACACGTCTTCCAACCTTTTTCAATAGCAGCGGATATGTAGCTGTTGATGAACAGCTCGTCTCTTCAAGAAATCGATCTCCAAATAGAATTTTCAATCCACAAAAACCAGGAAAATTCCGTGAGCTGATTCGGTGGGCTTGTGACTCCGAATGTAGTTACTGCTTCCGAGGGAATCCATACACTAAAACTCCTGAAAACGAAGCACTGAAAGAACAGCATAAAATGGCAAATAAAAGCAAAAATTTGGTGCTTGACCTTATTTCTCCTTTCATTGGACAAGGCTGTCACATCACTGCAGATCGATTTTTCAGCAGTTATGATCTAGCACAAGATCTGTTGAGAAAACAGCTCACCTTTCACGGAACAATGATGACTAATAAAAGGGAAATACCGCCAGTGCTCAAAGAAAAACGAGAACTTTATTCCTCTCAATTTGCTTTTGGTGGAGCTGATAAGCAGATCACTCAATTGGCTTATCAAGCAACTGAATCAAAGAGAGTTCATATGATCTCAACCCTACATCACGATAAACATGTTTCTGGTCCTGAATCATGTTACAAGCCGGATATCATCTTAGAGTATAATCGCACGAAATGTGGCGTGGATTCGTGTGATCAAATTGTCAAAAGATACATAACCCGAAGCTTGGTACGAAGATGGCCTATGGTTCATTTTCAAAATATGCTTGACATCACCGCCTTGAACGTTTGTACAATATATGCTGTGACACATCCAACCTGGTGTGACCCTCATAAGCGCTCCGGCCGACGGCACATGCTTATACAATTGGCTAAAGAACTGTGCCGTGATTACGTGATGGAAAGATTACAAAGCACAGGGGGAATTCATACTGCCCTTAGAAATGCCATGAAAAAGTTTTTTGGCATTGTTGATGTTCCCAGAAACATTCCCGCGCCTGCACGAATTCCTGGTCGCTGTGAACTGTGGAAGACAAGCGGAAAAAACAAGCGACGCAAATAAAGCTTCTATAATGTGTGAACTGTGCAAAAAAATGGTTTGTGCGTCTCATGCGTCTGAACGTGTTGTATGTATTGACTGCACTGAAAAATGTTGCTTATCATGGTCCCTATAAATGTTTACTATAACGGTGAATTGCAAATTAACAACTGATTTTGAAGGTAGTTTTTTTTCTCAGGTGGACAAAATCGCCACCCTCAGTAGAACTAAGTATATAATTTGGCTCAGTAGATCTAGGGTTAATAGCCTTTACAAGTGGTAGGCCTAATATTAGTACACGAAGTCAACAGAAAAGAAATGGAAATTTATACATCTGTTTATAAATTCATTTTTTCCATCGTAAGACAAGAGGGGCACATATGAAGGATGCATCATGAGCAAGGTCTTACTATTATCTTTCCCACGCTTTCACCAGTTAAGCTAGCGACCGTATAGATATATATGTAGTTATCATGGCGATGGGTATGTGAAAGACGTCATACTTCGCGGAGCGCACAGTAACCATGCGTTTGTACTATTCAAAATTAATTCTTATGCATCACCCATACTGTTTGATACCCCTCTGTGCCAACTTTCTTCATCTGACCACGACTGTAAAAATCTTGAGTATATGGATTCTACTAACAATTAATGAGGCTTTGACGAAGTATTGCTTATGACAATTTAGTGGTCACAATACCAAAACTTTGCCTTCATTTCGAAAGATGTGACAGCGCCTGTACAAAACGCAGGCCACGTCATCCCAGTCTCCCCTAGCTCACCCACACCGACCATCTCGGCTATTCAACAATTATTGTTAGACTTCATTCGCCAAAGCTGTTATGGATACAAACAGGTTGTCGGTGTTCAGTCTGACTCATCAGACTGATGTGGAAGAACTTTCGCTGATTGAAAGCGCGTTATTTATTCTACGAACTTACAGTACATTTTTGCATTTCAAAGCCGTGATGAGTTTTCTACGTTTTAATCAATTGATTGATTTCAGACGCATATTTTTCTGCCTCGTTGACGGTCAAACTACTCTACAATACCGTAATGCTTTTTATATAGGGTTGCCAGAGCTGTCTCGAAGAAGCTTTGGGAGAAACAAGAGGACGCCCACCGACAGGTAAAGCAAGAGACCTGGTGGTGGAACTGTGAAGTACAGAGAATGATAAGATCTAAGGATTGTTTAATTTGCCGAAATTTTTGCCAATATTGAAAAAGTATAACACAAGATTTGTGCTAGATGAACCGGGGTACAGAGAATGTATGATAGGACGGAAGTTTCCGAAGACTGCAATTGAAACGCTGACAAAATGGAATGATTAGTTTTAATGGTAAGGAAAAGTAATTGAAAAATAATTTTTCATTAAGCAACATCATTATTTATATTGAGCAAACTTTGAATGTCAACGGGTACCTCCCGTTTTATTCGATGCGACAATTCGCTTAAATAAAGCTTTATCATGCACAAATGACAGAAAAATGTGACTATCGGAAAAATTACATAAAATTTCGATTTTCGATGCACCCACGACCCCTATCTTATTATTGCATTTTTGATAGAATCTCAGGACCCAATCACAGTGATGCCAAGACATTTCATGAAGCAATTCGTGAATTTTAACTGTGACGTCATCAATCCTCATATTACTACGACGTCGAGGAAATATGATCTGTTATTTCAGAGTTAAACGTCTAGCTTTTGACTTCACCTCTTTATCAAATGCAAACCTGCGAATTTTTGCGGACAACAATGATAATTTCATCCATGGATTGAGAAAGAACATATCTTTCAGTGCACTATACATAAATGGAATTGATGGTTTATCTGTTTCAAATCTAGCTACGAGAAATACCACTGATATGAAGAAATGAAGTTTTTATTGAAGTAGGAAATGAACACTTTTAAAAAAATGATGACCCATTACAAATCTTGTACATGAAGATAAAAATTGGGCTAGGTTTAATAAGCATTTCGTTCATTCTCTTCAAATGCATTCTTAGAAACTGTGTAAGTTAACTTGGGGAAGTTTGCTACCACTGAACGAATTTCACAAGTAGCAGAAAGAAATAACCTCGCGCCAAAATCATAAATGAAATGCTGTAATAAAAATTATCATTAAGATGATACTACTACTGAAATGAATTAAGTAATCCACAAAATCAATGAAAGAAAAGAAAAAGAACAACAAAACATCTTCAAGTATGCGCCGTGTATCTTCAGTAGCTGCCAAACTTATCAAACGGTGCGATCATCATTCATGAGCGCTTCCTCATTACGCACATTCGAGGCTATGTGCATTCTTTGATTTCAGCCTGACCTGCGTAAACAAATAATTTGTATACAGCCTTTTCTACGGTCTTTATTTGCCATAACAACTTTGTAATTCTACCACCTAAATTCCACAGACAAGCTTCAACAACTTAATATTGCACTGCTCGCATTCCAAGAATGCAATTGGCAGCGCAGATGTGGACTCGGACAAGCTTAAAAAAGAAACTAATGCAACAATGGTGGTCTAATTTGCTCGTCTAACACAAATTTGCAGCTGTGGCAAATGCAATCCAAAAATCCCGGCTGCAGAGTGATATACCGAATTTTCACGATAATTCTCGACTGTGTACACTGTTTATAAGATACGAATGGACTTCGTAATGCCAACTAGTTGTTAATAAATCTCAGCTTACGGAACCGTGCATTTTAAATTTTGACAGACACTCAATATTGTCTATAATAAAGTGCAATGGCAATGGTTACTGAGAATGCCGCTACCTGCTGACAACCATAACCTACCATAACGAGAAAGCATGCGGTGTTGTTGAAACCCTAGGATGTTAATTAGGAAATGAAAATGATATCAGGAAGAGGTGAATTAGGTAGATTCAAGGTACACCCTATAGATTTTTGCGAATTCGTTGACATGTCATTACTGTTAGTAAATATCTCGTACATAAGTTTTCGTTGATTACACTGAGAGGCCTTAAGAGAGCGAATCATTAGGTGTTCAACAATTAAATCAAGATTAGGGGCAAAACCGGGAAACACGAGGGAAAACGGGACACTTTCAGTTTTTGATTTAACTTCGCATAAACTTAGTATACTCGTTAATTGATATTCAACATACTACTGGTACTATATACAATTTAACACCGAGCTATTTTCAAAGAATGTAGGAATGTCAAACGCAATTTTTCGGGCATTCTTGACATATCATATCGTACATCGTTCTCGACATGGGAATAGCTTGATCACCGGTTGTTTTTGGCGACGTTTTCTGCGCTTCATGGGGGCAACATTGTCCCAGAATGCTTGGGTCGAAATGTTGCGAAACACTATATTGACGATAAATGAAGAATAAGAAAACAATCAGCACTCACCTCTATGGAAAAACTGTCTTAGTTCATTCACGTCGCTCCAGACCGTGACTGTTGTGGAGCTGGTGCTCCAAAGCGGAATTGTTGTGTGCTGGGAGCATTCGTAGCACCAGTTCCAATTCCTCCTTGTCGCTGTTGCTGTTGCAGAAGATTTTCTAAAGGTGATGCCCATAAAGATTGCACGTTACCCGAGAGAAGACGTCGACTGACGGGGTCCACAGAATCACCTCCTCCATTACCACTGATAGCAGAGGTGGGTGGGCCCTGAGCGGCCAAGTTGTGTCTCTGATGCTGTTGCGGACGCGGTCCAGGGAGTCGAGTACCCACTGGAGGATGCAGAGGTCTCGAAGCCCCAGACATCAGTGATGGCGGATGTGGAGGTATCTTACTCCCATCCGGAATCCAACCAGTATTGAGAGATGGCCCTGAATGAGGAGGTGAGTGTTGCTGAGATTGTGATGTCTGATCCGGTTGATGTGGATGTTGCAGCGGAAAACGCGGCGGCGGAGGAAATGAGGAAGGAAGTGTAGTAGCAGGATGAAGTCCTCCAAAGATACCACCAAACGGCGGAAATCCTGCATCTCCCACCTCCATCAGATTGCGATTAGGTTGAGCATCGTCCTGAGCCTGAAATCGCAAACATTTCAAATTGGGAGATAGTTTTGCATACGATTTCTACATACTTGATGGCGATACTAAATGCCGGAGTGAGTACGAATAAAATCTCAGGTTTTTGCGAAATTCTGAATATCCCCTAAATATTCTTGTTTGTCCAACTTAACTGCCCAACTTTGCTAAGCGGTTTAGAGGGCTCCACCAGACACTCAACACTATAATTTTCGAGGACTAGAACACATGTACATTGAAAATAGGCCGTGAACACACGCAGCAATATGGCAAGCAGTAGATCCAATCCAAAAAAGCAAGCAAACTCAGTTTGATTCAAGATTAGAAAGTAAATTTTGCATTAATTTGATGTAAGTTTTTAAGGGCATATACTGCACATATAAAGTTCATCAATTTATGAAAATGACATGTTTTCCAATTCAAGAATAATCGAATGAGTGATTATTGCTTCCTCCCGACGCATTTCGCTGTTAGATTGTGTATTATTCTTCAAAATGCTTATCCTGAATACTGCTTATAAAATAGCAAGACCTGTGACTGAACAAATGATAATTATATGCCTAACGATAATAAGGCAGAAGCAATCGAACACAACCTCATCTTTGATTTCTTGGATCTCCCAATATTCAGTGTCGAAGAGAATAGAGAAAGCATAATTATCTGCATGTTATTGTCAAAAACATGCTAAGTTAGGAAAGTATCCCGATGTATTATTATTAACTGCGAGACTCCGATTACGACCAAGTAAACAAACAAAAAAAAATTTGCTATTCGACGGAATCGAACCGTCGCTCTTGTTAATAACTTCCCAATGACTGCTGACTCAATTATATCACTGAATGCATTCATCAGGGTGTCTACTAGAAATTCGAGGTGGTGCTAGAGCACTATATAACACAATTATACGAAAAATAGAGCACAACTATGATCAAAATTCTGCTATAAAATGAACGCAGTACTGTTATCGGATGCTAGACTTTGCTTGTGGTAGGCTATTTGGCATGCAAGAATTATTTGATTTAATATTTATAAACTTGCCGAAGGTTCAACACATGAAACAAAAGAAGAAAACAAATCTGCAGAAACGAGTGTAGAAAACAGATTACAATAAAAAAATCAACCATTTATTACAATAATGTCAAAGATTATCTGAATTTTCAATATGAAGTCTTATTTTAGAAGAACTATTAGCCATCGTCCAAAAGTCGATAGTAAGTTGAATAATTGATATCATATAGAGGGTAATTATACATTGTATAGCCAACCTCTTAACGAATGCTGTACTTCCAAAAACAGAGCTCGACGGACTTGTAGATTTAAGTGAATGAAATAATAATTTCATCCAAATTCACATTGATTAGCAAATAATGAAGTTTAACAGACGGAAAATAACTGCGTGTCTTTGTGGATTTGAACTACCGACTTCTGGGATTCTAGGCTAACGCTCTACCAACTGAGGTATCGACGGTTGACAGTATGATATGTCCTTAATTGAAGAATCTGCGTAATCCAACCAGGCGTATTCCCCCACGACAACATAGCATTAACCATTAACCTGAAGCTTATGCCAATAACAAGAAACCTGTTGTACACTGGAGGCTGAATAATTATAATAATAATAACTGATTTCCGCGAACTTCATTGATTCTCTACCAATGCTAACAAACTATCGCCATAACTCTCCGAGGGAATCCGCAAAACAGATGACCGTTTACGTGATATTTTTACAGAAAGCTATATGAAAGTGGATGCGAGGCAGAAGAAAGAAGAGTGGATTGATGG
Organism: Prostheceraeus crozeri; assembly: GCA_907163375.1. Lineage (NCBI taxonomy): Eukaryota > Metazoa > Platyhelminthes > Polycladida > Euryleptidae > Prostheceraeus > Prostheceraeus crozeri. The sequence goes on from CAJQUW010011630.1 coordinate 53,022, forward strand.
ATGTATGGTGTGCATGTGTCTCACGCAGCAAGACCGCCCAGACTCTTGGAATACTTGAACCAGTAGAAGACGATCGCGGAAAGCATGAATCAGTGCAGGTTTCAATGTTGTTAGGAAAGAGAGATTATGTACAGAAAGCGTGGAAGATAAAGCTGAATGAACCAACCGGAATGGGCTCTAATGTCGGCAGTGGCGATTTTGATTACTACGTGTGGAGGCATTAAAGACTAATCGTCCAACCCAACTCACCGATTTATGTCATTGAGCTTTGCATAGTTCTCAAGATATTCGAACTTAGTGCCTAGAAGATCTGAAACAGTCGCTGCCGCGTCTATCGTTTTTTCTGATACAATTCTCGAAACAATTACGACAATCCTCCACACAAATCAAACTGAAATTTAGTAAAAACCCTCTGACCTCATCTAAAAGTAGCAGACGAGCAGTCAATATCACATTACTGTTTTGCACTATATGCTTGCTGACAACACTACAGTATGACAGCGAGGTCGGAGTTCTGGATGGATTCTGAGTTCTGTTTGGAGACCACTCCTAGTAGGCCTAGTAACACCAGTGAAACAATTCGAACATACTCACACAAAATGCAGTACATTAAACTGACTGATAATCGTATTATCAAATGACTTAAAAATATGGCTATTTTGAAACAATAAAAGAAATAGAGCACATGGTTCTCATCAGCACACAAGTCTTCAAACAGCGCTAACAGAGCACTCAGTAGACACCCGGTCTATTGGACAGAGATCATGAGTTCAAGAGAACACTAGTGTTCAATTAAGATCACATTGGTCCTCGTCTATCTATTCAGAAAAGTCCCTGTGACTTGCTAAGGTTGTTGAATAAATAAGAGAATCAACTGAATTGTACTTTATATGAAGTATTTGAATTCGATTTGATAAATCTTGTCGCACAAGCCTTTGTATTAGAGGACTTTTTCGTTTAAACCATGAGAAATAGAGTACAAGTCTCCAAATAGAGCACTTAGCAGACACTCTGCTTATGTTCTGATATCGTTGATTGGTTGATATTCCCACATCGACAATTACCCCCCCCCCCTTCCTATAAACGAGATTTTAGCTATGACCACGAGCATAGGTAAGGCAAAGATGACCTGACCATTCAACCTAATCCATGTTCATTTCGGACAGGCATGTAATACAATAGAGAATTTTAATGGTAATAAAGAATGTTCAGCTAAAAATCATTGATGGTAAGACACACCATTGATTAAAAAGTTCAGAAAGAGCTATCATTGATTTGCGCACTTTTTTACAATCAGTAAGTACTGCCACTTATTGAGCAATTCGGTCTATTAGGTGTGAGAGCATTTTCTCAGTACCTATTTCACATTCAATGGACCACCACTCACAGCATCATTAAAATTGCACCGTATAAAACGTCTGATTGCCTAAGATTAGCCAACTGAATGCATGACCATGCATTTATGAAACTACTCGCTTTCATTTTAGAGTCGCAACAAAATTACCTAATATAAAAAGAGCCTTTGATTATCATTCACAGACCACAGTATAGAGATATCGGTCGTTCGTCCAACGACTTTTAAGTGACAAAAAGTGTCGACTTCAATATCATTATAAACTTCTAAGTCTCTGGTGTCAAAATACAATTTCTGTTCGATTACAACTAGAACTATAGCACGGTGCATATCAGAATCGACCTGAGAATTTTCCCAGACAAATGTCCAGCAGTAGCGCAAGACTATTTCTCTACGCAACCGCTCGTCGACCCAATGAAAACTATGCAAACTTTGTTTTACAGTTCCTCAAATTTGCAGGGTAACTCTGATACACCATTTCTTCAACAATCCCCGAAGAAAATTCCCCAGAGAAGTCACGATGCATTAAATCTGGTGGTCTCGGAAGCCATTCCAAAAGATTTCCACGACGGATAATCCTAGGACACTCCACGACGTTAAGGAAAAATGTTGTTTAAAGTAATCTACGATCGGTTGGTGGTGCTCTAGAGCTTCGTCCAGCATGAAGATGCTCTTATCACATTATACAGGGTGTTTCATAAACTGCTTATTCGTGTAAACGTTTAACATTCTTCCTGTCACTTTTTCTAAGAAGCAAAACTACATAGTATGTCTACTCTAGAACTACAACTCGAAAATGACATGGCATCAAGGTGCTAAACGTCAAGCAGCATAGATCGACAAGGTACTCTATAAACATAAAGCTCGGATTGAAGTTCAAATAAAATCAACAATATAGTCTGCTATTCAGCTATGAAAGAGAATGAAACTCCCAAACTGATGACAAGTTTGTTGCAATGCGAAGTATTATTCATTCTATTAATGTTTCTTTATTACAGCTGAACATGGAAGTACATTGATAATAGCAATGTCTATAGGACATTGATTTGTGTTGTTTGACATTTAATGCCCTATCATTTCCTAGTTCCTGTAGACATTGCACTTGTAAGATCCGCTTTTCCCATATGTTGTGCCTAAATACATCTTCTGACATATCAGAATCCGTAACACGTTTTGAAAACAAATTGATGCTGTAAGTCGATGTCACCATTTTTATGAACTATATACATGTCTATCATGTGCTTCCGAATCTTCTGATCGACTGATCAGAGAAGTGTGACAAAAGACAACAATCCTTCTATCTTTAGAGGTAAAACAGATGCTAAAAATTCTATCAAAAATACAATAAATATATACAACCCATGCTCACTCTGAATTTGCTTCAAGAATTCTGTTCAATTCAGTTTTCCGGTTTTCCTTGCTTTTCAAGTTGTCACACATCCAGTATGGGCAATTAGGCCCTTTACTCATCCCTTTGTCCAAAAAGTATTACGGCATCTGATCAACGAGACAAGGAAGTGATAGCATGCTTAAGAAGCCATCTGATACTTTCCGTTTAAAAACTATGTTTTGCATGATGTAGAAGGTAATCAAAAGAATAATGCAATTAAGTCATCCGTTTGCTGATATGTTCGTTTTACTCTTGTCGATTTATTGGGACACCCTACCTAAAATACAATTACTGGAAAAAAGCAACGTATGGATTCTTACCTGAGCTCCAGATTGCATGTAGAACGGCGTGCCATACCAAACAGTAGGATAGAGAGGCTCGGACTCCTTCCGCGCGAGTGGCAGAGAATTTGGTTGTTGAACAGCGGAGCTGCTGACATTGGTCGGTTCGTTATTATTCATGTTAAGCAAGCCACTTTCATGGCTCAGCAGTCCTCCACCACCAGCCATAGCAGCTGCAGCCGCCTTCCTTGCGAATCGTGGTGGCAAATCTTTTTGGAATTGCTCCCGGTTCTGATTGTATAAGTATCGGCGCTCTGACGCTGAACAACCTGCTCCGACAGCACCTGCGTTACCTACTGGTATTGTAGTCACCGGAGATGAGCCACTAGGTGTTCGACGCCCTTCATGATTCGACGCCGAAACCGGACCCCCTCCAGCTCCACTTCGTATCGACGATGTATCGGTCTTCGATACCTGCGCAATGTGTTCTTGAATAGAGCGCGCGATCTCAGCGCTTATCAGCAATCCTGGTTGCGACTGCTTAGCTACTACGTTTTTCACTTCTTGACTCTGTTGCAACTTTTGCAACTGTTGTTGCTGTTTCTGTTGAATGATAGATTGCATCGCAACATTGACAGCGTTCCTCGTGTTCAATGGACCGGAGACAGGACCGTTAGAACGAGCTGATCCCGTTGGCTGTAACCCCAATCCCGACGACGTTACGTTTGGACTTGTTAGAGGATGACCAGAATTAGCAGCCAAGCTAGCTGAATTTGGAGAGTGCATTGAAGATTGCGGCAACAGAGAGAACTGATTTTGGTGAAAACAAACGAGCTTATGTCGCACTAGGCTACGAGCGGCGTCCATCAGTCGAAGAAAACGGAGTCTGAATACAGCTTTCTCGTCAGTATCTCCAACAGACTCTCCTAAAGGCAATCTTAAGTCATCTGTTGAGTCAGGACTACCAGCGATATCTGAACTGTTTTCATTAGTAGCGATGGAATTTATATTCACTGTAGTCAAGATGTTCATCAAGGGCTGAAATCCTTGTAGCAAGTTATCTTCTGGAAGGGTTATTGTTGTTTCTATCTGTGATTTGTCAGATTCGAATGGCGCAGACTCCATTTTCTGAAGACTATTTAACAATCGGACGAAATTTGGCAAACTTGAAACAGTCATCAATGCTGATGACGTTGATTGTCCTTTAAGTGTAGTCCAATTTGATCCAAGCCAACAGCAAAGTAGAGCCAATGCAGGAAGAATAGGAGATCGCGGCAATTTATCTTCCTGTAACTGAATCAGACAATGCGAAAAACATTCGATCAGTGAAACCAAAGAAGTAACCAAACTTTCAACTGTTTCGGGAAGTCCAAGATCACGAGTGCCACCTGCACCACTGAGAGCGAATAACTGAATGGCGGACATCTGCACCAATTCCTTCCAATCGAAATGACATACAGGACTGAGTTGAGAGGCGAACTGACGGGAAAACCGCTCCCATGCCATGCGACCCCTTGATATGTCAGGAGACCCTTGACTAAGATGGATGGCGCCATGATAGTGAAGAAAGCAAGTAGTCAACTCTTGCTGACCGAGTCGCGCTGTACTCGGCAGAGGATCTTTCTTGATTCTTGCCAGCAATTTCTCAAAATTAGTGGTAGCAGCAGGAAATGGCGTTTTACAAGCCATTGCCAGGGCATAATGAAATATCGTTGAAAGAAGATTTCCTTTTTGATTTTCCAAAATTGCAAGTTGATTGTATGGATGACCACTGGTTGGCACGACTACCATTGCCCAGTGATAATACGTTCGAGCTTGCTCGGCCTGCTGTCTATATCTCGCCAAATCACCTAAATGCACCAAACAATGTTGGCAAATACATGCACAAGAACCGCGCTTTGGTTGATTTCTGTCAGTATTTTTTCTGATAATACAATTTGTATTTGTATGTAAAACTGTGTTGTTAGGAAGATACAGACGGCATGGTAGATCAATCACGAAAGTTGCACAGATTTCCTGAAGAAGTTGCAAATAAAATCCGGAGCTATGTTCTAACAAATTGCTCAAGTTCATTTGTACTTCGGCACGTTTAGGATTCTTTTTATCACTTAATCTCATCTGCAATGTAGTTATTGGCTGCTTGAAAACCGTATTCCACAAATCCTGTTCTATTTTCTTGTCTAAAGCATACTCTAAATCAAAAAGGATTATTTTTGTGTACATATCCTGCAAATTTTGGCGAACACTCCACGATTCCTGACCTAATTCGTTCGTTAATTCTGCCTTCATGGTCTCCATCTGAGCAACCAACTGAGCCAACACATCACTTTGCGAAGGCATCACACAATTCGCTGAAGCTTTCGGAGCACTAAGACTCCCCGTCCCTCCGTCCCCAGTGGCATCATCGTCGTTTTGACATACTGCATCGCCAGAAGCACCAACACTATTTTCCATAGCATTGCATTCATTGTTGTATTCGATGGTCATATTGCTACGTCATCGCCCGCAGCAATTTTGAGATTATGGCACCTGAAATAAAAGACACCTTTCAGATTGACTATTAAGGATAACATTTGAGAAAAAATACTTATTATAAAAATATAGTAAAACCGATTATTATATAGTTGCAGAATCGTATTCAGAATCCCTTCTATAATTGATAGAATTTATTCCCAGGAGTAAAGAGGAAAGTTTATATGTAAAGAAGGATTCTATCGCGGATATCTATGGTCTTACTTCACAGTCAATAATCTGGCATACTTTATAACGAATGAAGATAGCTATGTAGTGGTTAGACAGGGATTATACAAAACTATCAGAGATAGGATGTATGATTAACTTGTGCCGTACTAGTAAGTTATTCTTTCATAGGATGTAAAAGAATAAATTTCTGTAATTTTATAGTTTTACTGTGATAGCGTGAAAATAATTGAAAACAGTGAAAATAACTGAAATGCTCATTTATAAGAATAGTTCAGTTATTTTCACAATTGATGCTAGAGGATACTCTATAGCAATATCGCTTTTGGTTCGATTCATTTACTAGAAAAAAGGTGATATATATCATACTAGAGCAGCTAATGTTACTTCGATTATGACACATTACTACGTAGCGTTGATATCACGATAGAATGAATTTCCTTGCTCCATTTGGCTTTCATTTGTTTAATAACCACTTCCTTTTCATTCTTCATCGCTCTTCCACTGGAAGCAGCCAGCATCAGGCTTTTCGGATTTGAACATCAAATTGTCCAGTTAATTCAACTTAACTTGCTAAATTGTGTCACTGCTTTGATTATATTTGACAGGTTAGGGGAAAGTGAGGAGGTATGGGCCACCGCTCTCAGCGCGAAACGAAACTGAATGGGGGAACAAGCTATATATCATTTGAACGCTATCTTAGTGCTCATTAACACACGCAATTTTCAGCTTTTCAATTGCATTGGCTCTCGAGTGAATAGGTTTCATGCACTGTTTTGATTTTTTTTGGAAAAACGCCATTTTTCTATATTTTTGCAGAAAAATGTAATTGAGATATATGCCGCCTAGCATTCTCAAGCTTAGCCCTTTTCTTAAAGATTGTATGTAGTATCGAGAAAGTAGCACTACTCCTTGTACATTTTTTCAAGCTTAAGATTTTTGTACCCTATGGGGGGAGGTATGGGCCGGCCTCTGCAACGTATGAGAGTACAAGCCGATCAGAGCCTGTGCCACTGACAAGCTCTGACTCAGTCGAAGCAGCTCCATCTACTCCATCTGGAAGAAGGGCAATCCTCAGGTCTATTAAACCAGTACCCAAGGCTGTTCCTGTTGAACAGAGAACTCAGCGCGGTCGTGAAAAGAGTCCAATGGAACTAACTTCATCACCAGTGAAAGAAAAATTGGGTTCCGAATCAAAGCAACGTCGGTTTCCTTCGCTAGTCATACCCTCCGAAGAAGTCGTGATTGCTGACACAGATGATGTGGCTGGTCCTGCTCGAACTATCAGTCGATCAAACATCGTTGCTACACAGGACTTCAGACAGGAAATATCGAAAGATCCTCGGAAGCAAGAATGGACCCTGAACGAGACCAAGGCTGGAGACTGGCTGCTCGTCTGTATTATTGGTGGTCGTCGCAACTTAACGAGTTATCGCTACGTTGTACAGACATTGGAAACATACGATGGAGATCGAGATTGGATCAAAGTCCAAGGATTCCGATCATTGAATTCAGAAAGGACTAAATTTGAGGTAGGCCCACAAGTTTTAGATGATTTTCATTATTTTTCAATTTTCAATATTTGTATTTGCAGGTACGGGAGGTGGACCGATTTGAGGTACAGTGGAAGGACGTGATGTGTGGGCTCCGAGAACCGGAAATCGCACTCAATGGAAGGACGGTGGTGTATGAATTTGACGGGGAGGTGGAAGTCGACGAACTCTAATGAACAGTGAACTGCAACTTTTTATTCGCAATTAGCGAAAACATACATTTCTTTTGCCTGTCTCCTATAGTGAATCTCACATCGTGAATCTATTCAAAGTCGGTTGTTTTCCTTCAAAAGTAGTTCATTCATGATGGGCTATATATTCTGGGTATGACACATATCATAGCTGTTATCAAATCTGTAGACTATGAAAATGACGAAAAGCGCCAAGTTCAATAACTCAATTCTACTTGGTATAGTTAGACATTTTAACTTATCAAAAGATGTTATACACCAAAAAGTATCACGACAGGCGTAATTTTCTGCTAGCAAATGTAGCCTATATTAGTCATTCTACATTAGGAAATGTGCATTCGATTAGACCAGGCCATGGATTTCGAAAGTGGCCCATACCTCCCACCCAAAATTGAAAAGTCGATTTTTTCAGATTTTCGTTTGTTGCCATTCATGTCCAAATGATAAATTTTAAGGGTAATTATGATGCAAAGTTTTGTTCTTTGGGTATTAAGACATCGCACAGTGGTATATAGGTTCTCATTAATAGAATAGATGAAGCGCTTGATCAACCGATTCTAGGGTGGCCCATACCTCCTCACTTTCCCCTATTACTTATAACTGTTCGTTTGAGAAACATATTCCTTTGAATTGTTGAGAATGTCCATTAAATCAACCACAAGGATGCCTTCCAAAAGCAAATTTCGCGAGAGTCAATTTTAGAATACAATTAAACAATTTTGTGGCAGTTTTCTTGCTCAACATGGATCAATTACTTTACCATTATTATATTTGCAGGTCATTGATTGCCTCATCCCTGCTTCCTGTAAATTCGAAAACGATTCTAATACTGTCTTCTTCATTGAAATTTCTCCTGTTTCAAACATTCGTTTTCATCGCACATATTGAGGTACAAAAATTGAATTGGTGCTGGCGTATCACCTAACACGTTTCCTCCACTTCTTTGACAATCTCCTTGGTGTGGCTAAGTCTTCAATTAGGCCTAGTGTTTAATCATGCTTTGGCTTTGTAAATTTCTGTTATTCATACGTCAATGTCACAATTATTGAATTGAACACAGCGGAATTGCATCATAAACTAACTACTTACATAGCTGAATTAAAAACTGTGAAAGTAACTGACTTTAGAATATGAAGGTCAAAATCATACAGCTAGGCTATGATTTGTCATTGCATTGTGCTGATAACTATGGTACAAAGTAGCTATACCATAGACAAATGTGATGCATGGAGATTTTCATAGTTTTAAAACATGAGTATTCTACATAGATCATTCGCTAAACTCGTGATCTATGCAGAATACTCATGTTTTGAAACTATGAAAATAAATCTCCATGCACCAGATTTGTCTATGGTATACGAGGGTTACTCCATAAGTCTTTAGACTAACTCTGAAGGAATGCGCCAAATTAAATGAAAATTTGCTCGATGACTCATCTAAACGTCATTATCGATTGGTGTAAAGTTCAGCGCTGGCCTGTGAACAGTCATCACTCGGTCTGCGCTTAAAGTTGGTCAAGACACGCTGAAAGCGCATTCAGACATGGAGCTTCGCAGCGAGCATTTCCGAGCAATGATTTTTTGCGATTTCAAGCGCAACTAGTCAGCCGCGAGTCGCTAGCCAGCATCACTGCCGCTTTTGGGGAACAATCGCCTCCGAGAGCAACAGTCTTCAATTGGTTTGCGGAGTTCTGCCGCGGATGCGCCTCCATGTAAGATGAACAACGCTAAGGTCAGCCAGTTTCGGTTGTTCATAAGGTTCTATAGTTGCTGTCGAGAAACTGGCTAAGGCAGATTCACGAGTCACATGCCATCAGATGGAGGTTTCTCTTCGCTTTTCATCGACATCGTTGAATAGGATTCTGCATGATCATCTTCGGCTACGAAAGCTTTCTGCTCGTTGGATCCCACACTTGCTCATGGAGGAGCAGAAACAGAAGCGGATCGACTTTTGCAATATCATGCTGCAAAGGTTTGACGGCGGAGCTTCTAAGCAAGTCTGGGACATAGTCACTGGTGACGAGACGTGGATTTATCAATACGATCCCGAGACCAAGCGCCAGTCCAGCCAGTGGGTCTTCCACGGAGAAAATGCACCGCAAAAATGCATTCGCAGTCGGAGCATCGGAAAACAAATGGTGGCCTCATTCTTCTGTGCTGTTGGTCATGTCGTCACTGTGCCACTAAAAACTCAAAGAACCGTGACTGCAGACTGGTACTGCACTGTTTGTATTCCAAAAGTGCTGGAAAGCTGGAGCAGGAGGCGTCCGAAGACGGGAACGAGAGCATTCTTGTTGCATCACGACAACGCCAGTGCCCACACCGCAGCTCGAACTCAAGATTTCATGCAAGAGCGTTCAATTCGACTGCTTCCCCACCCGCCTTATTCCCCGGATTTGGCGCCGTATGACTTTTTTCTCTTTCCGAAAGTGAAGGATAAGATCCGAGGAGTTAGTTTCCACTTTCCTAAAGAAGCACGGGAGGCGTTCGAGGCTGCCTTGGAAGAAATTCCAAAAGAAATTTGGCGAAAATGCTTCGCACAAGACTGGTTTCGGCGCATGCAACTTGCATTGATTATATATTTGAAAAAATATAATTTTTCTACTTGAAATTTTTACCTTCAGGTTGGGGATAAAATATCAAAAAATCATTTGATATACTAGTCTAAAGACTTATGGATTGACCCTCGTAACTACTACAAATATCAAGACTTCTACATTTCTCTGGACAATCCATGTCAAAAACAGTACACATGCATTTGTATGAATTTCAGCAGTTAGGACGCATTGGCCTACATGGTTATGCGCTAAACTCATGTGCTACCGCCGCATTATTTGCTTATTTTGCGATTTTTCTTCTCACAACTTTCTCAGAAATTAGGCATCTGAGATTTATGAACAAATTTCTTGCACATTCTGCGGACAAATTCGTAAATTTGATTTATGTCTGCGTGTACAGCGAGATTTTGCGAAGTGATCGGAAAAATCATCAATAGTCATCAAATATTCATCGAAATTCTAGGAACTGCCCTGTCGTTTTTTAAAGCAAGAGATATTTTTTAGGCAACTATTCAGTTCTCATAGACTATCCTCCAGAAAAGAATGTATACTTCAATCTTACTGTTAATAGTGAAAATAGTTCTATTGACATCATCTGGATTATTAAGGTTCTTATTGAAATCAGTCTTTGCATATAAACATTCTGATCATCTGTGGTTGACTGCATGATATTTTATCATCAACATTTCTCAAACTAAATCCAGAAAACTTCAATAAAGAAATTGTTTTCATTTTCTTGTCACTCTCTGTAAGTTGACATATGGTGATGAAATAATTTTCTCCACTCATTTGACGTATATCCAATCAAAACACCAGGATAATCCGATTGCACTTTTCCGAATATTGGTCATTATCCTTAACAGAATCTCCATCACAGGTCGGACAGCTCCACATCTCTTCAGACCTCCTCAGAAGTGGCTGCCCAGGTTGGGAATGAACATTGTGTCCATCATCATTGTTTTCATGAGAGCAAATGCAAAGTAGTCCACTTTTATGTCCTGATGCCTTTTCAGACATTCATAGTGTAGAAATCGGCAGCTCCTATTTTTTTCTCGAAGCTGTCCCTTACCATGGTCAATGTAATAGGTTGATCCACTGTTAATCTTCCGTCCGTTCACTTCGGTTTCAACAGTAACTTTGTCAGTCTTTCCCGAGTATAAAATAATTGAATCCGATCTCGAATTTCTATTGCTGACTGGTCATCCAGAGATTATACAAAAATCATCAGATTGACAACTTTGGAAAACTTGGGATAGATGATATGTGCCTGCTGAATGGATTTCTCTGATGGATTCGAACATTCGCAGATTTTTCGACAGTCAATGATGCGACGATACTAAAGGGAAGATTTCAACTCATGATCGCCGTATTTAGTCCATGATCGTTTCGAGATATTACAGACACAAACCCAGATTGAATGGTTTCCCTGTAGATTTTAGACAAAATCGTCAATAGAAGATATTTGATCTCTCCCGATGAAATTTTCCGAATGTTCTTCCATTTCCAGGGCATGCTTTTCAAACGTGTCCACACCCGATTGCGGCTTTGGAGTTGTTTGTTGTTTGAGGAAGCATCCAGACTGATTCACGAAATTTGATGGCACTGTCCTTTAGATTACTCTTCATCACTTTTTTCTATTTTCCTTCTTTGCTTGCAATGATGATTGATATCCTTCGAGATGGCAGTAATGGTAATGTTGGTTGGCCTGATCATATAGAAAATTATTTCAAAATTTGCTCACCTATCTGTGCAGAGAGATTTATAAGTATATAACAAAGATATGCACGAGGGCGTTAGCCCGAGGGCATATCTATGTTGATTATATCAACATACATGGACTTCTAGATATATAGCACCTCGACTGAAAGGTAGCATAAAACTACTGACAGTAGTATACGCTACAAGGCTGACGTCGATTAAAGAATAAAGCATCTAACACTTGTGGTAGAGACACTTAAAATGCCAAATAAGTGCTCCGCTTATGATTGTCGCAGTGGCAACGATTCGCAAAAAAAACGATCGCATCACTTTCCATCAATACACAATAAAAGACACATATAGACTCAATGAATGGATCTCTCGAAACCCCAGAAAAAACATTCTAAGTAAATAAACATACAAGAATGTGTTCGTTACATTTCGTCGATTCAGATTTCATCGAGGAACAACACAATTCGAACAAACGGCGATCGAAAAGCTTGCAGCAGGAATTAAAAAGAACCTAAAAACAACTGGGCTTTGCGACTTTTAAAATCTCAACACTCTCTTGAGAAAAATCCTTTTTCCTTATCATCTGTGACACAACTTATCAAGTTTGAAGAGACTGGTAGTGTCGCGGACTTGCCACGCAGTGGTCGGCCGTCTTTTAATGAACTTGACATCCTGGATGTTTCGGAGACTGTGACGCACTTATCAGACTCTTCATCTCTGGGCTCAACTTCTGTACGCCGCATTTCTCCTGAAGTCGATGTCAGCAAGATCACTGTCCACAAGACAATGCGTTGTCACCTTCAGTTGTATCCTTACAAACTGCAACTAATGCAATAACTGGAGTTGAACCGTAAGCCAAAACGTCTCGCGTTTGCAAATTGGATTCTATCCCAGCCAGAGAAAAAAATTCCTGACATCCTTTGGTCTGACGAAGCCAACTTCAGCCTGGATGGCCAGGTTAATACCCCTAACTGTCGTATCTGGTCGTCAGCAAAACCTGAAAGCTATCTTACAAAATCTTTGCATTCCCCAAAGCTATGCGCTTGGATGGGACTTTCCTCAAAGTTTGCTCTCCACCCATTTTTCTTTGATGAGACAGTTAATTCTGAGAGATACCTGGAGATGCTTCAAACACATGTGCGACCGCAGCTAACCTCTAGACGCAAGTTGTCCACCACGATATTTATGCAGGATGGGGCACCACCACCTTTCGCCAGCAATGTTCGCAAATTTCTATGCAGAACCTTTACTGATGACCGAATTGTCAGTCGAGGCTGCGCACATCCCTGGCCCCCGAGATCACCCGACCTCAACCCTCTCGACTTCTGGTTCTGTGGCTGGTTGAAGGCTAAAGTTTACCACGAAAACAATCCAAGCACATTGCAGGAGCTCCGTCAGAAGATCATCAACATCTGCGCTGACATCACACCAGAAGAGCTAGAAGCTGGTGTGTCCAACATCGTGGCAAGATTACAAATGGTGATCGATTGCGACGGTGATCTTATTGAACATAAATTATAATGATGCTCTAAAATGTATGTCAAACTTTAATGAGCTGGTATTATGTTGAAAAACAAGTGAGAGTTTTCCTCTGTTGCACACAAAACCTCCGTTAATATGCTACATAAATAAAGTTCACTTTTCTTCATATGATGATTTCTCTCTAAATGGTAAACATTTCAAAACTTGCGCGACTTTACGGACACCCTGTACTGTTGATAATTCGAGCTTTCTGCATGTACTTTATTTTTATATTGGTACAGATTATGACATTCTACAGTTGAAGGCCACTTTGATACTTCAGCGTGAGTTGAGTGTTGCTATCATCATCGATGATAAACTGATACCTAAGTCAAACTATTGTGACATAGCAACTAATGCCAAGGTTTCTTCGTTTTCACAAGTGTTGAGTTTGATGGGAAGGACAAAATTGCTTGCATACTCGGAGGAAACTGACATTGCCATGAATTATGCTGAAGAGATAATAAATCTTCTACAATGATGGAGAAGTGAGTCGACTTCTGATGAAATGGGAAAAAGCTTTACTTTTCTAACGGAGCAAATTCAATTGTTGATTCGAAATAAATTTGCACTATCATACTTTCCTGAATAGATAATAATGGAGTATAATGGAGTACCAAATTCATGCCGCAAGGGCAGTGGCCTATAATTTGCTGCATCATCAACAGCTTTGTGTCTTCCAATTGTGTGCACCCTCAGAAAGCTTACGTGAAGATTCTCGACTAAAAGCGTGCTAGAAATCGAGACTTACCTTCAACTTCATACTGCTCAGCTAATGGCTTCGACTGTAATGTTTTATTGATGATTTATGAAATTTATTTGTCCAAGCGGATGGAGTACAGCGGTAATGAGGTACATGATTGACTGAATAGAGTGCTGCTGCAACTACCACTATATGGTTTACGGCAAAATCAATCAAAGGGAAGCATCGCGATGTCATTTCTCTGCTTACGATTCATAGTTGACAGCAGAAAAACTCAAGCAATGCTTTGAAGAAACCATGACGACACAACGGTCCTCTTGAAAGATTTTAGTGTATCAGTAGATAACGCTTTAGTGAATCGAAAATTTTACGTTTACATTTGTGGAGGTAGTCTGCAGACTCACGTAATGGATTCAGTTATTGGTCAGCCAATATATCTCTTTTTTGATCCTGGTATCAAAAATATTTACAGCAATATTCAGAAAAGGAAAATATTATCTAGTCTTTCTATGACCCGCTATTTCTCAAATAGATGTTCTCCAAAATTCGATGATGCTTCACAGCTTTATGAACACGAATCATGCATGGTTTCTGAGGAAGCACATCGATTGACATCGACTGCTTTAGAACCGAAAAGCGTCGAAAGATTTCCGTGAAGTTGGCAATGAGTGTGCTTTCAGGGTCAACAAGAGATGAACATCGATGATTATATATCCTTCTTAATTGTACGGGCACGTCTAACTACTGTCATTATCATTTCAACTTGATTTGTTCTTCTCCATTCATTATCAAACTCAACAAGTACTGAATGCTGAAAAAAGGATGTATGCTTGATTTGAAACAATCAGTTTTAATGCCTTGAGACGGGTGTCTTTCATTACCGAGAGTCGAAGTACGTGCAGTGATGTCAGTCCTGTATCGTACACTTGGTCAATCGACCCTTCAGTCCAGGTGTTATGTATCTAGGAGCCCATACCAACATAGAACTGATAGTTTTATTTAATCATTCTCTAACCAATTTTGAGAATGCCAGTCTTATTTCTATGAAATTGTAAGAATTACCTAGGGATTTCTTACAAACAACCGTGTGTGATCTATGTACCATCCTTGTATATCCTTTTTCATGCCATGCGTCAAAAAGCTTTTCTGTCCCTGTTTGATAAAAGCCAATCAACAAACCATCCTTTGAACCTGATTATATCTCACAAAATTAACAATCGTGTAACCATCCCTCTGTGTAAAACTGTCAGAAGACACAATTCATTTGGTGTATTATCAGCGTCGATTTTCAATGGCTATACTGATTTGACTTTACATGATTTTGATGTGTGACGATCTTATTTTATCCTATGTTGTAAACTTTGCGATTTTCATTTTGAAATATATATATATTTCTTTCTTTCTTTCTTGTATCAGTTTATCAAAAATTTTGTCATTCACAGTGAGCGATTAAGTTGTCTCTGATAGACGCACTCTTTGACGATGCAGATATATTTGAAAATGTATTGAATATGAAAATCAGAAACCAACAACATCACGAAATGAAGTTCCATCTTGTCCATCAGATATTGAAAAGAGAATAGCAAAACAAATTCCACACAAGAAATTAGAAAATGCTAAATGGGCAAGTGGAACATTTGATCAATGGATCATAGAAAGAAATGAACAGATTTTAAAAACCACTCTTCTGCGCTGATTGGACATTCTTCTCTCAATAACATAACAAAGCGTAATTTGAATTCAGCATTAAATATTTTAATTTTGAGATGCGAAAAAGGAATCACATGAAATATCCTAGCGAATCATTGCGAGAACTGGTCAATGGCATTAATTATTGGCTGAGGAAAAAGAGAACAAAGCATGGAATATATTCTCTGACCCTAATTTCGAAGACACTTGAATTGCATTAGACAGCGTCATGAAAGAGACTGCTAAGGAAAGAAACAACACCAAGCCGAAAAGAGCGGTACATATAACGGAATATTAACTGTGGAGCAGATGTCATCTGGGTGAAAATAATCCTAAGAAGCTGAATAGAACTTCGTTATATCTGCTTTCAAAGGATTGTAGCTTACGAGCGAAAAAAACGAATCCTCAACTTAGGAAAGCGACCAAAAAGCAAACCCATAATTTCTACTTCAAGTAATGTGGAATAGTGCTATAACGACAATATACCATAAAACCATACACTACCACGAACCTGTGCAAATATTACTTGCTGGTACAAAAAAGTTACTTGACGGAGTACCTCCTAGGTATTTTTCTTGCTTCTTGTTGAACGGATGCACCAGACCATATCTATACATAAACTAGGTTTTGCATTCTATTAATGGACGATCAGACAGATAATCAGAAATCGATTTACAGGGTGGCGGCCAGATTTAAAGCTTCAAATCCCCGGGCTATTTCATCGAATTTCCACGGTTTTTCTTTAATATTGACCAGATGTCTTTTTCTAATTACACCACTCGATAATTAGCGGGACACTTCTTTAAACTGCCTTCATCACAAAATTTGAGAAATTTCCTGTTTGAATTTTGCCAACAAATTTTGACGTGAACAATATTTTACTCAATCGACCTCAGTTTTTATGTTTTTCAAGTCTGTGAACGGTGGTTCTGAAGATGAAAACCATCCACTTTCCCCAATGGCCTACAGCCAATGAACAACTTCCAAGATCTAAATGATTTCATATCGACAAGAAAATTAACTTCCTGAACTTTCTGACGATAAAAAAACTGCCTTTTCATCATCTGATTAATAAAACTCTATAAAGTTGTATGTAGCAGAATTTCTATTTTAACTGTATTCAGGCTTCAATTTTCAAATATGTTTAGTTGAGGCAATTACATTTTGGCACACAGCATTTTGAACTGCAGCGCATTCAACACCAACTTATCAAGAAGTATTGACAAGAGCAATCAGGGAAACTGCCACAATGGAGGAAGGCCGTAAGCACCAAAAGAATTCCTAATTATCATTCTCTTTTTATCAGCTTGTGTTGAAACAATGGGCGCATGGTAGCCGCCAGTCATGAAATTTGTGTCTAATGTTTCGAGCAGAATCAAGCATAATGCTCGAAAATCAAGGTCTCGATCTTCCTTGATTCAGCGAATGTGTTGCAACGCAGCAATGTTACCTCTGTATTGAAGACAAGACCATCGGATTAAACCATCTCAGAAGTCTCATTATATGGTTTAATTCGACTCAATGTGATTTTGTATTCCTCCTAATCAAATTATTCAACTTTCTTCTTCTTCATGCGTGAGCTTCTCGCTGTTTATTGAAATAATATTCACAACGTGCCGAAAAAATAAAAATGTCAATACAATGAATTGATAACACACATCTTTTGAAAATATCACGTCACAAGAAGCAATTTGCAACTTCAGCCTTACATGTCTAAAAGTTGAAGTCTGAAAAAATTGCTAAAAACAAAAATTATATGAATCAGTTTATGAAAATGAAATATTCTGTGATCATAAAAAAGCACGAAAAAATATTCTATCGTTGCAAAATCATTCAGATTTCATAGATAGTTCACAGGCTACAAACCACTGAATAAAGGCGTGATCGTCTGTGCTTGTTTTAGAAATAGCTAGCCGGCTGAATGTGTAAGCATAAGTAGGTTTATTCAAGAAACATTCATGGCTCTGATGAAAAACCATACATAGGCTTACTAATGCAAATGTCATAAAATGTTTAATGGACTATCAGCCAATCCCGCGCTCTTGAAATATCTTATTTGACCGTCAATTAGTAATGCTGTGTGTGTTAAGAAATGCATACGTGTATATCGCGGTTAACCGGTCAAGCACATGCATCCAAGTATTAAATAACTAGGCCTGATTTTTCTAGGCATATGACATAGGCTATCAAAATTTGCTTGCTTTGATGCTTAGAACGGCATTTGATTTATTTTTCGCGTTTCTGGTACAGTTAACACCGGAGCAGAGAACAAAATCTCTACCGCTAGAGGAAGCTCCAGATGGTTGGTTTCATGTACTAGCGACCCTATTTGGTCGCGACCCCGATATTTGGAAGCGGTGGTCTCTATACTTTCTTGGGTGGACTTCTTGTCGCGACTTACTGAGGTTTCGAACTCATCTCTTAACTTAGCGAGACTTATATTCAAAATACCAACCAAACCTCTGATGCACTTTTTGTCAGTGGAAGCGTTGGTAAAATTTTGTTGGTATGATTTTAGACTGACTTCTTTCCGCAACTGGGTGTGGGTGAAAGCGTATAGCGTTTAGCCTGCTGTGCTAAATTGAATTGTTATTGCTCAGAAGGTTTTGCACTTGCAAAATATCTTACAACGTCTGAAATTTGTAATGTGAAGACGGACGTCAATTTAATGACTTTATTAGTGTATAAGACTAACAACGTTAATTGCATCATTAGATGCAGCATAATGTGCCACTTTGCCATACTACAAGTCTTTTACGAAATTGCATGTAAGCCCGTTCAGATACACAGAAAACAGAAACGATTTTTTGTGAGTTTGTACTTGCATATACGAATTATTTTATAGTCAACCCATCAACTTCGACGTGAATAGCCACACATTGTCTTTGTAAGATGCAACATTGCTTATTTGCAAGGCTTCATCAACGATTTCATTTTAAGCGACGCGCCAACGACACAACCATTGCCTCACAGATATCATTTACAGTCACATGGAAACGATTCATATAATCACAAATATTTCATCCAGATGTGCAATCATATTGGTTGTTTCAATTAATATTCGAAGAAATTTAATAGAAATGGTGGACTCAATAAAAGTCATAATAATGGCAGTTGAAATCAACAAATTATGCTCATTTAACTTAGTGGCAAAAAATCACAGAATGTCATTCCCGGGATATTTAAGGGCTACTTAGCTATTTCGCAATAATTTAAGGGCGATTCCCGGGCCGCCCGGGATTCCCGGAGTCGGCCGCCACCCGGAATTTAGATTGCTTCAAATTTAGACAAATAGTGTAGATTCCTAGATTGTTTCATACGACAGTTGAAACAGTGTTAAACAATCAACAATAATAATGCTGGAAAATTCAGCAGAATGAAGATGATTTCATAATTTCTAATGTGGCTAATGAAATTTCTGTAACTGCCATGCTTCCAACAACTAAATTAGCAAAAAACTTTGACCATCTCTCTGAATATTCCGAAGCATATTGATATTTTCAACTATTTATTAGATAGAGATCTATCAACTTAAGTCATGCGAAGTGGTTCATGTCACGAATAAAGGATCTTTCATTAGGTTTCACAACAATATAGCAATTTTTTCATAGTGATCGAATGCACAAGAAAGGTTTCATCAGGGTCTGTACTGCAAAGCACTTTTTCTTATTCTACCCAAAAAAACGAAAAGTAAACCAATGCCACTAGATAAAAGCGAAAATTCATGCATATTTTCGAAAAAGCGAATGTCTGGGTGGTCTGCAACTGCACATGGCATTTTCAGTTTACCCAAATTGAGTTTTCGTATATAAACAAATATAGATAGTATTTTAGAGATATCTTCACTTGTTAGATGTGTGGGCCTTATTCACTTTAATCATCTTTCTGTGTTCCTGAATGTGGGCTTCACCTAATCTACGAGGATAATTAAACTTTATGAACTTACTGAAACGCGAGAATTTCAATACATCGCTAAATTCTTTTGCCAGTAATTAGATAAAAATCACAGGAGAGATCGATGAACGGTTAGAAGGAACAGAAACATCTTCCAAACACGTCGAGAACAAGAATTTTAATGATGACAGCTTGTCTATAACTTGGAACACGTATTCTTTATCGCAGTTATATCGCGTCGGGATTCGCAGTCTCAAGCAATTTATCGATCCCGTCTGCTTAGGGGCGACTAGTCAGTAACTATCATCAACATAATGGACGTGCATGGAAGATATATTAGCTGTAGAAAATCTTATCAATTGCTCCAGTATATCTTTTCACTTTCACAGCTGAATTTTCAGCGTCAATGTAATTAGTTTTTTGCATCGAGTCGGATTAAAGCTGCGCAATCCGGAATCTGAATTTGGAAGATCTCACCAGCACTTAAATATTTTTCATTCGTTTACAAATATCTGTATTAAGCAATTGAAGATTGAGCATCTGCCTCTCAGAAATGATGTAAGAGTTCAATGAATACAAACTATTCGGATATGACTATAAAAATTATGTAATTAATTTAATCATTAAATAGAAAAACAGTTAGAAACACAATTTAACACTAACTATAAATTGCATTGAGAATCAAAATTGGTGATTTACAGATAAGATCTGTCTGAAAGTGTTTTATTGCTACCCCTGTTCGTGGTAGCAGAAGCCACCAAGAAAAACGTAGACCCAATATCACAGACTTAATGAGAACATCACATAGAGCAAGGCAGAGTGAACAGAAGCCATTCTTCCTAAATTATAAAACGGGTATAGCACAAAAACTCGCCAAAATATAATTGTTTTTTTATGTAAACATTACTATGTATATTCAACATCTGCAGTGAGGGATGTTTTTCCAGGCGCAATTATTCTTATCTCTCTCTCTGAGCAACCACATAGACGGCATATCTTCAACCAACAGTGAAATTCAAACACTTCAGCAACTACATAAAAATGTTAAGGGCCTAATTTCCAAAATCCTTCCGAATACGGTCCTCAATGCTGAATAATCCTAAAATTTCAGGATGAGAAAAACATTACAAATCATACTATAAAAATTGGGATCAATTGATTGAAATTGTGATTGACAATAATATATGAGGGAAAATAAACTTATACGTGGTCATCCCTTTGGTTTTCATGAATAATTATATGCCCTTAAAAAACAATGAAATTACAATCAGATGTTCTTCTAAATGACATGAACTTCCGATAACGAAAGGATAACTACTTTAAAACATTAAGGTATTAAAACGTATTTTAGATAATGATAATATACTTTGCTCACAAAAAAGGCAATTTTTTTTTTCTAAAATTGTTTTTTCTCTTTCTGCTTGTGGTTCTAGCTAGTCGATGCAAAAAGCGATTTTAGGTTCGAGCACTTCACATCCGTGACTTCGTGTTGAGGTTTTATCGATCAACGTCTATTTGCGGCATGGCTTCTCTTGTAATCAGAGACACAGTGCAAAATAGGAAAAAAAAGATTTGGTCCATGTTATTTTGAGGAACGCACCAGTGGCACCAATGGTAGTTGCAACATTAAGAACATTGAAAGACCCTTGCAACTTTTCATAATCAATGATGTGTGTGTCTACTTGTGTTGAACCAAACTTCGTGGTGCTTGGATGATTGCACAGAAAAATTCCATTGCCGCTCTTTGGAACTCCTCAATAGAGCAAGAACTCATGGAAATGTAGTGGACGAATATCCATTATTGCACTACTGACGGTGTGCATGTATTGCGCAGTGTGATGGCAAATGCAAGCTGTGACTGTCTAGTCGATTGATGCTCTTGAAAGTCAATTTTCTCCTTGGTTGATTGTGCCCATTACTATGATCTACCGTTGGTCTGTTTTTTTGGAAATGCAGTTTGATTTACCACAGAAGTATATTTTTTTCTGTACTTTTTCCTGACTTTGAGCATTTGACAGATTTCAAGGTCAAGATTCCTGTAATTCCAGTAAATCCTTTAAGACAATGCTTAAGCTATGTTTCCAACTCAGTTTTCAAGAAACTCAATTAAAACTCAGTTAACCGTTTGCTGAAAATTAACCGTCAAGTTATACTCGGTTTTCTAATGTCTGGTTTTCTAAAAACTCAACTATGACTCAGTAAAATATCCCTGCAAAATTCGCTTGACCCGGTTTCAGAAGAAAAACTCACCAGTGGGCCTTAGCCATCATAAACTGAATATAGAGGTAATTTTAAAAGTGCTTCAATCGAGAGCTGTTTCATCAATTTTTTAAGGAAGAGGATGAGGGAGTTAGAAAGTTACATGGCGATAGAGCTCATCTGAATTCGCTCGAGAGGGAAGGTAGGAGCATGCATGTAGACATGCAGTATGATGTCCCAAAGAACAGCAATACTGAAATGGCATCTATGGTTTTCATGAAAGAATATTCAAATGTTTTCAAAAAGCAAAACCTCATCAGCCTGAGAGGAAAAGTGAAGCTTAGAAGTGTCATATCGTATCTGCTTTGATGGAGGATTTCCGAGAAATGCATTTCCTCTTATTTTGGATACTTGATTCTTGCGATGCAGCACTGAATCGTTGGACAAATTGAACCGAGTTTCCGAAACTCAGTTAGATTTTCACGAAACTCCGTTCCAGTAAAACTTATCACACCGAATTTTATAAAAGATAAAGTCAGTTACGTAACTTAGTTTCCTGATCATGGGATTTAAAACAGCTAAACTCGGTACTCAGTTAACTCGGTAAAGTTAAAACTCAGTTAAAAACACTGTTCAAATCGTAACGTGACCGTCTTTAGTGATATACGGTATGATTCTCGTAATTGCTACTAAGGTTCATGTGCAAAGCATACGGTTATTAATTGGCAAAATGGACTGTCGTGAAGCGAAACCCGCTTCTCAAAAATTGCCCGAATGTACTT
Source organism: Prostheceraeus crozeri (assembly GCA_907163375.1). Taxonomy (NCBI): domain Eukaryota; kingdom Metazoa; phylum Platyhelminthes; order Polycladida; family Euryleptidae; genus Prostheceraeus; species Prostheceraeus crozeri. Next base: position 75,546 of record CAJQUW010011630.1, read on the forward strand.
CGGCTTGAGCCATGGAACATATTGTTTTCTTGAGAAGATGCCTTTGTGTAGGAGTGTTAAATGAAATATCTAATGCCATAGAATGCGTGTCTGTTGACAACCGCAGGCGCCCATATCTTATTGCAAGCCATATGGCTTCGGTGATATCGGAATCTTTAGAAAATAGCTAACTTGAGCGTGCTAAGCAATTTGGTTTTTTGGCCGCCAATTTAAATCATGAAAAATTTACGCGATTCTTAATGATATTTTAAGGAAAGAAAGAATTCATGAAGTTGAACCTGTGTTTTATCAACCTATTTCTGATCCCTGTCAACATTATTCTTTATCCATGGATCTTCACTAAAATCATCCGTCCCTGTTCTTTCTATCTTCTACCCTTTCGATCCATCTGAAATACTTCTGATATCATATCCCTACTTGCGTGTCATAACGTGCCGGTATCATATCTGACTGCTTCTCAAGCAGGCTTTCTGATCTCCTCTCGTGTTTCCTTTTCCTTCAATTCATTGCCTATATCCATTTCAATATTCGTAATCAATTCTCCAATCATCTGTCTTGTAATCCAACATTCTCTTGTGATTATCGGTCTGATAAGAGTAGGGCAAAATGCTGCTCGCAATTTTACAGGAGAATTTGGTTTTTCCTGTGACCCCTGAGAATCTGCTCGTACAGGGTCTTTCGCAACCTGCTCATAATCTCCTGCAGATGCAAAAGTGGAGCCCAGAATCTTAAAATTTTTGACATCTGCCAGCCGCCTTGGCGCCTGCTCCCCATCTCATCCAGTTAAATTCCCTTCCTTCTGTCCTTCTCACGGAATTAGACTGCTCGTTGCTCTAAGTCTCCTAGAAGGGAAGAATCGTATCTCGTGTGCGATGATGAAGCATACACAACACAGTGTTAAACAATACCGGTAGATCGTCACTGAATATGTATTAAGCTTTTGACATCATCCAGTGGGGGCTTTATTATAACATCACTTCGAGTTCTTCGTTCGGTCACATGTCACTATTACAGTGTCTTTCATTGATGAATCATGCGAAGAGAAGGAGTGAACGAAATTTCTCTCGCCTACCAACTTCTGAACAAAGAATTTGACAAACCAATTTTATCGAGAAAAATTGTGCGCAAATATTTGAATTATTGTATTGCGTCGAACGAAGCATTTGAAGGAATTTGCAGCAATCCGCAAGCGTCACACCACATTTCTTCATCTCAGCAAGGTATTTAGAATTCCTTCATGCCCACTTACTAAGATCCTGCATGTGCCATCGTCTTGAATAAGTCTGCACTACTAGTAAACTGAAAAACTCAAGCAATCTAATTCTGTGTGTCCTTGTGCTCTGTATCGCAACCTTTTTTCTCTTTCATCCGTAACCTTCTTTTTTCCATCTTTTTCTTCCACCATCAAAGCATTTCTTCATTTTTTTCTCACTCGACTGCAATTGCCAGATCATCAGCAAAACTCTTAGCAACTATCATCAGCTATAATTGACGGCGTCGTACAGGATTTAATTTCTCATGATTTTGACAGAATCAAAAAATAATAAGCTCTCCCTGCTGTTTTAGACAAATTATTCCGCTGAAATATTCAAGTAGTAAAATCCCGACGTTTCGTCCACCATGGACTATTCATGGGCAACAAAGTTCAGTCTCTAGGACGATGAGTTTCTATACAAGTAATACTGATAGCTCGTCAGCTCATGTTTCCGACTCAGTGTCGGACCATATGAATCATATAGTGTGAATACATCACAAGAATATCACATGAATTGATTTAATACAGTTCGCTTCAGAAATCCTGGAAAGAAAAGCGATTATATTATTGAAGCTGAAGCTATCAATAAATTCAATAATAAAATCTTAAGGGTCAAATTGTTATGAAAATGGACGACATGATCCGAGATGGCACTCTTACTCTCTTTTTGCAACACCTACTACGCTCTGCACATCGGTCGATTTGTGGAATCGATGTAGACGATGTACCGAAATGAGTAATAGTATCCAGATATTCCGGAACCATCATTGAAAAAGATTTTTTTTCTTTTTGAATCGCCGTCTACAATTATTCCACACATCTTCAGTGTGTTTGGAATCACCAACCTCGTTGACGAATTCGAAACTGTGATTCACAGTGGCGGACGTGCATTGATGTCACATCGATTTGTAGGGCCTCCATTTATCATAAATGATAGTAGAGTATTAGGTTTCAGCGACCTAAACAGCAGCCGGTGGATTGCTTCTCTGAGGCATCTTGTCGTTGTGTTTATGTGCTGAAAAGGTGCCAACATGCATGCTGTGAAAAGAATTAGTTGATGAATATTGAGCACAATTTGAGTCCATAACACAAAATTAGAACGATGCCATTTTCTTCGATCGATCGATGTTTCGATCGTGCTTCATTTTTCACCGACCGATCGATCGATCAACTATCCACCCTTGTTATATAAGCTATCGATCGATGATTGATCAATCACAACAGAATTTGCAAAGGTAGAACGAAGTTTTTCACTGTTCTTAATGCAGAAACTTAAAATGCAGACAGTTGAATAACTGACTAGTTCTACTTCTTTATATCATGTTGACCTACATGAAAATCTGTAGCATATCTAGCATATCTGCAAATATTCATGCTGAAGGAGTTCTCGTCAGACCAAAGGATTTATGAAATTGTAAAAATTGGAATAAAGTTCTCAGCATAGTTGGTATTACAAGCTTGAGCTCTCGACCAATAATCTCAAGTTCTCTTCATTTAGTATTTCAAAATTTTATGAGGTGCAGCAGGCAGCTTGTAGTAAAATGATTAAACTGACAGTTGGTTCAATTGTTGCACAGAATATTAGTCATTTAAACTCAAAACGTCATTAAACTCAAACACAGAAAGTTAAAAACCTTACCATTGATGAAATAGGAAGAAGATAACATTTTGAGGAACAGTTTTGCTTGCTGTTTTGTCAACTGCAGTGATGATAAGTATCGTTTTGAGTGAAGACGAATTTTAAACTTTCCTCGTGGAAATAGATAATGGAATAGCATCGATTGCATTGCTGTCATTGGTCAATTGACATGCTCTGAATAGAATATGTATTTGTCCTTCGAAAATGTAAATATGATAATGATGCTTTCAGATTGTTATTAATGCTATGAATTGAAGAATAATTAATGATGCTAATGATTTTTTAATAAAGAAAGACAGCCAAATTCAAAGAGCGTCGATATTTTGACGTTTACAAATCTCGTTTTAAGTGTTGCAGGGAGCTTAATTTTCCATCTTTTTACGGATTTCCGTCTTTTCGTCAAGATTTTGATCATTCTTGAGATTGATGCAAATATGCATGAAAAATATGGGGGGAGAGGTAAGAGGTACCTCGCCCAATCTGAGATCCATTCAGAAATCCGTCAATTCTGTCTCCCGTTAATTGGTTGATGGGCGTTTTGTAATTACAATTCCAACAGAAAAATCTAAAAAATTTTGCGCTTCGCGTGACTTCCCTTTAATTTCGGGTTTTGTTTGCAAAGTGTCAACTTTTCAGTTGTATTTCAGTCTCTACTGCTGACTACACTAATGACAGTAGGCTCTAATTGTTTTTTTGGATTTGTTATCAATCTACTATCACGCTGGCCCAAACGGTCTTCCAAAGCAACTGATGCTAAGAGGTCTTCATGAATATATCATGCATCATTCTTGTCATTGATATAGCTGTGACATGCATCAAAGCATTGAAGTTCTCAAAAGACTACTTGACGATGATTGATTTGTTAACACTTTGTTCAGTTAGTGTGCTTTTCTTTGAATATTCAAGCCATGTTATTTGAGTGATTGTTTTCCAGTCTATGAAAATATGTTGTTAGAATTACATGGATGCATATCAGATGAGTCACCAAAGTAAATCGTGCTTTCATTCTATATAACAGGACTACAATACAAAACGGTGATTCTCAAACTTATCTATTAGGCATTAGAATTATTCTCTTTCAAAAGCCAGAACCAACGGTTTATTTTGTCTATGAAGAATTGGAAAGTATTTTCCGTGAGTTATTGAGTTTCTTTATCAAAGCTGAAGATCTTGCGCACTAACCTGGTGAAACACTTTATGAGCTTAACTTTGATGACAAATCAGTTCACCTGATAGTCCAAGATATCTTTTTTGGTGATGCTAGAGAAGGAATTATGTCCTCCCATCGTCTGAAGAAACAATTATTTTGAGCCTATCTGCTCACTGCGACGTATCTGCGAGATAAGATGCCATACAAGAGCAAGTTATGGCGGCATTGTCACCTGATATGAGAAGTCACTCCGTCGGGCAGTACTACTTATTGGACCTGGCATTCTCTCACGCCAGCATATTAAATGACGATGAAAAATGCAATATAGAGAAGGAAATCAAAAATTACTCCGTACATCCAGCTTTAGAATATCTTCCAGTTACAAGAATCGATACTTACTCGTACAGACTGAGAGAAACATATCCAACTCCTTGCAAACTGGCTTTGGTCTACCTAATAATCATAAGCGCTCCAGAGGTAGAGAGATCTTTTAGCAGGATGACATCAAGTCTCAATGAGAAAACATTGCAGATGAAAATTGAAAAATTAGATGCAATCCAATCCATCAAGTAGTATCTCCTGATGCAGAATCAAAATGCTGTTGAAGTTCGTGCGAAATGATCTTGTTCCGAAAGAATTAGTAAAAATGATTTAGGGTGCGTGCTTGAAAATGCAAGAGAACCTTGAGCTACAGAAACAGTGGAAAAGTGCGTTCTTGATTACGTTGGTAATTGATAACACCTAGAAAATCCATCGACAGAAGTACGTTTAGAAGAATTGCTATTGAAGCTGCTGAAAATGCAAGAAGAAAGCATACGAAGGAGGCATTTTCGCTAGCAAAGGATATAGAAACAAGAAACGCTTCCAAAAGGAACCATTTCAGAAGATACGAGTTGGAGAAGTAGGACGGGATCAGAGGAAAAAGATGCGAATTGAGGAAGCAGGACAGGATCAGAGAAAGATGTGAGTTGAAGAAGCAGGAGAGGATCAGATGGAGAATGATGAGAAGCAGACATCTCTGAAGCGGACATCTATAAGAAGCTTCTTTTAGTCAAGTTAAGGTGATGTAGCTTCTTCTTGGGGTATTTAGTTTAAATTTCAGTTTTTAGTAATGATCTTCCCTCAGAGTTAAATTTTGTTTTTTAGTCTATTCTTCCTCCTTTGTTTTGTTTTTGTACTGAAGAAAAAAGTAGACTGCTTCCACCAAAGAATCCAATTGTGGCTTCTGATAAAGTATTTTGTCAGTAATTCGCATTTTTGGATAAAAGCCTAGCTATTTTATCGCATTTTTATGCTGAGTATTTTGCTTTCGGCTGCTATTCATCAATTCTTTTTTATTCATGTTCATTATCAATCAGATTGTGGTTGTTTTTGATAAAAAGAACATACGCGGTGCGTTCAATAAGTGGCCGACCTCGCGCATTTAATTTTTGATTAAGTTGTTATTTCTTTTACAGTAGAACATGTGTATCAAAGTTCGTTAAATACCAGAATTTCTGAAATAACGTTTTTCTATGATATTGTTCTAACTTAAAAATTATAGGTATAGATGTGTACAGCTAGAATCTTCGGAAATGATTGTGTTCGTTTATGTCTCTAGAACGCGTGCTGAGTTTTAAATCGGTTTAAGAATAACAATACCAGTGACTATGAGACATGCTCAGGTGATGTATATTTTTCTCCAATTTCAGTAAAATGACATTAATGTTCGTCAAAAAATTTTCCGTCTTTTTTTGTCTCGTGGTAGGCTCCCTGGTGTTGGTATTTGACAGACAGTGTGTACAGACACATGGTAGTAATCCCCATCCGATCAGGTCAAAATAGTAAAAATCGATCGTTCGAATACCCTAGTCCATAATCGTTCACAAGAGTAACTTTGTACATTAAATAACTACATGTATGTAAAATATAGAAATACAGGCCAAAAGTAGCGCATAATATAAATGAGCTGTAATTTGTCATGCAACATTTTGCATATGATACAGTATCCTATGCAAAATCACGCTTGAAGATTTTTAGAATAATAGCAGAAAACGATAAAATCATGTCTACTCCCAAACTACATGCATGTACAAGTGCATCACAATAAATGGTCACAATGACTTCCATTGTTTTCGGTGACAAGTTGAAGTCGCCGAACAAGATGCGACAATGCAGCAGATAACTTGGTAGCTGTCGGCATGGAAATCTCCGATCCAATCCTGTCTCTCAATTCTTGGAGAATACTATGTCACACGTCATACTTCCATAGATATCTGTTTTTGATAGAGAAGACTACTGAGGATCCAGTCACACTGAAGGCAAAGCAAACTCGAACGTCTCGAGTAAACCTATGTCCGTAAGCTATTAATCGCTCTGGTTTGCTTTTCTCGCTGTGTAGAAGTCTACAACTGCTGTAATGATAACTTTATATTTGCTGCAAAACGCTTTGCTTAGAAACGTTTGGAAAAGCTCGCAGTGTGGCTTATGTCTAACAAGAACTGAACAAAATCAAACGCTTCACTTATTCATTTATCCAGATCTCATGACCACCAATAAGCGCGTTGAATATCAATAATAGATATTCAATTCTATGTGTGTTTGATGCGTACGTAATAACCACTTGCTTCGTTTTTGCGAAATGTGATATTGACTCTCGAGTGAACATGATGTATTTGCCTACCAGACTTGAATCTGTTCAACTTTTCTATGCTAGCAACCGAAGTCCTACTGCCACTTTGAGAGCCTTCAACGCCAAGCACACGATTGTTCGAAGTCAATTTTCGGTCAGTAGCATCACACGTCTTATGTCCAAATTTGAGAAGACGTTTTCTCTACATGATGCACCGAAATCAGGTCGCCCATCTCTCAACGAAGAACGATCCGAACTGGTTATCGAGTCTCTGCTGTCAGTTCAGTCATTTAATCAACTTGACATTGCTTCTTCCTTTAATGTGTAACTCGCATCCAATATTCTTGAACGGATTGTTTGTAGGATACTAGAGGAGCACCTAGGAATGTGTCCTTATCAACTATCCCAGATGCAGTCCATCGCGGAGGCAGTTATTCATAAGAAGTTGTAGACCAGCAACATGTCAGAAATGTGGTGCTTGGATAATTTGCTACGTCTATTAATACGGCTTGTGAAATTTGATGTCATTGGTAAACTTCACGTTTGACGACAGTTCATCTGATCATTACATTTCGGCATCCCACATTGATAATTTATGATTTGATTCGTGCATCATATCATGCATGACAAAAATCGTCAATGTGTATGTGTGTAATGCATGAATAAAACAAAAGTGACGAGAAACATTTCGAACAGATGTGAAAGTTTAATTATTAAATAGATATTGTTCGGACGGATCATGAGAGTGATGACGATTACCAGCAGTACTCTGTGGTAGCTCCTACAATAATAGAAATGAATATGGAAGAGGAATATTCCATAATAGGATTGATTCATTTGAACTGGTCTATGTAGAAAAAAAGTTATCAGTTAGCCAAGCTGCTGTATTATTATTCAATCTTACAAATTTTCACCGATATGACGGCCTGTTCACGTAAAAAGGATTTTCAAATTGCATCTTGCATAAAAATCAAAATATCAATGTCTGATAAGTTGAACATTCATCTTTGTTATTGAGGCTTGGTTTCATAGATCTTATTAATGTGGCCTCTGTGAAACGTAGGTTAATGCTGTTTGTATCAAACGCTATGATTTTGACTGTAAACGGGAAAGCTATGTTAGGAGAGCAACTTAGGTGATGTTTGAGTAAACTTGAGTCTTTGTTTGTGGCATGTTCTTTGATGCGTGTAAGGAGTGAGCGGACTGTACTCCCGATATAATTACTTTTACACGTTTTGCATGTTATTTCATACACTACCATAGCTCTCACACAGATGTTGCTGTCAGCAATAACGCACTGATTCAATTTACACTTATGTTTGGAATGTGATTTTCTCAAAGCCATTCGTAGCGTGTATGACTGATGGGATACGCGCACAGGTAAGTCAAGATTACGATATATAATACATAATATATAATACAGCAGCTTGGCTAACTGATAACTTTATTGATTTAATTTATATATGCTGCTTTAGGAAAATTATATCTCATTATGGTATATGTAGACTTTGCATTAGAAAATCAATGAGCTATTACTTTGAATGGCATTCAGAAACAGTTAGTTGCGAATTCGCGAAAGTAATTCTGCATCAAAAAAGAAAATAACATAGCATTTTTCTTATAAGTAGTATGTACAGTACATGCTTACTTAAAGCCGCCATAGTGCATATAAATAAATTGAAATACATCATTGTCCATTTCTAGCTACTTAGATACAATATTTTGGAAACTGTAAATGCATTCTGGTCTACTTAGATAGTAGCAGTAGTAGGTAAAACACATTTTTTCGATTTTCTCGGTAAGACATCGAAAGATTTTTTCCGTTTTGCGTTTTTGAGCTCTGTGGATTTAGGCATTTCCCACCATGTTAAATTTATTTTTGTTGTCCAAACTTCAACTAAAAGTTGTTTCTGGCGAACAGTGCACACATTCGCAATTCGTATTTTCCTCGCCCACTGCCCGAAAAGCTGCCACAAATCATGATTTGAAGAGAGTGCTTAGCCGTAGGGATGACGCATCACTGGTGATAACGACTGTTGGGTGGACGGCGTATTTTGCTTGAACCACGATTTGCAAAATGCTGGATAACAGTCTCATCACTAAACAGTACATTTGACCACATCTCGGATGACCGATCTTAGAATTTGTAGCAGAAGGCAAGACGATCTTTGATATTCTCTGCTGGTCTGAAGGCTTTCAGCTAGAATCCCTTATTCAGTCGCCGTTGCATTGTGCGTGTTGACGATGTTGGTTACGTCAAAGGCAAACCGACTTTGAATTAATCAGCAAAAATTGACGGATTTGCCAAAACATGCTCGCGGATACTTCTGTCCGTGGCAGGTCACTCGAGGTCGACCACTTCTCTTGATGGTGAAGTTCACACACTGCTTTGAAACTTCTATTTTCCTCGCCACTTCAACTTGGCTCATACCGGACTGACAAAGAGCAACGATTTGCGCACAATTTGTCTCGGCAACCTCCATAGTGGTTGCGCAACTCACGATTAAATCTGTGAATGGGTCAAATGTGCTTAAATGCGACTTGCTAATTGATCAGTATTTATATGACTCTTGAAATGAATAGATGAATAAATCAGATAGACAATGCATGTTCATGAAGTTCGAATACCACATGTTATGATTAGACCAATGCATGAACACTTAACATAGAGAAATGCAGACAAAACATACATTCATGTGTACTTGATGAAAGTAGTAAAATAGTGCATCATACAACATCGGTCAAGAGACCCTTGGCGGCAGCTGTATATGTATATATATATATATATATATATATTGTGTTGGGACTGACGATTAGTCCAAAAAAAATTGATAAAGATAATTTAAATGGAAGTAGAAGTCTTTAAATTTCCTACAAATCATTCATTACTGCTTGCAGTTCATCTAACATTCTAATGGTTTTAGACCGAATGAAAATTTCATGTTCTAGCACATGAAGCTGATTAGATAATGGACCAGTAATAGAGTGTGGCATTTAATTTCTATCATTTCATGTCATTATTAAAAACCATGAGATATTTTGAAAAATATGTCAATTTTTAAACCTTGTAATCAAAAATATATATTTTTCCATAACTAGGAGGTTGACGAGTTAGTGAAAGTGTAGTGCATTGAGGATGGCAATGCAAATAACAGTAGGTGTGAGCTATGATGTCTTTGGGTCTAATTACGGCTACGTATTGATATAGAGACAGTATCAACGAGGAAACTTTTATTAAAGAGACTAAAGATTTCTAGTATATTTCGAGGCCAAGGGTCATTGCTAGAGGTCAAGCACTACGGTTCAACTCACGAAGAACTCCAAGCATAAGTACAGTACAAAACAATTTGGTTCGTGTAATACGCAACGCACGTAATACGCCCCAAGTCTGCTTCGGGCGAATTGTAGTCCCTGAGGTACATGGTTGCCTCAAAATATAAAATACTTACTCTTTACGAAATTGCAGGAATCTCTGATATCTTCGTGCCCTTCCTCTAATGTCACATGCCTTTGTGACCTCAGTGAACATTGCGCTCACAGTCGACCACTAAATTGTTCCGTGAGGGAGATGAAAGCCCACAAGTCGTGATAATCGAGTAATAACGTATTCCATGGTCAAGCTTCTGGCTGACTCCCTCAAAATCCTTCGTTTCCCTTTCATAACATTGGTGGATGACTGGACAAATGGTTGTTATACGAGTATAAACTTTGATAGGATTGATTTCTGTCATCTCAAGTCGATTATGAAAATGGACCACCTTCTGCTTGAACATGTTGGCATACCATATTTTCACCCGCTCTCAAAGAGAACCCGCATCCGAATTGGAAGAAATATAACTCACCTCAAATATAATCCGCAAATAAGTTTATCAATGATGAAGTTTTACGAAGTTTATTACAAAATCACCTCCATTGCAGTGTGACTACATGTTGCCTAAGTCAGATGTCTTACATTGCCTGACAGTAGCTGTCAATAATCATTGCTGTTCAACAGTTGGCCTAACTACAAGTAAGATCTTGATTTCTAAATAATCAACATAAGATGGACAATTAGCTAATTGCTCCAGTGCTCCCATCAAAAATCATTGAATTATTGCTTGTTTCAGAAATCTATATTATGTGCACTTTTTATCAACATGTTAGAAGCTACAATCGCTCAATTCTTACTTACAAAAGTTAGTATAAAAAATTGATATAACAAAATGGTCAATGTGTCGTCACTCAAAATAAGTTTGTTATTCTACGTTTCTCAAACTTTGCGACTCGAGTTCGTCGTCACTGTTACAATTGTTTTTCTCTTAGATTTGTTCTCTTCCGTTTTCCACCTCATCATCAATGTGCACAATGTCTATAATATTTAGTTACCAAAAAATGGAGTTAATATTTATTATGGCAATCTGCCCTGAAAAGAGATCGCACGGTAATTGCAAAAAAGTCTTATAAACCGTGTGTTGTATTCGAGAAAGCTCGAAACTAAAACTCTTGAAATCTTTATATGTCAAATTCAAAAGCGATAAATTTATCACACCTTGGTATTTTTTGACACTACGTAATCTGTTTTTGACAGCTTGTAGATCAGTGTCTGCGCATCTATTTAACATCTATGCGAGAACCACCTGAATATCTCACATGCACAGGTAGCACTGAGCGCCTCCGACCAATGAATGCAGAGGATCGAGCTTTCAGAACATCTCCTTTAGACAAATGGAGCGGATAGCCTCCAACCTACGAATGCAGCACATTGGAGAACCAGAGAATAGCTGCAATATACAGATGAAACGGACCGCCTCCAACGGATGAATGCAGCCGATTGGAGAGCTTTCCGAACAGACAATGGAGAGAACAATGGGGACAACGGAGTGCACAACAGACTTTCCGAATAGACAATGGAGTGGAGCGTCTCCAACCAAAGAATACAGCGGATGAGAGAGCTTTCAGAACAGCTTCTTAAGACAAATGTAGCGGACTGTCTCCAAATGCAACCGGGAAATGCATCGGTTTGGAGAGCCACCAGAATAGCGCCACTAGACAAATAGAGTGGAGCTCCTTCAACCGACGAATGCAGCCGTGGAATGCTGCAGATGGGAAAACCAGAATCTCCAGAGCAGACCCAGTAGATATATGGAGTGGAGCGCCTGCCGTCGGCGATCGTTGACCGAGTAGACCGACTCTGGTTGACAAATGGTGATAGTTGCATGTTTTAAGTTATAAGCACACCTTCATTTGATCATCTGACGAATGAAGTAGAATGAAATCACAGAGATGTATTGAACTAATCGTTCTACAATTTAATCATTATCAATTTTATAAATTTAAAAATCCAAAACGCTGTTTGCTGGTTCATGGCCACGCTTGTTCTCTCAAGTGAACTACAACAAAAGATAATAACAGGAGCTAGTGAGTAAAGTCAAAATTACGCAAGACACATATCTCCAAGAAGATATGTCAGAGAATTCGAAATTCATACCCTGTCCTGAAACCGATTCCAATTTTCAGGACGAATAATCTCGCACCTGCAGCTGTGAAGGACACAATTCCGCCTAGCCGAAAACCGAAAATTATATACGAGTTTCTCTGTCCTTGCGGAGTAAGATACATCGGCAAAACTAGAAGGTGTCTCGATATACGTCGCACTGAGCACATTCCCAGATGGGTGCAGAATTCAAACTCCAGACCGAAATCGACCAGGGCTGTCCAATCGGCAGTAACACGACACTTGACCGAGTGTGACAGGAAGACCGACATTTTACCACAAGCTGAGCAAGGATTCAAAGTGGTGAGGAGCCTCAAAACGAAGTTTCAACTTTCGGTGGCTGAAAGTGTTGCCATCAAAGAACAACAGCCGATATTGTGTGCGCAGAAAGACCGACTTCATGTCTTAAAACTAACTTAAAATTTGTTTCTGAATCATTATTTATTGGTAATGTTGTTTAATGCTACCTTTTGCTTTATTTCAGTAGTGAGTGTACATAGCTTTTCTATGATTTCTGACATGTTAGAATGTACTAGTAGCTGACGTCATCATTCTTGTGTCTTGCGTAGTTTTAACTTTACTCACTAGCTCCTGTTATTATCTTTTGTCAACGTTTTAGCATTCTATCTTGTTGTAGTTCACTTGAGAGAACAAGCGTGGCCATGAACCAGCAAACAGTGTTTTGATTTTTAAATTTATGATGAAGACAGCGCCTACAAAGAATTCATTATCAATTTCATAATTCATAAGTTCGAATTTTATGGTTGATATCTTCCCTTCGCTGTTGCGTGAATTTTTTGTGCAGTGTAAGTAATTCTCATAGTATTATTTCTTTACAACTTGAGCAAAGGGGAGAGCGCCGATCCCATCGCTCGCCCTGGCTGCGTCCTTGCCGCCACTTCCTATATTTCGGCATTATTAGAAGTGAGTCCCAAGATGTTTGTTTCTGTATGACCTTTCCGATGTGTGATTTTTTATTATCACCTCTTCATGTGTCTTTGTGTCCTCTGAATGTGTTCTTGGCTTCTTCATTATAAGTAATTGCCTAAGATTGATCATTTAGTGCTTGTAATGTTAATCACGCTTTATAGGTAGTCATCTTGCGTGCATGATGCACTATCTACGAGTAGATATAGAACGCCATCCTGTTGAGTGTTGAGCTTTTATTATTGCCACACATGAGAATAAGGTCTAAATGATTATTGTCGGTAATACCTACAAATCAATTTATGAAATATCGATCAAATTGTATGAATATTTCTATCAAATGTCCATTGAATGTCAGTCTAATATGTATTTAGTATCAGATTAAGTATCAATCATAAAATAAAAAGTAATACGAATAACCCGAATGGCAAATAATTTCATAGCATAGCGGGCATTTAGCAAAGCATTTAATGATTTAAGATTTTTATGGATGGAACACAAACACAAGCTTCAGTGAAGCTATATTTCTTTATACCTTAGACTCGGGGATGTTGAAAAATAGACCGCCACCCTCAAATAGAGCACCACCTGTAATGAATCGCCACGCAAGAGAGAGGGTTGAAAAACACCGCCATGGCGGTCTATTACAAGTTTTACGGTAAATTTATTTATAATTTACAACACACAAATCATCTTTGTATCTGTAGTAGTATTATAAGAAAGCAATTTAGCGAGACCATATATTTTGTTCGATACTAAGTTCCTCATGTACATAAACTCGCAATGCAAAAGAAAAGGATTGGAATTCCGCCAACACCGGGCTTCAATACCATTGGAATTCTGCGATCTGTTAAAAATAAGTCCACCGAAATCAACATGTGCTTCAGAAAATAGAAAATGGACAGCTTCTTTAAACTGTGAAACATCAAAGCATTGGTAGCCTTTATATGATTTCTTAGCGAAAAAAGCTGCGACTCCAACAATGCACACATATTTTCGAGAAAATGTGATCAAAATTAAGTCGAGCAATTGAAAAATTGAAGTGAGAAATAATGCAATTCTGACTAATATTAGTGTGCAGAGTCGAACAGTCAAAAACTTGAAGTGAAAAACTTTGCTATTATTTAATATTTCCAAAACCTCAGATGAGAATTTAATAGTTCAAAAATACCGAAGACATGTATTCTCTGGATTGCATTGCAATAATTATAAAAGTTGTCTCACACAACTGACCAGCCTTTGTTTAATATGACAGACAGGTGGACTCGTGGGGAAATGTCGTGCTCCAGCAATAAATCTGAACTTAAATGGATTCTTGTGGATTATTGTTGGCAATCGTTTACACTTAACATCACATTTTATATTATAATTACAATTGGTAAGCACACAATGTTCCTCAACAATTGTTTTTCTCTTTTAACAGGAGAATAGACAATATTGACATCAGGCTTGAAGGAAAATGATAAATATTACTCCTCTCGTCCTTACTATTTTCCATGTTCATGATCACAAAGTCACCAGTAATGCATTGATTTTATTGTTTTCAGACATGAGACATTCTGAAAAGCGGGTTTAACGGTAATTTGATGTGATACTTTGGAACTGGCTTGACATGGAGGTGAGATGTTTAGTTTGAACTTTCTCCGATAAATATTATTTATTGTTGTTACGCGATAATATTCAATTTTCCTGCGACATCATAGTTGCTGTTGACTATAATGCCAACTATATCTCACTAATCAGATTCTGGAACGCCAAACATAAGAGCATAAAAGATAGATATACTGCATTTCCTTGAAACAAACCATCTAATTGTATCTCACGCTAATAGGTGGAGTTCTTACAGAGCTCATTTTTCCTTATGTTCAAGGTACCTCTTATTTCCCTTTTATTTCTCAAATTTACCATACTTTTGCTTTATTTGTTCAGAGTGAGGGAGTAAAGAAACCGAGATAAATTGTATGCAGCTTCTTCTACCTATTTCTATTCTGTATGAATTTCTTCAATTTATTCTATCAAGACAGAGTGAGATGCTTGTCTCGATGGATCATTAAATGGTTGACGTTTTCTTCAATGCACTCCCATATTTTTTAGGAATTTCTCCAATTTTTTTCTGGCTGGTCCGAGTGATACTTAACTCGATCATGAAATAGTCTGCGCTTTCTATTCCCCCAATCATATGTTTTGGGAATATCTTCAATTCGTGAATTGGCAGAGTGAGTGTAGCCGTTTCATGTAAAATCATGATATTTTATATGATTGATTTGTCATTTGAGGTCTGTAAAGTCCACCGGTGAGATTTGACGATGTCATGCCCAGTTGTTAGAACTCCTAGATTATGTTATTGAATATAATTTCAATGAACCTTAAATAATTTGGAGTTTAAGGTTCTGGAATTTCTGTCTTTTATCTGTTGCCTAAGCCACTTCAAAATCTTGCAGAAATAGCCTACTTGTTCTTTGAAATTTCAGCAATGGGCCACAATTAGCACCCGACAATGTTGAGTGTCTTATTAACAGAAGATATCATTATTACGAAGAGTATATGATGCCTGTGTCCGGAAGGGTATGATGCGAGTATACGGAAGCGAAACATGGGCTCTGAAAGTGGACAGTCAACAACGTCTGGAGAGGGTGGAAATGCGCATGGTAAGGTGGATGTGTGGCACGAAGCTAAGTGACATAAAGCGAAGTGACGACTTGAGGCATATGCTTAACATCGAAGCAATATCCGATGTCATCATACGAAACCGACTCAGATGGTTTGGCCACGTGATGCGAAAAGGCCCGAAGACTACGTCCGCCAAGTTGTGACATGGAAATTAGTGGGAAGAAGAAGAAGAAAAGGTCGACCTCGGAAGACAAGGAGTGACTCTGTTGCCGCTGATCTCAAGCAGAATGGTCTCAAAACGGATGACACCAACGATCGTCAACGCTGTCGCTCTGCGATCCACAACATTGGGAAGAATCGTCCAACCCTACGAAGTCGGAGAAAACGGACGTTAAACGCATAAGTATAAGTATGTCGTATTCAAGTCTGTACTACGCGGGAATTTTTTTTGGTGAGGAACAGTTACGAATGCAAAATTCGCTGCACACAACCAATACAACAAGCAGTTCGCGGAAGAATTGACAGAAGAGCTTTAATGTTCAGAAAAGGATGTTGGTCTACATTCCTCACCGTGCTTTACAGAATGAAGTCCCACTCCCTTGGTTCACACCAGAACGTGCAGCTGCAACCTGCCACTGTGACCACTATTTTACATGCTCAACTGTAGCATGTAGGCGACATGTCATCATCAGCGAAATTTTTATCAGCGACTATTTCATCAGCGAAAGGCACGACTGATGAAGAATCAACGCATCTTGCGTACGTGGCTGCAAAGAAGGAAGCAAAAAGATCCGTGGCGCGCGCACAACATCAAGAGAGAAGCAACATCACAGAACAGCTGCATACAACCGAAGGACAACGACAGGTATTCAGGATTGCAAAGCAGTTGGTGAAAGAGAGCAGAGATGTCACTGGAGTGAACTGTCTGAAAGACGAAGGTGGAAATGTTGTCGTAGATCCTGCTATGGTGATGAAGAGGTGGAAGCTGTACATGGAGAGTTTGCTGAACGAGGAGAATGTCTGGGATGGGATGGTGACTGCTGATCTGGTCGAAGGCCCAATGGAGTATATCACAGAAGTGGAGGTTGAGAAGGCGATCGAAGAAATGAAAGTGAGGAAAGCAGCTGGTCCGACGGGGGTTGTCAGTGAGATGTTACGCGCCGCTGGAAAGAAAGGAGTAAGAATGATGACGGACATCTGTAACCTTGTCGCGAGCTCGGGAAGAATCCCAAACGACTGGACCCTGAGCACTATAATACCTATTTACAAAGGGAAAGGTGATCCACTTGAATGTGGGTCATATCGAGCGATCAAGTTGCTGGAACATGGAATGAAGGTGCTTGAGCGGGTATTGGAACGAAAACTGAGAGAAAGGGTGAACATCGACAGCATGCAAATGGGTTTCATGCCTGGCAAGGGTACGACTGATGCTATCTTCGTGGTTCGACAGCTGCAGGAAAAGTATATGGACAAGAAGAAAGAACTGTTTTATGCCTTCGTAGATCTCGAAAAGGCTTTCGATCGTGTGCCGAGAGAGGTGGTTAGATGGGCTCTGAGGAAGCTGGCAGTCGAGGAGTGTCTTGTAAATGCGGTGATGTCAATGTATGAGAGAGCGAGAACAGTTGTGAAAACGAAGCACGGAGTTAGCGAAGAATTCGATGTTGGAGTGGGCGTGCATCAAGGTTCTGTGCTGAGTCCTTTCTTGTTTGTAGCCGTAATGGAAGTCTTGACAAGCGAAGTCAGAGAAGGTCTACCATGGGAGATGCTATACGCGGATGATTTGGTTTTGGTGGCTGAAAGCATTGATGGTTTAAGAGAGAAAGTATGCCGGTGGAAAGAATGCTTAGAGTCAAAGGGATTGAAAGTTAACATTGCAAAGACCAAAATGATGGCATCAGGCAGAAGCTGTGGCACAGAAGAAAGATCAGGAAAATGGCCATGTGCGATTTGTGGAAAAGGCGTAGGCACGAACTCGATCAAGTGCACTGAGTGTGAAGGCTGGATTCACGGCCGATGCTCTGGGTTGCACGTTCCCCTTCGGAGCTACCAGCATGCTGCAACATTCCGATGTAGCAAATGCGAAGCACAGGGTGGAGGAAACGCCAACCAACAACCAGAACTGAAGTTGTCAGATGGAGCCAGCATCGACAGAGTAAGATCGTTTTGCTATCTCGGAGATGTCATCGATGGAAACGGAGGTGCAAACACTGCATCGATTGCAAGGACCCGCTGTGCGTGGCGCAAATTCAGAGAGCTGTTGGGTCTGTTGGGAAAGAGGGACATACCGCTGCGTGTGAAAGGAAAGATCTATGCTGCCTGTGTTCGAAGTGTGATGGTTTATGGAAGTGAAACGTGGGGAATGACAGAAGAGCAGATGGTGAGACTAGAGCGGACTGAACGGAAGATGGTGCGATGGATGTGTGGAGCAAGCCTGAGAGACCGAGCACCGAGTGATGAGCTGTTGAGACGAATGGGTCTGGTTTCGGTGAGAGAAGTGGTACGAAGAGGTCGACTAAGATGGATGGGACATGTTTTACGGAAAGATGATGCTGATTGGGTGAAGAAGTGCATGGAGATCGAAGTTCCTGGGAGAAGAGAGAGAGGAAGGCCAAGAACAACATGGAGCCAAGTCGTGGAGAAGGACATGCGAGAAGTTGGATTGACGCGGGCGGATGCCAAAGATCGAGTTCGTTGGAGAAAGCAGCTGTCGACTGGAGTGACCGGCCAACCCCCGCGCAAGCGGGGAAAACGGCCGTAAAACGGGATGAGTGAGTGAGAGTGAGAACTGTACGCGCAACAGTGCCGCTGCTGATTTTGAATTGTCCGAGACCGCACGAAGATACTGCAAGGAAGCCATACATCAGGCCAAGGGCGTCACATTTTATTTGTATGGAACCCAATTGCTAACCAAAAGCTCGGCTGTAAGGACTTCACGAG
Organism: Prostheceraeus crozeri; assembly: GCA_907163375.1. Classification (NCBI taxonomy): domain Eukaryota; kingdom Metazoa; phylum Platyhelminthes; order Polycladida; family Euryleptidae; genus Prostheceraeus; species Prostheceraeus crozeri. The sequence goes on from CAJQUW010011630.1 coordinate 94,148, forward strand.
GATTTACGACAGTGTCACCAATAGGAATAAATCCTCCATCTCAGCACTTCGTCATGATGAAGTCGGTATTTCGATGGCGACATCTTCAGCAGGCAAGACCGAACTCTGCATGATTCTTGTGAAGAATTTATCATTCATCATTGGACGTTGGAAGTCGAATTTCAACTCCAATTCCCACGCGTACTGAAGAAACATGTCGCCCCTTTCAGTCGCAGTCCGAAACGTCCAGAGACCATCGCAGGTCTCGATAGCTCGAAATCTGATGGACCAGATGGCATCCTGCTTTCGATCTTCAATCACCACTCACCTGAGCTCAGTACATTTTTATTCAAGCTATTCACAATATGTGCATCCACCACCGATTTCCTCTGCTGTTGGAAAGTAGCCTCCGTGGTTTTAGCAGACCTCCCATTTAGCCTATAAAGCCTAAATAACCTAAAATCATTAAATTTGTGAGAAAATAAAATAAAAAATGGTGTAAATTTTGTGGGTAGCCTAAAATCCTTAATTCTCAATCTAGCACGGTACTCTCCTTTTTTGCCATTTTCGCATAATGAAATTTCGAACATCATTCGCTTTTATTTTTTTCTATCTTTGGTTTCGCTGTTCAGTGGTTTAACTGCAATGCACTGTCACCAAGAGCCAAGTTTAGCTCCTTTTTTACCTTATTAGTGCTGTTATTCTCTTTAGGCGTTTATTTTTCATATACAGTGGACTCTCGATATCAGTGGCGTGCGGTGGTCTCAAGCGGTGGGCATGCGATATATTTAGTCTACCATAGTGCATGATAACATGTATGCCTAGCCTTTATAATCTATGTACATGCTGCATGTTATAAGTTATATGTACATGTACATGATCAGCTTATCACCAGCCAATACTTATTATAGTTTCCAACACATTCATCTACATATAAAATTCACAAAACAACTAGTATTATACATTTCAGATATATTCTGTATAAAATCGAAAATAAAAATCATTTAAAGATCCATTCTTTGAGACTTCTTGATAAAGTCATTGATGACAGTGTCGTAGAAGACGGAGGAGTTGTCCTGAAATTTATTCAACAACTCCTTCTCGATGGCGATAGCGGCGAGAGCTGACAATCTCTCTTCACCTTGACTGGTCCTAGTGAAAGAATTGATCCGCTTTAGTGCAGAAAATGATCGTTCACAGGACGCCGTGGTACTGGGAAAGGTCATTGCCAGTTTCGTGAATTTGTTTGTCTCAGGCAGCGTTGCACCCAAATTTTGTCTTTCGAAATAAACATTCAGTTCATGGATATTGTACGTACGAAATTCATTACTTTTGTAAAGAACGATCAGCTCATTGCGCAACCGAGGAAAATCAAACAAATGGCCGTAGCCTACTTGTCTTTAAACTCGTCAAACAGAGTTTGCGGAAATTGCTCACAGTAACATGATTACCGCCAGATTACAAAGCGTGTGGCTTTCATACATTGTGTGCACTGAGTGGCATGCACACAACTACAGCGAGAGTTTTCCTTCCCTAATTTGCAAGCATGCGATTGAGCGACCGAATGCTCCCGCCTCTGTACGCTGACGCCTGGCTCCATCGCCGCTGTATGAGGAGTCAATGCATAATGAATGGGAGGTTGGATGCGGCGATGCCTCCACTAAATATTCACCCAGTTATGTAATTCATTTATGAAGATGGAATTTTGTGATGTCGTCATACGCCCTACTGACAATTGGAAGGCCATCTAACTGATACTTGATGAAATAAACGTGTTGAACATAATGAATAATCAGATTACTCAAATTTGCATACGCATTCGCCGCATGCATCGCATATATGGACCGCACGCCACTGCTCGATATAAGAATCACATCGGGAAATTATGTTTTGATTCTTATAACGAGATTATTCTTATAATGAGAGTTTTTATTTTATGAGCACTCATGCCTTTTATTTGTAGCAATGATGCTATATACATCCTTAGTAGTAATCAGTATAGATAAATGCTTGCGTAGCTATCAAATAAGATGCTTGTTTGTGGTTCCTATTACCCTAATTATACTTATATACTTAAAGAAAACAGTAGAAACATTCTTTTTCAGTTCAGCTTCAACTTCGTCTAAAAAAATCCGATATCTTGTTTTGGTGAAGGCTCTCATTGGTTCGTTCTAGGATTTCTTCTCCTATCTTCCTAAGGGCCGGGATGGGATACAGTCATGAGTTCTGATGACGCACATTGTCATTTCTAATCGATGGGTGTAGTAGGATAGCACAATTGGTGAGAATTTCAGTGAATTTCATCTTTTCAAGGTTAATCGTGACATCTTGACGCTTTTATCTGACTTCCATTGGCAAATATAATCAATAAAAAGTAGTACTACGCCCTTGGTGAGTATTTCAGCCAATGACAGTTTAAGTGTCATTCACTGATTCTTATTACGAAAGTGTGTCCTTATTTATTCTTATAACGAGTGCAAAATACATAGTATTTCATACTAATTTGTTGAATGACCATTTATACATTGATTCTTATAACGAAAGTGACATGATAATTATTCTTATAACGAGCGGAAAACTTATAACGTATAGAAACGTTTTGGGAAAAAGGATTTGATTCTAATAACGAGTCTATTCTTATAGCGAGTGATTCTTAAAACGAGAGTTCACTGTACATAATTCTGCAAGAAAATCATTGTGGCGTCGTGATAGGCTCATGACTCCGAAATTTTCGAAAAGTGATAATTTTTATCTTTCTTCTAGTGTTCAGATACATAGTGTAATAACTTGCCACTTCTTTTGCTGTTATGAGCATCTCTATGAACGTCTCTACTCAAAAACATCCTCGTGTTCAAGAGGGATTTCAAGCTTTTGTCTTTCTACATGTATGTTGATAATTATCTTTTAGAAATGTTACAATCTACATTTAGTTCAATCAGCTGTTGGTGTAAGTTTTGTTATGAGAATGATTTAAGTGTTTTAGGTTTAGTCATTTTTTATAATTAGAATATTTTTAGTGTATGGAAAGGCAGAATTTTACCTTTATTAATGTACAATCTTTACAATCAGTTTTCATAAATCATAAATTATTTTCGAAACATGGGAGGCCTGTTAAAGGTTCTGGCTCATCTCTTCCATTTGGTTGTCGTCCTGTCAGCCTGCTTCCAATTGTTGGCATGATTCTTGAATCTGCGATAAAATAACATGTTGTTAACATCCTTGAAACTCAAAATTCTCTGTCCTGAGCGACAGTGTGACACAAGGCATTCTCTATCAACTCTCATATATTCATCCATGTCATTGAACATAAGAGTCGCGTTCTTGACAGTCAAGATGAGACAAGATCAGTTGTCCTAGTCGATACATTCGATGAAATACAGCATTAGGGACTCCATAGGGAGCTTAGATCATAATGAGTTGCTGATCAACTTCATAAACTACTTGCCTCTTTACTTAGTGACCGGCAGATATCTGTCTTCTCAGATGGTCAAATGTCTTCCACTAAACTTGCCACTGCAGGAGTTTCTCAAGGATCAATTTTGGGACCCACTCTTTTTCTGTCTGCTGTAGATCAATGACTTCCCAGATTCACTAGTAAGTAAACTGGTGATGCATGCAGATGACAGGACACTCGTGAATTCCAATGAGCAATTAATATTGAACACCAAGCAACATCATCTGTTATGTGGAGCTCTTGATGAAGATCTACACAGGGTCTACGAATAAGCGCGAAATAGCTTGCTTCTTTCAATCCTTCAAAATCTCAAGAGTATTCAACACTCACGATTTAGAGGGGATGATGACCAACTTAGGATTAAGATGACAGATAATAGGGTCAAGATCTTGAATTAACGGTTGCCCATGAATTATCATGGAAACTGCACATCCAACGAGTGGACAGCTCAACACATTGGTAGCCTCTATCGTGCCAGCAGCTATCTTCAACCACAGCGTGTCTGCTATCTCTTTCCAAATCCTTTATCCGTCCTCTGATGGAGGACTGCTGCTATATATGAACAGGCGCCCCACTAACACATCCTAACCTCCTTACGCGGGGCTGAGAAACGTGTCAAGAACCTTATGCGTGAAGACCCGATAATCGATAATGACTTGCAGCCGCTCTCCGTCAGACTGCAAATACTATTTTGGTAGAAGCAGTTCTGCAATAAATAAATGCGTGCCCATACCTAAGATATTCTCCTGAGACACACGCAGAGCTAATGAACTCACATGCCATCATGTTTGCCTAGTGCACACACGCACTGTGAGTCTCTCGAACATTCTCCTTTGTTCACGCAGCGCAACTTTGGAATCATCTACCCTAGACCACTTTTTCTGACAATTTTGATACTTTCTAAACGCATGCGAACAGGTTTCTGATGGGAACAATTCAATAAGCTTAGGAGATCCGATTTCATTATTCCTTTATACTATTTGAAGTAATCTAAATTTAGTTTTTTCATTAAGTGTCCCTTAGATTCATTCATGATTCGTAGCTGTGTTAGGGGTGAACTAAAACAACAGATTTCAATTAAGTCAGAGAGAAAATTACTAAAAAGAGATTCTTTGTAGTGTTCTCTTTTAGACTTGCGCCGTGCCTGTGTGCCCAGAAATCTGATTTGATTCATAACACTGGTCAACAAAGAAAAAATATTTCTAAAAAATTTTTTAGCTGATTTCGGGGAAATCAAGTGTGTTGATTTCAAAAATCACCTCAGATTTGCTCAATCAGGTCAACTTTTTAAACTAAGCTACATTTTGGGGTTTTCAAGTTTTGGCCTATACGATTATCCAGATCTTCTCATGTACCGGTATTTTCTTACGTTCATGTAGCCATTCTTTTATTTTCTAGACTAAAAATGCAATTTCGGAAGATCTTTGCGTCACATCTGATCATCTAAAATGCTACCCATCTGAAAATATGCAATTCACCATCAATGTTTCCTCTGCTCAAATACCTTGTTGAATTCATCGCTTATGACATTTCTATGATATTTTTGCTTTCTGATGGACGTTTGTTCATTCAATTTCAACCAGTCTATGTGCGAGTTCTTTGCTGCACTTTGTCAATCAATTCAACGAATGAAGGCAAGCTTTCAGAGCAATTTCTATTTCAATCGAAGAGTCATATGCTATTTTTAGCCATGTCATCATATTTAATGAATGTTGTCAGTGAATTTTGAATAACACATTCGCATTTTGCAGCTGAAGGATGACTTCAACCAGAAGATCTTGCAAAAATAGGTCTGACGTTTTCTGCTATATTTGTGGTGAATATACCCTTTTATCTAACAGGAATCAAATAACAGGCTTCATAAAACGTGCCTATCAATCATATTTTGGAATTAAACTTGGTGACCAGGATAAAGTTTGGGCTCCACACATGGCATGCAAGTCATGCACCGAGTATCTGCGTCTGTGGACTAAAAGCAGGAAGAGTTGCTTGAAATTTGGTATTCCTATGATTTGGAGGGAACCGAGAAACCATGTCAATGCCTGCTATTTCTGTGCTATTGATGTGACTGGGATCAACAGAAAGAACCGAAGTAGTCTGAAGTATCCTAATATTGAATCGGCACGTCGTCTTGTAGCTCATTGTGATGAAATTCCGGAACCTATTTTTGGAGAACTTCCTGACATCAGTGACGACTATTCCTCCAGTGCTGCTGAACATGTAGAAGAGCAACAAATGGATTTTGACGATGCTGTTCCACATCCTTTTTCCCAAAATGAGCTAAATGATCTAGTTCGCGATCTCAGTTTATCAAAGTCCTCTGCCGAGCTATTGGCATCCAGATTGAAGGAAATGAGTCTTATATCTAACAGTGCTCGTGTCACTTTCTATCGCAATAGACATGAAGAGTTCCTTCATTTTTTCTTTAAAGAGAATGACTTGGTGTACTGCACAGATATTGCTCAGCTAATGTTCAAGCTTGGAATGCCACGGTACGAACCCAAAGATTGGAGACTATTCATAGACAGCAGCAAGCGATCTCTGAAATGTGTTCTTCACAATGGCAATCAGTTTGCCTCTGTACCTCTTGCTCACTCGGCTACATTGACAGAGAACTATGAAGCAGTGAAATGCGTGGTGGAGAAAATACGTTATGATCAGCATCAGTGGCTAATTTGTGTTGACTTGAAAATGGTGAATTTTTTTTTGGGACAGCAGTCAGGCTATACCAAGTATCCATACTTCCTGTGCATGTGGGATAGCAGAGACACTGCTCATCACTACACTAGAAAAAACTGGCCAATCCGCGAAGAATTGGTGCCATGTAGAGCAACGAACGTTATCAACGACCCCCTGGTAAACAGAGACAGGATACTCTTCCCTCCGCTGCACATCAAACTCGGCTTGATGAAGCAATTCACCAGAGCTCTGGACAAGGATGGTGCCTGCTTTACATACTGGTGCCATGCTTTTCCAGGATTGACCATAGAGAAATTGAAAGCTGGCATTTTTGATGATCCTCAAATCCGACAGCTAATCAGAGATACTGAGTTTGAAAATTCAATGAACGATGTGGAGCTGCAGGCATGGAGAGCATTTGTTCTGGTAGTGAAGAACTTTCTTGGCAATAAAAAGGCCAGAAACTATGCAGAGCTAGTCTCAAATATGTTGACTGCTTTCAGAATCCTTGGATGCAACATGAGTATCAAAATGCATTACATTTTCTCACACATGGAACATACATTTTCCTGAGAATCTTGGAGAGATTCCATCAAGATATAAAGGTGATGGAGACAAGGTATCAGGGACGCTGGGATGCAGTTATGATGGCTGATTACTGCTGGAATCTAAAGAGAGACATCCCAGCAGCTGAGCATTCAAGGAACTGCAAAATACGGAAATTCATGCCCTGACTTTTTTACAATTGCGACTTTCTACCCAGATTGCATGTGCAAGTAGGCCTACATGTATTTATCTTATCCTTTGTCAATAACTTTTATACAAATAAGTGAAATTAGATTTTGTGATAACAATTCAATACATTCTTTTATAATGTATCTTTTTTCTACTTAGCCATTTTGGGGTGAGAAGGGTTCTTAGAAATAACAGATGACTTCACAAAATGTGATATATCAAGCCAGAAAATCTAATTTCTCAAAATATAATTAGCATGAAAACTTGACCTGATTGAGTTAAAGGGATGCCATATTCAGAGTTAGTAGAGGAAAATGGTTTTTAATCAGTTGAAAAACTTCTGACTATTTTCAAAAAGTTTTTTTTCGTAACCCAGTGATAATTGGTTCGCATTCAGGTCCGGGTAGTCGAGACGTCACGCAGACGTACATGGATAGCGGCCGGGTTATGTCCGTGACCTCCCCCGGATTCCCTATACTATACTATTCAGTTTAATTTATAATGCTTGTTTTCTGATAAGAGCTGTTTGTAAGGTAATGAAAATCATTACACTGAGCAAATCCATTTAACCACCAGTGAAGGTTACTTATGAAAGCAGATAATTTGTCATCTAAATCAATACTCATAAGCTTGTATAAGTATGTGCGATATCCCACTCATGATTTATTTATCCAAAAAACAAAGAATTACACTAATTTCAATAGAAGCATATGTGTTTCGGCAATATTTTCTGTCCAGTCTTAAGCAAGACAAAGGAATGTTGGACACAGGCTGAAGTTGCAATAAATTGTGAATTTGAGGGTTGCTGGAAAGGTTCCTGGTACTAGATTTTCAAATGACCGTACATTAATAGCGAAGCAACTTGTAACTCTGAATTTTCACATGTATTGTATTAAGACAACACATTTGCGAGAATTGAGTACGATTGTCAATTTTAACGAAGCATATTTCTCATGAATTTTAGACTTGATTTGTTAAAATTATCTCTGTATATGATCCATTTGAATATAGAAATCTAATGGGTTCAGAATCCCTTCAAGCTACGGGTGTTGAAACCAGCAGTGGAACCGATATGGAAAATTCTATACCGGTCCGGTACCGGTAGAGCTGACTGAACGGCACCGATAAGTTATATTTGGATAAGCTAGGACACAAATTTTCATATTTTTCCATCAACAAGCGAAGCATTTTTGCCAGTACTCTCTTGTGAATATGCATAGAAATTAAAGCATCTCCATCAAAAATACGTTTACGCACACTCATCATCAAATGGACATTCTAAAGTACCAACAACAGTAAGCTGCAGCAGACATACATTGTTACGACATGAGTGAACTCACTTTTCATCTAGAGACTCGAAATTCTTTGCGTTTTCATGAGAAAGTAGTTGCTGAACAGGATGTTTTGGTGATAGAAATACACTCGGATGTTTCCCTTGCCATTGGTAAATCTGCATGAATTCACCTAGGAAAGCTATCTACAAGACAAGGGTGCGTAAACGCGTTTTCACACGACGGTAGTTACAAAAATCAATCGTCTATTGATGGTAAAACTCGTAGGTTTGTGGCTTAGCTTGCAAAAATCTGCATCAGTTTGCATCTGCAGATAGTTACAAGTATTGTTGAACTAGTGACTGAGAAATCTAGCCGCTTGGAAATGACATAATTCAGAAAACATAGCTGATATTGGTGAGAGCCATGTGGAAGGTAAATGCAGCTTGTGACACAAAGCTGCAGCGCTTCATTTTGATTGGCTGTTGCTATCTGAATCTGTGATTTCATTGTAGTAAGCGTTATTTTATATTTCGATAAGACTCGTGACTTTTAGTGGAAAGTTCAGGGTGTTCCACTAACTGGATTTTTGATACGTTGATAAGGGATATTTTCTCTACAAGATACACCCACCTTTGAAACTATTGCAATTTGTGGCGGTTTAAAACATACATTGCCTGGACTAAATAGAAACTGCTGAATTCGGTTCCGCCTAAATGGGCAACTCATTTATTTCGTTGATTTCATTCAAGTCTGCACAAATCTCTCATTGAATTCGGCTTAAGATGGCACCGTATGCCTATAATTCGGCATATGTTTCACATCGCAGACGGAGTACCGTTGATTCTTTAGATTTAGAATGAAATAGTTTCCCATTGGTTTACTTTAGACGGAACGCACGCAACAGAGGCCTCCGTGTATTATGTTAACATAACGTGCTAGCTTATTATTTCAATACAAAATGAAATCTATCTTTTCGAAGTGCGTAGACACTGTAATCTTAATTTATGGGACTTTGATGTTAAAGTCAAGACCTAATCTTGATGAATGAATAATTTCAAAATAGACGTAGCATTTAAAGAAAAATGCACAAAGATTTCACATTTACAAATAGTCTTACTTTGGTCCTCACTTATTTTATGAAGCAGGCTGTATGTAGTCCAATATGAACAGTAGTTTAGTCAACGTGCATCTACTATGTTGACACTTTAAGTCAACAGCGCAGTGTGTCGACCACAAAGAAAAAGATTACGGATGTGTTTAGATTTTGCATGTTATGCATTCAGTGATCTATTGTAGATACACCAAACCATAGAAGCTCGCATTATTCTCGCACATATGTTACTCACGAGATGCCAAATGATGCGGATACTACTGTCATGTGCAAATATAATTTGTTTTACATAAACTTAAGTACAATTATACAGGATTATGTTATTTATACAGGCCTATTGATTCTAGTGGCTTGACAGAGATTTCTATAAGTTTAATGATTTGAAGTATTTTAATACGAGGAGAGTGAAGAAAGTTGATACTATTAGGAAAATTTAGCATATGAAAATGAAGAAACCTATCATCATTCGGAACATTTATCATTAGGATTGACTATCATTTTCTGAAAGTAATACGTTTTGAAGCAGCTGTGAGTTTCATATTTACATAAAATCTATTTCAGCATTTTTCCTTATTGTAATTATTCATTCGAATAAACTAGCACATAAAGCCCGACTTTTTCCTATGAAAAACCAAAGAAATTTTTATGCCGGTATTCTAAGTACTTTTCGTGCAAGCGAGTAGCCTATCAGGAACAACACACCCAAACAGATTTCAACACACAATTGTTCGACAGTAATGTTCATACCGGACCTTGTGTTTGCCGGTGTCGGCCCGGTCCGGCATGTGGACACCGGCATGCTGATTCCACCTCTAGTTGAAACTGCAAGCAGCATACTAGATTATGGATTATTGACATCAGGCTGAAGATTTTCCAATAATAGTAAAATTGGATTTATATGATAATTGTGTGCCTTTACTACGTAAATATTGTCTACCTGTTCAAAGACCCTGAAAATTTGATTCACTACATTAAATTAGTGATGCAATCACCCTCGAAATTTCATTAGCTAGACGCCAGATTTTTGTGAATGTAGTTAGTGCACTTAATTTCATTTACCTAAAATATTTAGTGATGCTACAAGATGGAAAATAACTGTGCGTCTTGATGATATTTTTTAAGTGATTCGCTCGCATGCCTATACGACAAAGTTTAATACATGTTCTCCAATTTTTCAGGCTGCATCACTGTGGAATACACGTTTGGTAAAACAGCGAAGCGAGTCATCACCAATTAAAAGCAGCGAATCTTGGAAGACGAAGTTGGAGCATTTAAATAACTTTTCAACTTTCTACTTTTTCATTGTCTGCATTATCAGTGTTTTCATCAATATCTTCGTGACTCTTCCACAATTCTATGGATATGGATCTGCGTCTTGGTTTTTACGATCCTTGTTCATCGTGTTTATCATTACAGAAGTCTTGGCGAACTTTCTCGTTGTGAAATCAACTGCAAAGCGGAATTTCACCACTAATTTTTTACAATGTTCTCTACCCACGTCTGTTGGCCCCGAATGTTATGCGTGTAATCGTATTAAGCCCAAGCGTTCTCATCACTGTTTAGCATGCGGCAAATGTGTGCTTCGGCGCGATCATCATTGCTTCTTTACCAGCACTTGTATTGGTCACTGGAATCAGCGGCATTTCATTTGCTTCCTCCTTTATGTCAGCATTGGCTGTCTGTATTCGATGTATAACATGGTTTCTTACATGATGGTTCGCTACGTCTATCCATCGCCCATCGAATTTGGCCCTGGCTTGTTCCATTATCTCCTGCCTATTTCTTTTATGCAATGCATATTTGGATATGCTTCGTTATGGAATCTTTTCATCGTTCTTTGTTTCGATCTGACATTGGGAGCAGGTATGTTTGCACTAGCGTATGGAATAGTACAAACTTTGGCGACGATCAAGGGTCAAGTCAGCCATGAATACTTTGTAGGCACTTCAGCAGATAGGCGCAGTTTTTTGTCCCACATTTACGAAGTTTTTGGAGAATATGGTTACCTTCAGTTCCTCTTCCCGTTCCCTTCTCTTCAGCTTCCAAGTGACGGATTCTATTAGCGGTCTGGACTGCTGGCAGATTACTATCCTACCTCCCGTAAAATAATTAAGCCTTTTTAACAATAAGTACCCATAAAATATTAACTTATTGAATGTTGTTCTATTTTGAGGATCAGAACCTCCCGAATCAATTATGGAGTCAACAGTCTCTAAGTGTTTTTGGTGAACTTTGACATTGAATGCAAGTATCAGATAGGACTGATGAAGCAATTCATCAGTACCAGTTCTGTTGATTTTCCTAGTTGCAATATGACCATATGCGAGGTGTTTTACTTATTCAACAACTTTTCGCTGCTTGACTCTGCTGATTTCTTTCGAATAACTTTGGGAATACAGTATAATCCCTCTAGAGCGTACATGGAATATGAGCATACAGTGGTTTATACAGTACATGCTTCATGTGCAAATTACCCTTGATATAGCAGATGTTTATTTTGGTCCGTTGAGTGTTAGTTGTAAAGGGATTACACTGCATAGTCATATAGTAGAGAAAATATTTTTTGGTGGACGTCATTTAGAAAGTGCAATAGAATGGTGGGCAGTTAAGTGATGGCATATGACTGTGACTTCGGTTTTGTAGGAGTTATGTGATTTTTGAATTGTGTTTAAGTAGACACCAGTGAAATTTTTCCGAATAAGTTTAATGTGAACGGCATAAACAGTGCGTCGTACATTCTCCGTGAGTTAAATATGTTAAAACTTGTCTTTGAATTCCACATGCATAATGTCGTTCGGACATAACACACAGCCCATTGCTAGACTTGGGAAAGAAATTCTACAAGAAGAAGCTATTCTACTCTTGATGAAATACACATGACAGCAATTCAACGCTGTCAAACATGAGTTCGAAAGTGGTGAGCAAGTTCGTGTTGCAGTTGGCATTTGAACAGGGCATTCCGCATATTATATTATTGTAATAGAAGAGTACAGCAATCATTTCAACTTAATACTTTGTTCATCAGGGTCGTCAAATATCATTGACGGACTATCCAAGCATCCAACGGAGAATCTATGAAAAGAGACTTTCATATGAAAGGTGGTTATCATATGGTGACTGAGTCAATTATCATAATGCTGGTCTTATATTGATTTATTATCTAGATTACCATGAATGTGAGAGATTTGATAACACCAGACTAGCATTCATTCCATCAATTACATAATGATCAGTACAGAATTCAGTATCAATAGTAAGTTTATAGTGTTTGATAGTGTAGCCGTACCATCGATGAACGATCGTTTTACACGTATGCATTGCATTATGAAATGTATGTCACAATTCCTGACGTTGGCAACAATTAGATAAAGTTCTACAATGTAGTGGTTTTTGAACATATTTTTAGTCTTATTCAAATGTTAAGATGGTGATATGCTTACTGCTTACCATAATCATTCTGATCAAAGTCTACAATTAGGTTTTTGACAAAGAGCTATGTTTTATTCTTGGTACTTCTTTTCTTTCCTCTCCCCTCCCCACATTTTGTTGTTGACACTCGCAAGTGTGGCAACGTCGACGATCGTCTCTGGTTCCTAAGTGCAGTCTCACTACCGTCGCAAAAGCGTCGGGTGTGTTAACTTCCTCTGGTTTGTAGAAAATGTACATCACTTGATTAGTCGTTCACTGAAGACAACAAGTCCTTCTGAGTATCCAAGGGGCCAATCTTTCATCCCAGGGTTTCAAGCAAGACTTCTCTATTGTGTTGTGTTATCACTCAGTGACAGGTCAATTCTATTCTAAATCCAATGTGACTAAGTTTGACTAAATTTGATGAATTTGGAAAATGTGAGGGGGTGGAGAGAAATAGAACAACATCTCAAGCACGAAAACGGTTTGGACAGTGGTGTAGACGAGAATTTCAACATAGCTGAATATTCGGAAGAAAGTTCACAAATTCCTTTCTGTGAGTACTGGAAAAACAATTTGAGTGATGCTTTTCAACTTTTCTCCTAATCAAATAGATTGAAGCACATTACGGATGTCAATCATTGTTTTTTGACGGATAACTCTTCCTATAGAGTAGTTCTTGTTTTATTTACAAGTCTTCGATCGCAGCTAGTGGTCCTAGTCATGATAGGAAACCGGGGCATGGTATTCGAAGCCAGTAATTGAAGTTAACCAGCTTGAATTTAAAACTATTTATAGCAACAAGATCAACTCAAAATAGAAAATGAATGCCGCCATGAAGGAGATCATACTCTAATTATTCAAGCCTAACTGTGCAATGAAATTTGAAATGCCTTTATGGGTTCAATAAACGCCGTAAACAGGCGTCGTTAGTTGACCGCTTTCATTTTTTTGTCGACATGGCTTTGAATCATCTGTAGCTTGGGGCCCATATGTAGTGGCGGATATCAGGAATCGTCTGATAGTTGCTACCGGCGTGGAATGGTTGGCGCAGTTGTTCGAGGGAGCACTACGGCAATAACGGCTTCCATTAGACGTGTCTCCTTGTTTTGCGATGACTTTTCATGTAGTCTATCTGGTTTTCTAGTCCTTTTTTAAATGCTTTGATCTTCCTGATGAATTTGTTGTTTTGCTTTACTCCTTGAAGTAAAATCGTCTGCTGTTTGTAATAAGATGACAGAACGATCATATAGAGCATAGATTTGAAGAATGTTTGTGGGCGAACCACCCCCCCCCCACGGACTTCACCGATATGAAGTGACCTAAGGCGGAAGGGGCAAACGTCATTACTCTCCTACCAGCAGGCTTGGACAGTGCTGATATTGTCTGACTTTTGCTGCAATATCGCGACAATTTAAGTGCGGATGCCCTCATCCCTGCTATTTTCCAATGTCACTCTCCGGGTTTGACCACATTGCCTATAATCGAAAGAAAGTGATTTAGGCCAAACACCTAAACACTTCGCGAAGAAGACCACTTAAGCGAGTATGTGGACAAGTGATGTGGTAGGAATTTCATTGATGATATAATCGCATGAATGTTTTGTACGAGCATGTATTGCAGGTAATGTTTCATCTTTTACTTTGCCAGGCAGCAAAAGATAGTTATCGTTGCATTGATTGACAATGAACTGAGCAAAGATTGCATTTTGTCTGACATGTTGTGTTTTCTGTGATATTGTACACTTCTCGTATTCCAGTGTTTGCGTTATTGCAGTATTTTTTGATATTTGCATATTTGATTCACCACAATGAAAGATCTGCGGCTAAACCCCATTAGGGCGTTATATATTCGCCAATGCATTCTTGTGTCATGCAAAGTCGTTCAAGGTGCATAAAGCTATGACGTCCGATCCGTCACCCGGATATGTATTTTGATTAAAGAGAATAATGAGAAGAATTGATATCTTTCGTCATTTATAACGACATATGATCTCATGGTACAGTACAGTGGTCTATGACATGGACCAACGATCCCGTGATGGGGTATTCACACTAAAACAAAGGCAAATGAGAAGATTGAAGACAGATAAGTCTCACATCGCATATCTAAACATTAAGAGAGTTGACTTTTCTGTCTGCAGACATATTTTCGAACCACGACATTAGAAATAGAACATGGTTCCGAGCGAATTTACATCTTTTATTCAAAAAATGTAGCCTGTGTGATATGTAAATACATTATATAGACTGCACAGTTGACGTTTCATATGATGTTTTTATGAGTATGTTTAGAGAGAAATTATGTTCAGTCAAAAAGCACGATTTCAGTCAGGATGATTTTGTACTGGCATGACAGAATCGCTAGTGATCTTTCAATGCACTTTGTATACGGTATTGTACACAATAACTGTTATGAGATTATGTATACATGTTATTGTCTTTTTATGTATTATATTCCTCTTCATTTTTGATTCTTTTAATTTGACAGTTGAAGTGACCTTCTTTACAGTGCTTTAATAGCTTCAAACAGCGATCTTCTTTGACACTTGTCGATACATTCAACACGCACATTATTATATGTATTTCAGTGTGATGAATGACAAAACTCGTCAGTTTTACTTTTTGACACTCATGCTTTTCAGGGAACATGCAACTTTTTTCTTATGCACCAATCTGTACTTTAATGTCACCGTAAAATATAATCTGAATTGCTAAGTTTGACTTTTTCATTTTGTTGACCACAGTTTCAAATTAATGTAACAATTGAAGGAGGTGATTATACCCTGTGAGAACGAATCTTGCCAAAAGCTGGTGGATGTCAGCTGCTTAATATCATGCCACAGTTCAGTCATAATTACAGCATATTCGCCTGCGAAGTTCGCCACCGACCATTCGCGAATTCGCGTTCTGTGCCGCCTTTTCTTTTCACTGTGGTTTCCTCTAATAATCCGACTCTACTGCCGCTTTCATGAATTTAGTAAAGTCCCCTTTTAACAGATCAGACTGACTATACAATGTATTTTATGTGAAGGTAATATACGAACATTGCTACTTACTGCTAATAAGTTGCTACAATATTCACTATTTCGTCGGTTGGCGAAAAGCAGCTCAAATCACCAAACAAGCATCCATCAATTAGTTAAAGCAATTTACTCGACACATACCGCTTCTGGACTTTAGACGCATTTCTAAAAACTGAATGCAACTCACATCTTGCGATAATTATGTTACAAAATTGGGCAAAAAACAAATTTAGTCACAAAATCGCTGACTCACCAGTTAATCTCTTGATATTAGCGAGCTACGTTCCCACAGGGTAATGGGTACTGGAGGCTTTGAGCTTCTATAACTTCATAACTTCACTTTTCGCAAGGTGAATCATCATATGAGTTGTAAGAAGTAAAGCCTTAGCTATTAAATTGTATGAATCTTTTGTAATTCTCAACTGTTTCAGCTTACAATTCATGTGATCCTAGAGAATTGATATTCGCCATTTTACTCAGAAAAGTGACAACGCTCACTCAAACTGCGATTTTATTGCTAAGCCTTGTCGTAGAATTCAAACACATTTGATATCTCCTATTTTCTTATTGATCATCGCGAAAATGAATTCTTTCTGTATGTGATCTGAAAGTGTTGATCGTGTTCACTTTTCATATTTCGTAAAGCAACTTTATCGAAATTTGCTTGAGTTGGTAAAGAATTTAATAACGATGTGTTCATGCAGAAAATAAATATAAGATTATTTATTCTATCATGTTGAAGACAACACAAATTATCTAGCATACCCTTGAGATAGAAGTAAAAATCAATGACAAGAAGAATTTTAAAGAATCTATTCTTAGTTAGACCTGTAATTGTCTGCACATTGTGTTGCATTGATGTCAAAACTTCTGACGCATTTTGACATCTCTAACGCTTTTGACATTTTGACTTTTGAAATTGAGCTAAATATGATTATCTTAAAATTTCATACAATTATCTGAAAATATAACTCACATGGATCGTAGTGCAACTTGCATAAAAAGATATCTGCTCATATGTTCATCTGCTGTTGTTTTGATAATAAGTGATCGATTTATATCAATATTGCAAGAAAAACGGAGCTCAAAACTCTCTGATTTGTTAAGCAGCACAAGTGCTTGGCCGATCGAACCTTCGTCAGGGGTATGCAAACTACATCAAATAGCCCCTAAGTTGGACACGGATACATGAAAAGTGACTGACGCAAATATCAACACACTAGTAAAGAGAAAGCTATAGGCTACTGGACTAAAATATATAGTTTTTTCATAATAGTTCGCGCGGAGGCTGGTTCCAACTCTGCTGTGTGCACTACACGGTTAGGATAGTACATAATTAACCGCTTAGGGCCGTTCATAAATCACGTGATGGCATAGAGGGGGAGGGGGTTAGAGAAATTATCCCGAAGCATCATCAGGGGGGCTTATCTTCATCACGAGATGTCGACTGATATCAAGCCAAAATGATATACGCAACTTAAGCAGGCTTATTTAAATGACACTAGACTATTATAGTAGCAAATAATTTGACTACATTATGGCGTATATACAATTTAAATGCATGGTGGTATTATAATTCGAATGCGACAGCAATATAGGATATTTTAACCGAGGTCTGAGATAAGTTTTGCAGATGAAACATATGTTCCGCTAGCAAATATTAGGTAATGAAGCATATGAGAAGAGGCTGTTACCTTTATTTGGTTAGATGTTGGTAAGACAAGGGAGAGGGGGCAACCATGGAAAGGAAATCGCCCTATGCCTGCCATCTTTAATAAGACAGTTTCATCACGTGATCTGTGAGAAGGGGTTCATGCGAACATCACGCAACATCGAGGGGGAGGGGGTTAAAAAATATGCATTTTAGCATCACGTGATTTATGAATGGCCCCTTAGACTGAATATTTGCAGAGGCCAATGCCAGATAGGCTGTCGTAAAGTTAGCACACAGTAGCTGAGACTGACTTAATTAACATTTCTACGGTGTGCATCCCAGTAGGCTCCAGTGGTTCTCAAGGTGGGCCATGTAGCTCAAAAAATGGGCCACATGCTTTTGAAAGTGGGTTCCAAGCTTTTGGAGGTGCACTTTATAAGTGAGGATCAAATGATCGAATGTCAGTACTTAATTGAAACGATACAAATTATTAGTAGTAAGTAAAACTCCACTTCTGGATAGCGCAAGATGACCGCCGTCGCTGACGTCCCCCCCCTCCTGTCCGTCGTGTCGGTCGTGGTGTGGCGTCGTGTTGCTTCGAGTCTGACGTCCCCCCCCCCTCCTGTCCGTCGAGTCGGTCGTGGTGTGCCGCCGTGTTGCTTCGTGTCTGACGTCCCCCCCTCTCCTCTGGCCGTCCGTCGTAGCGCGAGGTGATGTGCTCTCCATGTTGGCGTGGTGTGCCGGCCAGGTTGGCGTGGTGTGCCGGCCAGGTTGGGAGGGTGGACTGTCGTAGCTCACCTGAAAAAATCCTAAGTGTCAGAGTGGCTTTGTATGGGTAAAATTTTGAAAATTTTCTAAAGTGTGGAATTTCGACCTGGGACCGTCACCAAAACATTTTTCATCAAATTTCACTGACCCCCCCCCCCCGACAGCAATCTTCTAACTTTGGTTCTAGTGGACGGATTTTGTCTTACAGCTACTCGTTTGAAAGAGGAGAAAAAACTGCTCGACAACATTTTTTGTTGCGAGTCAATCGGACCAGCCGTTCAAAAGTTAGAGCTGTTACAAGATCTTAGGTCGGAGCTCACCTGAAAAATCCTAAGTGTCAGAGTGACTTTGTATGGACAAAATTTTAAAAATTTTCCAAAGTGTGTCATTTCGATGTGGGACCTTTACCAAAACATTTTTCATCAAATTTCACCAACCCCCCCCTCGGGAGAGCTAGCTTCGATCTTGGCTTCCAGTGGACGGATTTTGTCGTGCAATAGCTCGTTTGAAAGCTAAGAGTGAGACCAATTCACTGAAAGAATCGGCTTGTTCATATCTGTCTTCGTTTAGATGTGAGACACCATTTAAGATTTGGGAGATTGGCGAAAAACGACAGAGTTAGAATTTCCCAAGAAACAGCTCCAGCGGGCGAATGAAGGCTCGGATTGGTAAACGGAGGCCAGATTTGGAATCAGCTTGATGTTATTGTCCAATGAGGATCATCATCCAATGAGAATCAAGCATTTCTATATAAATAGGCAGCCTTCCACAGTGAGAATCATTCCATCGTTGAATCACACGAGTGACGGACGCACATTTTCTCTCTCTCTAGTTCCCTATTCTATTATCCAACTAAAATGGTAAGTCGCTACTTCCCTCCCTCTCCTCCCTTGAACTTTAACTTAATACAATCTTTTTCATTTTCAGGCATCTACTCCATCTGCTGCACTAGTAGGACAAAATGGCGGTCAAACGTTACAATGTCCGCTACGATCAGATCATCTACAACTGAGGCCAGTGGAAGAAACAACCAAGGTACATAATCCTACACCGCTACAGCGTAAATTTAAACAAGTCTTGCGTTATGACGATCATAGCATAGTACTCCAAACGGGAATGCTCCCTTCCACGGATGTCAAGATAATGGGCAATCAGTATGGGGACTACATACTGATCCCCGTGAGTCCGTACATTCGCCACCAACTTGATATTATTGAGGAGTACGTGACATTAAATATGGACATTCCTACTCCTCTTGCTCAAGAGTGGAAGGCGAGAGATGACACGGATACTCCCTATAGAAAGATTTGGGATGGTAATCAAATTTGCCTACCGGTATCACATTGGTGCACTTACTATAAGAAGGAGGGAGATCATTCAACATCCATCACATGCGACGAGCTCGGAGAAGGTACTTGGGATATCCTTTTCAAAGTGAATGGGCTATATTATGGTCGGCACAAGGATAATAAAATAGCCTCTC
Organism: Prostheceraeus crozeri; assembly: GCA_907163375.1. NCBI lineage: Eukaryota > Metazoa > Platyhelminthes > Polycladida > Euryleptidae > Prostheceraeus > Prostheceraeus crozeri. The sequence continues at coordinate 113,718 of CAJQUW010011630.1, forward strand.
TCTCCATGCATATGGAATCCATCCTATATATTCCAAAACCACCCAACGTGGACGACATAATTGATCAAATCCTTAACAGCAGTGGTACGAAGCGCAAGTCGGAGAAGAATGCTGCATCAAAACGCAAATCAAAGAAGGGGAATTACTAGTCCTTTCCTAACTCTACCCTATGACAATTCGCTTATGTGCTTTGAGTGTCGTAGACGTGGTCTTATTAGATACATTTTACTTCTTCGTTGCCATCATATCATTTGTGTATTTTGTCGTGAAAAGCATCGATGTAATTCTTCATTTTGTAATATGTTATAGAACGTTTCCTTAGATGTGTAAATTTCCGTTTTAGGCTTCTATCATCATTTTTATGGATTGTGAGGGTGAACCTGTACAGGAGCTCAGTGCTATTGCTATGAACAATTGGACATATCAGATTGTCAGTGTCTATCATCAACACGCCAACTGTGATCCCAATGTTGATCAATGGGCGACAAAACACATTCATGGACTTAATCTGAAATATTTGCAAGACTATGGCTTTTCTTGTGAGAGTGCTCTTCTTATTGACTTTAAACGATGGTTAGCTGCTTTCAATGTTATACGCATCTTTTGTAATAATCCTGGTAAGGAGAGGAAAGTATTTCCCAATCTAATCATTGATGATATTTTGCTCCCGCCTTGGGATAGTAGAGTGAATCAACACTACCATGAAGTCACGAAACGTTTTAAGGATTTGTGTGTTCCTATTTTGTCAGTTCGTTGTAGTAGCTACGTTCATAACCAATGCTTCTTTCCTCCTTACCTCAACACTGCCAAAGTCCTGTATGGTTATCATTGCTCGCTGTATGATAGTTACCAGCTGTATCTATTTTATCTGTTTCAAACCATTGATTTATAATGCATGCTTGTTACCATTATTCAATAAATGTTACTATGAGAAGAGTTGTTGTTTTCATGCAATGGATGGGTTAGATAAAGGGCGATCATGTCTTTCTCAAACGACTGCGGAACATTACATTTTCATAGGCAAAGTTTAAAAGGAGCTGTTCAAGATTATGTGATAAATTTTCATAAAGATGAGACCGGCATCGAAGCAGTGGTCGATGATGCTAGCACTCTATTTCTAGAGTTAATGAATACATTCTCTGATAGCATTGTCATGGCGTGATTAGTTGCGAAAATTAAGTTTAGTCATTTTGGAAAGGAAGAGGTGGAAAGTCGCTCTTTCCATTTTGCTTCTTATTCAATGGAAGTGGTAGATCACCCCGAAGAATTTTTTAAAAGACATATGATAAAAATTGCTGAACGTCTTAACGCATTTAATCATCATGGTAGCAGTCTAGTGATTGAAGCGATTTCAGATATTCACATTCATATTTCCATAAAGAAGAATTGAAAATGCAGTGGTACTTGATTGTAGCACAACTGGTTTTCGAGCTATGTCTGCTCACTCTCGAAGTATATTCCTTCTGTACATGCGTCTATTATTTAGAAAAGGCTAGCAAATTCATATCTTCAAAAAGACTTGCTATAGACATCAGTAACGGTGAAACTATGTGTTGTGATGTATGTAAGCGAAAGGATGGAAATGAAAAGCGCATCTTCAAGAGATGTAAGCATGCTTTTTGTCAACGCTGTTTCATACGTAATTGCATTCAACTTTGCAAATGTAACCACTGATATTGCTCATTTCGAGTGTCACTTATGCCGCAATAGTTAGTACCTATGCAAATGTGGTAAAGATAGGTTTTAGCAAAGACTAACACGGTAAATGGCGAAACGTAAAATGACGAAACGTAAAAGTCAAAAGTCTTCAAAGTTTTCTTCAGCCATTCAAGCTCTCCGACGAATGAAAGCAAATCAGCGATACAATGCTATACAACATGCTAACGATAAATTCATTCGTGAAATTATTTCTCAACTGAGGAAGTTGAGGACGAAGAAATTAGCACCAAAACAACGAAAGTTACTTAAGCGATATGCCACAAAATTGCGTTTCATCTCCAATCCTAAAGTCACCCTTCAAAGAAAGAGGAAAACTCTAACACAAAAGGGTGGTTTCCTTTCAGCAATACTTCCAATGTTAGCTCCTGTCGTGGGTAACCTATTGGGTAATATCTTTGGCTCTAAGCGTTAATTATGCAAATGTTGAATCTCAAAGTATTAAAATGGATTTCAGACTTCAATGCGATAAAGTTCTGACTGTATCAGGTCCATCTCATGCAGGTAAAACTGTTTTCACGCTGAATTTATTGGATAAAAGAAGGGAGTTGTTTAAGGAACCTATCAATCGAGTGATTTGGTGTTATGGTATTTATCAACCGTCGCTGTTTCAGGAATTGCGAAGTCGCAACTTTATTCGACATGAAGGAATTATTGCAGTGGATAAACTTCAGTCTAATGATGTTGTTGTATTGGATGATTTATTAAAAGAAAGTAAGAATTCAAAAGATGTTACAGATATGTTCACTCGCGCAGCACATCATAAAAGGTGTTTTATCATCTATATCACACAAAATTTGTTTCCTGATGGAAAAGAAGCTCGTACACGAAACCTGAATACACACTATTATGCTATTTTCAAGAATCCGCGAGATAAAAGTCAATTTGAAATTTTAGCGCGACAAGTTGCACCCAGAGGATCAAAAGCCTTAATTGAAATTTTTCAAGCAGCTACTGAAAAACCATACGGTTACTTATTCATTGACTTTACGCAAGAGTGTCCGGAAGAATTTAGATTTCGAAGTGATATTTTGAAAACTCCCATGATTATCTACAAACTATGAGTTCTTATTCTCGCATGATTGTTATTCCTCAGGATGAATATGTACAATTGACTGCCATGCAGGAAGTAAAGCAACCTCTTGCAAATCAAATGTATAGGAAAGAAATAGATTATCAGCAAAATGTTCACATCAAAGATCCACATCGTGCTGTATTATTACAATCGGAAACTGTTGAGCAATTGAAAAATTTGAAGAATAAGATGCGTGACTCTGTATCTACTGCTACACCTTTAGCATCTCGCGCACATGCCATATCTCTTTTCAACAGTATTGAACCCCATCTCAATGTAAATGATAGAGGAGAAATCATTACAGATGAAAATAAAGTGATTGATGCTTCACGTTATGAAGACTTGATTCAGTATGCGACACGTAGAAAGCGCCGTCAGGGCTATGTTCCACCTGGTTGGTCATACTTTCTTAAACTATTGAAAAGCATAATGTACCAAAATTTGCTTTGAATAATGAGACATTGAAAGAACTTGATTCAACAGTGGCTACTGCTCCAATGCTTCAGACGATGAAAATGCCAACAAATTGGTTTAAGACGTCACCTGCTACATCCCCTCCCACACTCACTAAGCAAACAAGAGGAAGAACTCGACGTAGATCTACATCACCACTAAAACTAGTAAAAGGAAAACGTAAAACAGCTCCTCCCAGGAAATACATGTTCTCATACTATTAATATGAAGCAGATGTGTTGCCTGCCTTGTAATGAGCCGCCAGAGGTGAATGTCGTTGTCACTTGCACTTGCTGCGCCAGCTCTCACAATGAAACCCCTAAGCAATGTGAACACGATCGCAAAACCGCTAAAGCTAAATGCTGCAGTTGTTGTAAATGTAGAAAGGCAAGAAAACAAAAAGATGAGAAGGAGGAAAAAGAGTCAGTCGTCATCGGCTGAACGTTTGAAGTCAATCTATTATGATGTAAAACATCCGGCAGGATTTGCATCTATCAAGAAATTATCAAAAGCGAGTGGTCTTCCACAATCACAAGTGAAACGATGGTTAAAGGGTCATGCTACCTATACACTCCACAAACAAGCGAAAAAGAAGTACCGCACCCGCCATTATATTGTTCATGACATCGATGAACAGTGGCAAGCAGATTTGTGTGATGTTGCCTCCATTTCAAAACATAATTCGGGCAATAATTTTATTTTAACCGTCATTGATATTTTCTCGCGTTATGCGTGGGCTCAACCTTTAAAAACTAAAGAAGGGAAAGGAGTAGCAAAAGCATTCCAAACAATTTTTCGAGAAGGTCGCATTCCAAAAAGAATTCAGAGTGATCAAGGAAAAGAGTTTGAAAATCAGCATGTAAGAAGATTATTTGAGAGGCATGACATTGAGTTGTTTAGTGTAAAGAGTGCTTATAAAGATGCACTCGTTGAACGTTTTAATCGCACATTAAAAAATCGCTTGTGGCGACATTTTACTGCCAACTTGACACAAAATTGGACAAAGGTTCAACAAGATACACTCCATGCCTACAATCACTCTATCCATCGTTCTATTGGACTCAGACCAGTAGATGTAAATGCTGACAATGTAGATAAAGTGCGCGAATCATTCCAACGTAAACGCACTCATGTGAAATGTGATGTGAAAATTGGTGATAAAGTTCGTATCTCAAAAGTGAAAAGTGTTTTTGCTAAAGGGTACCTTCCGAATTGGACAGAGGAGGTATTTACAGTATCAAGGATTGATCAAAAAGACTCTCCCACCACCTACAAGTTGAAAGATTACGATAATGAAGAAATTGAGGGTAGCTTTTACCGCGATGAGATTGAGGTAGTCACTGAAAGTGAAACATATTTGGTAGAGAAAATCATTCGATGTAAAAAACGGCAAGGTGAAGAATGGTGTCTTGTTAAATGGACTGGTTATCCTTCAAGTATGAACTCTTGGATGCGTCGTGCCGACATCTTTCATCTAAGTGATCGACAGTGATTCATGCAAAGTTGTAACTAACAATGTTTAGGGTTTGAGCTATGAATCCAACTGCCTCATTTTATTCACGACCCTCCTATGTAAGTGGTGGAGGAGAAATTTACATCGGTGCTCGCCGCCAACGTGGAGGTAGCATACTTGGTGCACTGAAATCTGTTGTAGCACCTCTCATATCCAATGTCGGTAGATCTTTAAAACGAAATGTTTTAAGTAATGCCGTTGGCTTTGCTGGTGATGTTGCTAGTGATCTTTCCAGAGGTAGAAGTTTTAAGAGCAGTTTGTTGAATCGTGGGAAGGAACGCGGTTTAAATCATTGAAGCAGACCTTCGCTGGTGTTACTCAAGGAAAGAAATCACCTAAACGAATGAATAAAGGAAGGAGGAAACATCGCGGAGCTGGTAAGGTGCGATCTTCAGTCAAAAGGCATTCACGCAAACGTCGCAGAGGCTCTAATCATTCATCAGGCGCTAAACGACGACGCTGCCATAATTTCTAATCATGGAGTGTAAAACTTCCGGGTTTTGTTTGTTTGATCAACAAGCCATACAGACAGATATTCTTAGTTCAAGTATTGTAGATTATCATCCTCGAACAGCTGAGAATGCTGGCCCCATTGAATTTGTTATTCCTGGTGGTAGTGATGACTACATAGATTTGAGTTATGCGATGGTTGATTTGAGGTTTAGAATTCAGCAAGCAGATGGACCTGCTATTGACGATGCACATAAAGTTGGACTGAGCAATTTACCATTGACTACATTACTTGGCGATGTTTCTCTAACTATTGGAGAGCAGCAGGTGGAAGGTGGTCAAAGCGATTATCCCTATAAATCATATTTCAATCATGTATCACAGTTTCATCCAGCAGCACAAAAAAGTCATATGGAAGCCATGGGATGGTACAGAGATGAAGCAGGAAAATTTGATGCTGAAACAAACAGTGGCTTTGTAAAGTGATCTGCTATGATTAAAGATAGTAAAGTATGTCAGCTATATGGTCCGCTGAATTTAGACTTCTTTAGACAGTCAAAGTTTTTACTCTGTAATACCAGCATACGACTCAAGCTGACATTGAATAAGCCTGAATTTGCGCTGAATGCATTTGCTAAAGTTGACAATTTAGAATTCATGTGGAAGATATTGCACTTTACATTCGTCGAGTAGTACCGAATCCAAGTGTCATTAGAGGGCATGCTGAAGGTCTTAACCGCCAAAATGCCATTTACCCCATTCAGCATACAAAGCTTCTCACCTTTACAATTCCGAAAGATCAAAAGAGTTTCATGAAAGATGGCCTCTTTCCATCGGAAGCACCGAAGCTCCTCATGATGGCAATGGTTGAAAATGATGCATTTAATGGTAATATAAAGAAGAATCCTTTAAATTTTAAACACAATCAGTTAAGTGAAATTGCTTTACGTGTAAATGGTGTGAGTCATCCTGGTCCACCCTACAAACCAGATTTTGCTTCGGATCAATTTATGCGCAGTTATGTTGATTTTATGGATGTCTTTGGCTTTTACAATACGGATGACACCAACGGACTGACTATGAAAGAGTTTAAGAGTGGATATACTATTTATGCATTTGATTTGACTGCTGACAGCGATATTAGTGCACCCTATCGTCAAGCGAACGTGCCTGATAATATTCGTTTGGATTTGACGTTCAAAAGAACACTACCTGAGACGATCAATGTATTAATTTATGCAGTCTTCGATTCAAACATTGAAATTACAAAGTATCGTGACGTGATTCTTCAGTATAATCGTTAATGAGTTGGTTGACTGCTGACGATATTAAAACTAAAGTACAGCGTAATGCAGACGAAGCGACGTTGAAAGCTTTCGATAATGTCTATTCGCTCGATACCTTACCACCTGCAGTAAATCACTATCCCATCTTTATTGTGCTAAACACTCATTCGCAGAATTTAGGCGGTGAGCATTGGAAAGCGATCTTTATTGGAGAAGACCGACGTGGTGAACTATTTGACTCTCTTGCTCAACCTCCAAATATACCAACACAGCAGTGGTTGAGAAAACATACGCGTCAATATCAGCGAAATGAACGCATACTACAACATCCACTTTCATCAACGTGTGGTGCTTTTGTACTGTACTTCATCTTAAAACGTTTACATGTATCTCGATTTGTATCTGTTATTCAAAACTTTTCATGTAATCCATCCTCTAATGAAAAAATGATTTGTAAGTTCTATCATGATTTGAAATAAAAACATCATGTTGGAAAATTGTTTTTTATTTTACAATCCGCTGGGTACGTACATACTCGATGAGATAGTCTAGGATCACATTTGCTTGTACATGAGATTTTAGTCCAGTAATGATCAGTTTACTATTGTGAAAGATTGCCACATGCACAGGTAACCAACAACTAATGAGAGCTGCAGGAAAAAGTTCGGGTTCATAACACAAATTGTAACTGCTGGTACGAATCTTCAAAAATGATACACTTTCACTCAATTGAGTAGAGATCACCATATTTTCCACAGTCAGATTCGACATCACACACCTCTCCCTCTTCCATATCCGACGTAGTAGTCTCTGTAGCTCTAAGCGCATTGACTGCGCCGATGAATAAGGGCGCCGAGAATCTGTACAGTCCCATTTGGGAAGAGTTGAAGATTCCGTGAATTGTTCATCTTCACCACTAACATTTGAGGACGGCCCGGGTAATACTTGCTGTTTGGAAGGTGTTGGTGTAATGTTGTGAGATCGATTTTGGTGTAGAGTCTGAAGCGACGGAGAATGTTGACGATGGTGTAGCGATGGCGCTTCATGATGAAAAAATGAGTAAATTGAGCGATGTACCTTCCTTTTATACTTCTCCCAACTACCTTAATGAAATGTGAAGTTAGTATGGAGTTGGGAATGATAGAGTTGAATTCGCCGTTTGTTGACGCGCAACCAGATGTGATTTCCAATACGTGAATGTCTTTTCATATAGAAGTATTTCAAATCCTTCATGATATGATGTAGAGATTGAAAATGACGATAAGATAAAGCAAACTCTCTTCTCACATTTCCAGTTGAATCTTTGAAATAGACGTTTCGATCATGATCCGTTTCAATACGTTGTAGGGAATCTAATTTCCAACTCATGATGCGTGGTAGTCATGTCTGATTAAGATTTGCATAGTAGGGCGATGAACTCACGACGAATAAATGTCATGATGGAGCGATGTATGTATCTTCTATACTTCTCCCAATTGTATTTGCGGAATGAGAATGGCAGATTTGAATTTCATTTCTGTAATGTTGAAGCCAAACTTGATCACCCAAGGAGATGAATCTTAATGTTTCAAAATATTCCAAATCCCTCATGATATCCTTGAGGTTGACAAATTGTCGCCATGTTAATGTAATACCTCTTGATGTATGACCATGAGAATTTTTGAAATGTACGTTTCCATCACGATCAACTCTGATATATTGTAGAGAGTCCAAAATCCAAGTCTTCATGATGTTATGCAAAGTCGCAGATCAGCAATATAAAAATGTCGTTTTATCATATTTTGCTTAGCAATGCGGCCGCAAATAGATTTGCTAGTAATCGAGCCGCAATCGTTTCTACTCCCATTGATCATACACAACAGCTAAATGGAAATTGGGAAGTGGGTGTCACTCAACTTGTTTATAGCAACTGTGTCTATACTTTTGATCATGAGGTGATGACTATTAATATGAGACGCACAGCTGCTTACCAATGTGAAAAGGGCTGCCGAGTATACATTCCACAGTGGCCAAAGAAAGATCTCTTATCATGTAAAAAGTTTATATATGATTTCCTAAATAAAGCGTGTAAACATATTGTCCAATTTACTCCGCACAATGATGATTATAATTATGTACATCATGTAGTTGAGAAAGATTGGATTGTTGGTTTAAGTTCAAGTTTAAGAAATGATTTAGGTTACCTCGCTAGCGCCTTAACAAGTTATGATAATTTTAACGTTAATTACCACATAAGTGGTCATAAACAGTTAATATATCGAGAGGAAGCTTATTATGTAGATCTTATTCCAAGAAATGAGAAGACGTTGGTGAAGAAGATTGTGATTAAGCCAAGAAAGACAAACATGACTCCTGAAACATTATTGAAGAAATTTAATTATCTCCTTCGAGTTGATGGTAAACAAGTGGCAACATTGACTTATATCAAATCATCTAATCATATTGCAATAAGTAAATTAAATGATGATAATCTAGTATTAGTTTGTTCAAAAGATTTTCATCAGTTCTTACGACATCATTCTGCAGCTGTTCATGGAAAATTTGATATGCAACATTTACCATGTGAAAGGTCAAATCAATTTGATGCAGAATGGAGCGTATCTTTATACAGAAAGTGTGTAGAGCCTTTAGATGGTATCTTACATGAAACAAGAGTGTTGATGCCTCGCATTATTACTTCAGTTAAATTGGTTGTAGATTATTTAAATGAAGTGATTAATGATCAACATATTTCATTTTCTGAAAAAGAAGGTACTTTGTCTCTCACTATAAGTGGAAAAGGTATTGAACTAATTATGGATAAAACTCTAATGGACATTTTGGGTTTTGATCAAAATATCTTTAAAAGTGGTACTGTAACCAAAGCTAGCGCAGACATGTCGCTATCACGTCGTATTAACTATTTTCAGATATATTCCAATATTGGTGAAGATGTACGTGTGGGAGATGTTGAAGCTCCATTGCTAGCAATGATACCATACCAGCCAAAAAGCTGCAGTATTTTATCTGAGCATACTTTCAAGAAAGTGCATTATACAAAGCTGAAATCAAACTACATCCCACAAATTGATATTGCAATTTATGACGATGCTGGTGCGTTGATTCCTTTTCATAAAGATGCTGTGACAAGTATCACACTCCATTTCCGAATGAAGAGTTAATGCAAAAGTATGCTAATATATTTTCCAATGTGAATAATATGGAAAGTGAAAATAAGGACTCGTTTCTAATCTACTTGCCCAGTAATGCTTCTATGAATAAATTTCCCAAAAATAAACCATCAGACTATCGAGTAGAATTAAATCGTCCACTACATTTAGAAGGTGAATGGGAGGTTGACGTTTCTAGTATTTGCTATGATAGCAATATTCAGAATGCGAATGATTTGGAAGAAATGATATTGACTCCTCGCACCCATGATGGAATAACGATGAATAATGCATTCCAGTTCCCATAAAATTTAACATCAGATGGAAAGTGGAACTATGAATGGATTCAGATAAAATCAGATTCTTATGAACCATTTGGGAATGAGAAAATTATTAAGGCATTCAATAGTGGTAATACTTCCATCATGAAGAATAAAAATCAGAGAGCTTATGAGTTTACTATCTATCATTGGAGTGGGAGACAGTTCCTTCGCTTTCATTCTTTTACTAAAGGTCTTACACTGAGGTTGGATAATGAATTCTATCCACATCTTGGTTTTGGTCATGGACTACATCTAACGTGAATTGCTACTGCAATTGCTAAAAAAGTTTATTCAAATCGAATCAACAAATTTCATTATAGATTTAAAATATTTGATGAAGATGTTGTAGAATGTGAAGAACGCATCATTTTGAAAAAGCGTGGTGTTCAACCTTTATCACTTATTGAGTTAGTAAAACGATGGAATGAGACTGTGGGTAAGAAGTACGGAGAGAAAATTATGGCGGACAAAAATAAGTTGGTTATTCAGAAATATAATGACAAACTTACAGTTTATTTCTCTCCAACCTTGCGCCATTTTGTAAGACATTATACACCTATTATTGGAAGCGGTGTGGTGTATGCTTCTCATGAATATCACACTAAGGCTGATTCAGTTAATGATGAATGGTGGGTGGACATCTATGGTGATCGCATCAAGAAAATTTACCAGTCTTATGAAGAATCTAAAGTTGCTATCAATATAATGCCGCGTCTATATCATACAGTTGAAAGCTTCATTCATGTAGTAAATCCTTATATACAACAGAAGTTGAAGCATGTGATGAAAAGTAAATATGATGTAAAGACACAACACATTTCGTTTTCAATTGAAAATCAACGCGTTGTTCTGAAACTGGGTGATGACATTCAATGTCAATTGAGTAAAAATTTGAAAAAACTCTTTGGTTTTTCAATGCTACAAACTGTGTTTACTGCTGCGCATACGATTGGTATAGAAACACCAATGACACTTGATAAACATGAACAGCACCTTTACATTCAAAGTGATTTGATTCTACCTATTTCTGTTGGTGAGAAAAAAGAATACATTTTACGCGATTTCATTCATGATAAAGACGCTTCATATGGAATAGTCGAGAAGATGTTTGAATCTATTTTCTATCATCCCATCGTCAAACAAACTATACCCTCTATTGCTATCAAAATTACCAATGGTTTACAAGAGTGCATCCATGTGAAAGATACTAAATCCCTCGTAACTTTAGTGTTTCGGAAAACAAAGTGAAGTCATTGTGATATGTTTATTGAAATAAAAATATGTATATGAAAAAGTCTTTTCACAGATATAGGGGGAATGAGCTGACTGTAGGCATATATTCACAAGGAAGAAGCGATCTCATGCGATACATAAAACAACCTTGTATATCTACAAAAAGCAACATCAAAATACTGAGTTAAAGTTGATTATGTCAATACATCTCCTGAATGTGGTAGCGTGAGTTTTATTCTTTTGGGTGGAGGTATGTTTGTGTCAGGATGTCCATGTGGAAGAGATGTGTTATGTCCTATCCAACACCTCTTATCTTCCCATGCTGAAAGTGCTCGTTTCTTGAACGTGTGCGTTTTCACAGTATGAACTTGAGATTTTAAGATTGTCATATTGACAAACGTTATAGTTTTATTTTTATAGGCCTTCTTATAGGACCGATGTTTCATTTTGTGAACAATGGATTTTGATATACCTTTAGCACGCTTAATACTATCTGCACATTCTTTTAATTTCATGGAATACATTTTAGGACGGAGGAGAATCATTTAATCTATTTCCTTTCCTGCTGTTTCATCCTTAAAACAACCAAGTTTGGCTTTATTCTGTATGGAATAGGTTGGATGAGTGGGATTGTAGTTAGATGTGTCGAAATATTTTTCTAATGACTTACCTACTTCATTAAAATTTCAATCTTTTTGAGTGGTAATTCCTAAAAAGAAACTATCTGTATCACCACCCAGCAAGCGAACCTCTTTTACGAGAGGGCATGGTTTTAATATTTTGTAGAAGAGTTGATACATTTCAAGCTTGGAATAATCTAGAACGGCTTGCCCAATATAGATGGGTTTGCACAACTCAACTTCAGATTTTATCATTTTAACACCTACAAGATCCTTATCGATGATGTCTCTATCAATGAAAAGAGGTGATGAGGTCAATTTGTGATATTTTTGTTCATCAATGACTAGTTTGTAGTTCATACGTTTTCTAACATCCTCCATGATCTTTCCGAAAAGACTGTTATTCTTATATTTATAAAAATCCTTTTCAAAATTATTTTGGGCGAGTGCACGTTTTTGACTGTTACTATCTATGTAGGGTTTGAGGAAGGCTTTCTGTCTAAATTTGATAATGCGGTGAACTGACTTTAGAAGCATGCCCATTTCTAAATAGAATTTTAGTATGCAGAAGTGCACGAGATAATTTTTCTTATCATATTGGGTGAGCAAATTTTGCGGCATGGTTTGTACCTTGGCTGTCCACACTCTGTTAAGTTATTATGAAATTGTGACATGAATGGTGAAAACATATCTTCAGTCACTTCACCAGATTCAGGTGCGAGTGGGAAATCAGCAGTTTTATTTTTAATGCTATTTGGATAAATCAAATCCACTTCAAAATAATATCCCCAATCACCTTCATCTGGAATCTTCAGTATGTTTGAAGGGTTGGAGTAATACTCAAGCTCATCTTGATTTAACCAACTAAACTCGGAATGAGGTAGTGGTTTAGACAGTGAACTGCCATATAAATTATTTTGGTCATAGTACTTTAGGTGGATATGATCATCACCTACTGTTTCAGATTTTATATGATGTTTATTTACAAATGTGAGACCACCGCGTATTCCGCGCTCAAATATATTATACATCTCCGGGTCTTGTAAGAGATGAATGGTCTCACCAGTCATTTTAAAGGCTGATTTAAAGGACATGGCTGGTAGACTGACAAAGTGGACAGGATCTAATTTGTCTTCTTCTAATGCCACTCGTCGAAATTCCTGAAAGACATCAGCCAGCAAAATGACATCTAATTCTAAGTAAGCGATCATATAATCGCCAAACGTTTTACAATCAAATTTTAACCATGCCTCTTGAGCATGTTCATAATCTTCTACTGGACAATCTTGACCCGTCAAATCGTTTTTGAATTTGTCAATGGAAGGAAGGGTTGTTTCATTTAGTTTAGACATTGAGCTAAAATACGCATAAGGAAAGACTCCTTTGCGAGTGATTATTTCATCCGTTAAGTTTGGATAGTGTTTCTTCAAAGTTTGACTATGGGGAAGAAACTTGAGATTACGAACGAGAGAAGCTAGTGACGCTGACATGAATTGAAATGAATCTAAAAATTTTATTTCGAAGAAGACTGTCTTATTTTCTTTAGTTTTATCTACTGGTACTTTTGCTGTCATTGCCATGAATTTTTCTCTCGTTTGTGCTATTACATTAAACTGCCACGATTTCATCTGGCTCAACCCTCCTTTTATGAGCATATGACTGTCATAGCCCTTAAAGTTATGAAAAATGACGGGTAGTACACGACGTCTCAACCTAAGTGAAAAGTTACATTTGGAGCAGAGTGCGTTTCTAAATTTACCAGTGATGTGATCATGATCACGCACTTTCTTGATTTTATCGTCATCAAACGTTTTATGACATTTAGGACAGGATGTGCAACTTTCGAATTTCTGTTTGTCTTCATCTGACATATGTAGTGACTTACGCTGCAATTGGGAATCATATGATTGTTGAAATTTAGCAGCTTTATCGAGAAATTCTAGAAATTTTGAAATACAATCTTCACCTTGACAAGTATGCATTTTGTTTTGCCTATTTCTAAAGTGGTCATGCCATACTTCATAGCAGGATATGGCTGCTTGCTTGTGGTATGTCATCAATGTAGCATTCTATGTCTGCGTAAATGACACGCAGGGGACTTAATTCGTCACTATTATCCCTATGTGAAAATATTTTATCTTTGGGCATGCGTTCCATTTGTAATTTACCTCGCTTGCACCATTCATAGTGAGTTTCAAATTTATCTTTACTCCAAAAGGAGCGGATGCAGCGGTCGCATACAAAATGTTCACCTCTTTTAGAGTGCCCCAAGTGAGTGTACAAGCGAGAGATTTTGGGAATACCACAGTAGTGCCATTCCTCGCTATCATCTTGTTTTACTAATAAGAGGTTGACTACACGTTCATAACAAGTTGAACGTGAATTATAGCGGGCACCCTTCAACCCCTTCTCCCACACGTGAACGACAATTTTAATCTGATTATGTTTTTCGAACGTTTCTACATCTTTGATTTTCATGTTGTTACTATCACAACCTTCAAAGTCTAGTTCATCCTCCCACTGTCTATAGCTATAGGTATGATTTCGATTCGCGTTGATATCATTATAGTGAAGGATGGATAGGACTGCATATTTGAAACACTGTGATTTACAATCGACATTGATGACAGCTTTCTTATTATACAACGTTTTTGGTAGTTTAAATGTGCCTCGAGCTGCATGACTTTCTAATAGGGAAATTTTGAATATTGCTGAGTCCACACCATCAAAAATGAGAGCGCTGTCGCGTTGATTGAATTTATCTACATTTGATTTTAAACATTGAATGTGAAAATTTAGCCAAGACTCGCAGTCTACAACTTCGGTTGCGGAAGAGGAAGGAACATGGAACTGTATTCTCTCCGTCACTTGACCCGTTTGAAAATCTATCTTAATATATTTTAGTTTAAGGTAGATGAGCGCCTTCTTTCTAGAATTGTCTAAATTGTTGAAGAACGCTTCGATAATGTTAGAATTTTGAAGGAGCCACTCAGGAAAATCTACTATTTGAGTATTGGACTCCATGCAGTAGTCGCGTACTAAATTATTATGTGAAACATTAATGAGGGAGATGGTAGAGGTACCGTTGGTGTAGTGATCATTTACATGCGTGTGTTGAAGTCTGTGCGAAGATCGCTGAAAGTGACTATCAAAAGAAAGAGGGCACAAATCGCAAGGAAAGGAGATGTCATCGTCAGAATCAACTTCACCTCCGGAGATTGACGCCGCTTTGCGTTGACACACACGTTGTTTGATGTGTCGAAGGAGACTGTGCTTCCTTGTAAAAATATGTCCGCAGTCGGCACATTCCCACTCGTTGCCTTGTCGCGAGAGTCCTGAGCTGGAACTCACATCACCTGAAAGAGAAATCATTCTATCATCTCTGTTCAAGTCTCAGTGTATTGTTACAACCTACTTTGACTCAACAACTCTAAACTTTCCTCGAGAAGGGAGGGCGTTGGTGATGAAGTTGATGCCTGAAATTGAGGAAGATGCTATTAGCCACACGTTTGAGGGAGATGAGTGAAGAAATTTTCAACTTACCATTTCAACGAAATCAAGTTTAAGGTTGATACTTCAACAAGATAGAGACTTCACTCAAATTTGGAATTCACGAGAGAGCAGTTCACTTGTACGCCTCAAATATAGAATTCACCAGAGAACACTTCACTTATATGTCACAAAGACAGAGTGAAATGACACGAATGTCACTTAACATATATACTTTCATATTCATCATTCATTGGCTGTTCATTCTGATTGGTTGCTTGTTGATACTTAAGAATTAGAAAACATTTCAAAGTTATTATTCACAGTCAACATGACAAGCCCTCCGACAACACCAAACACAAAATTCTCTTCTCCATGCTCAACACCAAAGGCGCTCGTTGCACCAAACGCTCCAACGAAGGGGAAGGTAGAGAAGGTGTACCGACTGGACAATATCAGAAAGTTGCCATTACCAGCGGACAACGAAGAGAGTGTATGTGAGAAGGAGTGTCCCGACTTAACAGGCGTGAGGTGGAAGTATCTCCAGTACGATACTGACGATGTGATGGAGATCACCAGCAACAAATTCCTCCACCAATTATGGGAGTGGTACACCCCTAACTCCCAACCGCGAACCGTGGCGGAGTGGGCGTACATTGAGAAAGTGAGGGACGCTGCAGAAGAACGTTTAAAGCAGCTCAACTGTTTTTGTGATCTATGTGAAGTCAGACTCTGGGACGATATTGACGATGAAGACCTTTTGAAATACATGCCATAATAAATTTTTATTTCGTATTATCTTTGCTTTCATACTGACTTACTTGAATGGGGTTTTAGTGAATAATTTAACCATGTATACTTTTTCATTTGGAAATAGTAGCACGCTTAGTTTAACTTGTAAATCTTATAACATTTCATATGGGTGATAATGGTAGATGAAATAGTGTTAAATAAAATTAAGATAGCTTACACTTCTGATACAGGGATAGCAATCGACTGCGATCCATGTGTAAAGAGCCTGTTAGACTACGGATGGGCTTAAGTGGATGATTTAACCATGTATACTTTTTCATTTGGAAATAGTAGCACGCTTAGTCTAACTTGTAAATCTTAAAACATTTCATATGGGCGATGATGGTAGATGAAATAGTGTTAAATAAAATTAAGATAGCCTACACTTCTGATACAGGGATAGCAATCGACTGCGATCCATGTGTAAAGAGCTTGTTAGACTACGGAAGAGAGAAGTGTGTTATGTTGCGTGTGGCGCGTGAGTGTCTTCCCATTTCATTCCATTCATCAATTCGTCTCATTGATAGAGACAGGTAGAACTCATGGTTCTCATAACGTATGCAATGGAAAGTTTTAGGCAACCTTCGACAGTTGGCTAAATGTCGCCCCGGCGCGAATGCATACTACGTTAAGACAGAGGCAATCACTTGCAAACATGACGCAGAGAGGTTAAACAAGATTGACCATTGCCGAATGTCCCTTGCGGTATACATAGCTACGGGTTTCACCGCCGCCCTTCACAGGAACGTACGTCGAAAGGAAGTATTACACCGAACTTCATTTGCAACGTTCAAGTTGACTGATAGCAGATTCAACTTAATGATAGTATTCGCCAGTCCGAAGACTGACCAGGGCAAACCGCGAGGAGGTTCTATCATGTCTTGCCCCATGGTGGCCCTTAAGAGAGCCGATGGTTCGTTCTCGGGAGTAACGTCATCTTACAGCCTACCAATTCTGCTGAGAGAGTCTTTGACTCTCTCTTTGGTAGCAGTGTCGACTTCCACGCTAATTGGCACGTAGCTAAAAAGTGGAATGTAGCGCCATTCCGTTGGATTGACAACAGTTGCTGTCATCGGATTGCCAATCCGAGCAAGATTATTGTGGACTCTGTCTTGCTCCTCTAGCCTGACAAATTCCTCAAATAAATTTCGCGGCCTTAACTGCGGTCCGCGAGGAGAGCTGACTTGACTGTTCGGCGTCTGCATGATTGAAATGAAATGAAATGAGAGGCAGTGGTTTATATACCCCTCTAACGCGACGCAACGTTCAAGTTGACTGATAGCAGATTCAACTTAATGATAGTATTCGCCAGTCCGAAGACTGCCCAGGGCAAACCGCGTGGAGGTTCTATCATGTATTGCCCCTAGGTGGCCCTTAAGAGAGCCGATGGTTCGTTCTCGGGAGTGAATTGATGGGGTGGTGAAGGCGGGCAAAGATCTGCAATGAAAATGATATGTATTAGAATAGGATATACTATCTTATTTGCTTTTCACTTACCAAGTTAGTCATCCTTAGGCAGTCTCGAGCGCGCTTCCTGATTGAAAACT
The DNA here is from genome assembly GCA_907163375.1 of Prostheceraeus crozeri. Lineage (NCBI taxonomy): Eukaryota > Metazoa > Platyhelminthes > Polycladida > Euryleptidae > Prostheceraeus > Prostheceraeus crozeri. Next base: position 131,364 of record CAJQUW010011630.1, read on the forward strand.
TGTGCAGATGGCCGCGCATTCTTAGTGTGGCATGGAGACACTTCTTGCTCGGATGACCATTGTAGCATACTATACTTTCATCGAGACTTTGGTTGATGAGGACTTCGCCGGCCAAATGATTATCCCGAATAGGGATGTGAAATTCAAACAAACGATCCTCATTCACACGTTCCCACTCATCCCTCATGCGCTCCAACTTCTCATACGCCTGCCTCTCATCACCCCGCCGAGCCACAGTCCTCTCCAACTCAACATTCCTCGCTCTCAACACACTCATCTCCTTCATCATCTCAAACTTCGCTTCTGCCTCTCCCATTCTCCTCTCCGCAGCACTCGCCCTCTTCTCACACTCATCATTCTTCTCTTCCAACTCTCGCGTCTTATTCTTCAAATCAGTCACACTACCCCTCATTCGAATATTCTCATCCGCTACCTCCTTCGACTTCAGTTCCTTCTTTTTCAACTCATCCAACTCCTTCACGACTTCATCCTTCACCTTCTTCAAACTCTCATACTTATTCACCAACAAATCATGCGCCATCTGCTGCGATACATGCTTCTTCTCTTCATCCTTCAACCACCTCGCCGACTGCTTACGAATCCCACCACTCTTCACTTTTGGGGAAGATGAGCTCTGCGGGGGGTCGGTGATGACAATGTTTGACACCTCCGACGACGAAGAGCTCAACTTCCTCACACGCTTCCTCATACGCTCCCTATCTAAATCCACATCATCCTCATCATCACTCTCAAGCACTCTCTTTTGCCCAATCTCAGCCTCCAACGAAGCAACTGCTCTCGCCAACTCATCATTCTCAACAACATTCTCAACCTTGCCCTCTCGCTCTATCGCCAACATTCGCTCCCTCTCTTCAACAATCAACTGCGTGAATCGCAAGTCATTCACCAAACCTCCACTACAGTCAGCATGCACTCTGTAAAAACGCGCCTCATCCTCATCACCCTTCAACACTCTACACTTTACACACGCAACCCTATTCAGGATAATCATGTGGTCAGTGCCCGCCTTCTTCACATGCGCCTTGGCGTCCGCACTGCGATTGATTCGCCCACATGTACACATTTTAATGTGAAATTTACGATTCTTATCGTTTGCCATGCCTGAGATTTCTTGTTAACTGTAAGATAATGAAATTTGTATAAGTTTGGAATCATGTAGTGCAGTCATATTCCTAAAGCATTACACTTAGTGAGGAATGATAGATTTGAGTATAGTGAGTGGCACTCGATCCCGTCGACAGCCCGAAGGCCTTGTACTGATCACTAGGGAAGTGAGAGATCTTCCCCGATACCCGCTATTTACAGCTGAAGACATCATTGTCACTGCCCCGAAGTGGTAACAGGAACGCCGAGTCAAAGGTAGTGATCAGTAGCTGGGATCTAACCCCTCAAAGCTGCCTTAGACTTAATTAAATTTGAAATCTGATAGCAGATTTGAACTCAGCATACTTGAAAACCTTAGTCTACATGTTAAAACTTTGAAAAAACTGAAAATTAAGAATTTTTAAAAAATTCCGCATTTTACTACTCTTACTATTTTTAAAAAAATTTTATCAGTAGCAAAGACACTATCAAACTCTATCACACAAACTTTGAAGTAAGAATATAGCTTGCCTACTTCAAAAGATAGAGTCCTTTGAAACACCCGATATCGGGAGCTCAGAGCGACGACCGTCGCTTACCTCGTCTTTCGATGAAGTGATCAGACTTACGTTGTCGGGGGTTTATATATGCTCGGAAGAAAACTTAAAATGGCTCTATCTCCGAAAGTATTCATCGTAGCGACATGCGGTTTGTTGCAAACGATTCGTCTCATCATTCTCTATCATATGACACCTGAACCATTCTCATATGACCACGGGAAGTCGGTGCGTCAGCACATGTCCATGTAACATGCCACAAGTGAAAAAATTCCGAAGTGTGAGAGCTCCAGTGTGGTGAAAATTTTGAAAAATTTAAAACTTCCGAATTTCGACATGGGACCTTTACCGAAACATTTTTCATCAAATTTCACTGACCCCCCTCCCCCCCTCGTTCGGAGAAATTTGATGAAAAATGTTTTGGTGACGGTCCCAGGTCGAAATGCCACACTTTGGAAAATTTTCAAAATTTTGTCCATACAAAGTCACTCTGACACTTAAGATTTTTTCAGGTGAGCTCCGACCTAAAATCTTGTAACAGCTCTAACTTTTGAACGGCTGGTCCGATTGACTCGCGACAAAAATGTCGTCGAGCAGTTTTTTCTCCTCTTTCAAACGAGTAGCTGTAAGACAAAATCCGTCCACTAGAACCAAAGTTAGAAGATTGCTGTCGGGGGGGGGGGTCAGTGAAATTTGATGAAACAAACTTTGGTGAGGGTCCCAGGTCGAAATGACACACTTTGGAAAATTTTCAAAATTTTACCCATACAAAGCCACTCTGACACTTAGGATTTTTTCAGGTGAACTACGACAGTCCACCCTCCCAACCTGGCCGGCACACCACGCCAACCTGGCCGGCACACCACGCCAACCTGGAGAGCACATCACCTCGCGCTACGACGGACAGCCAGAGGAGAGGGGGGGACGTCAGACACGAAGCAACACGGCGGCACGCCACGACCGACTCGACGGACAGGAGGGGGGGGACGTCAGCGACCTTTTCGACGGCGGCCATCTTGCGCTATCCAGAAGTGGAGTTTTACTTACTACTATTATTTGATCAGAATTTATTCGGCAAATGATTTTAAACATGTTTTGAATATCTGAATAATATCTGAAAGCAAATTTGGTGTCTTGTAACCCACCTCAGTGGTTGCGATCTGTCATTGCTTTCGACCCATTAACTGATCCTGAATTAGATCATACATTGGCAGTAAATATAATTGAAGCGAAGGAAAATACTTTTTGAAGATAAAGTGGCATGTGAAGGAATCTCTGCATCGCTTTATACATCAAGCTTTGCACCAAAAATGTTCAAAGTAACATTGGTTTGCTTCCTTTTATTCACCGCGACTTGGTTGATGCGGAGATGGAGATGGGATTTTCTCATGTGTGAGCGGTTTCTCAAAGAAGCAATGTCGATTGATTATATAGAACACTGGTTTGCATCGACTGAATTTGAACTAGGCATTAGATTTGGATATAAACTAATAAAATGCACCAAAAGCAATGTAGGCCTAATCATTGAGATTCAAGCAGTTTGTTGCAGTTTGTCTCTATTTTCTGATAATCAAAACAAGTCCTGTGGAATGTCGTGCATGCATAAGTTATGATAACATGTTATAAATATGGCAAAAACGTTTCTCAAATAGTAAGTGTTGTTAAACAAGACTCGTTTTAGAAGTCGTGCTTTTAAACAAGTTGTTAAGTACACTAGGTTTTACAAGCTTTTTAAGCTGTGATTTTATACAAGTTATTTTGAAGCCGTTCTTTCAATTAAACAAGTTTTTTAAAGCTGTGTTTTTATACAAGGGTTTAAAACAGCATCTCTAAAAAACATGGTTTTAAAAGGTTTTAAGCCATTTAAAACCATTATTGAGATCCCGTAATTGATGAGTACCGTATATGAAGCAGAGTTGCTGTTTGGCGCCTTGACACTATATTCAAAGCAGGAGCAGATTTAGACAGATGAGTCAATGCTGTCCATCCCACAGAAATAAATATTTTTTTATCTACTTCGGTTTGCTAGAAGTGTGATTGATACGAAATGGCCGGCACATCGCGAAACTTACTAAGTGGACAAAAAGGAATTCCTAATACCTTACAGAGATAGGAAAAAGTCGTGCGTCGCTTGCGGATTGCTCTGAATTCCAGCAAAGTGCTTCGATTGCCACAATTCCTTCAGATTCGAAGAATTCAGATCATAGCGCACAAGTTTTCTCCATAATGTTGACCCTTCCGATCATTATTAAAAAAAGCAGCAGGCGTACGAAAATTAGTTCACCTGATGATTCTGCCATCCTCTTCTTAACATTCTTCATTGCAAAGTGCATACACGGAAAAGATAGCCACATAGCGATGTGTGTTTTGGTGTGTGCAAAGTAATATCACAGCACGCACGCCTCTGGCTCTGGTGTCCTCTGCTGACAGCTTATTGTTTGCCATTTCCAATAGTAAGCGATACGCGAATTATCCATTCGAGAAGGAGCAAGTTGTCTACTTCTGTGATGCGCTATTTCGATATGTTCAGTGTTTTTGAGCGAGCGAGCGGTATTTTTTCAAGTTTTTGATAAGCGGATGAGCGAGCAAAAAAAATATTCCGTGAGCGAAAATTGAGCGAGCCATTTTTAGGAAAAACTAAAAAAATATCAAATAATCAAAAAAGCGAAATATTTGAAAAGTTTTTTTAAAAATGGTTCCTAGTGCATGCATGTATATAACTTGATTGATGAACAAAACTTCGTCACTTTTTTCTCTTCTGTGGATCTCTCACTGTTGACAATATGCATTGAATGCCTGTCTGGATTATGCTTGTGGATATGAACTTATCAAGAAGGTCTTTGTAATCGATGATGTGCTGAACATCTGACCATCGACACATTATTTATTCACATATCTTTTGAATCGGTCTCCCAATCATCGCTTCGCCCCATAGATGTACTAATCGTCTGCGGAATTGCACGAAGCCATTATAAGATGCTTTAATTTGATAGAAACATTTCGTTGCTGGAACATATCCACATGCAGATCCCTGAGACATTTCAGTATCGTCAAGCGTGAAAGAACTAAAAATTGTGGAAAAATTGAAACCAACCAAATTAGGCCTACACACGGACAACATATATGGCTTCCACTGTACGGTACATTGATTTTAAGACCTTCATTTTAACCCTATCCATACCGGACTGTGAAGCGCGTAGGACTGAATCGGTCTCCCCTTAACTTCCGTACCAATGTTTCAAATCACATGAAATTCACGGTACAACATATTTAGGGTCTAAGCTTTCTTATCGCGATGTTCATTTACTTCAACTGATTCATCTCCATGTTGCAAAAAGCAATTCAAGATTTAAAATCACCAATTTCGGCAGATTTTTTTAAAGTTGAAATTTTTTCGGATTTAATGATTTCAGTGAAAAATTTGAAAATGCGCTAAACTTTAGGTCACAAAATTGTAGATAGGGCGACTTAGTTTTACGAGGATCACATCAAAAAATCGGGAGACCGAATTGTCCCTCTCCGGCATGGATAATTATTAAGTCGTTGAAAATCTTCTAATTGTAACATTGTTGAGTTTATTTTGCTTATCCTTTTTCTGATAGCCTCCTTAAGTTAGAATAATCTTTGAAATGTCTTCTTGTTAGTTATTGATCTTTAACCGCTCATTTGAACAATATACCAGAAGTATTATCAAGTGAAAAGGAATGCAACATTTAATGGTGTCCAATATTTAAAATAATGAGTAGTAATCAGTTGGAGTGATAAATCTTGGGTGATCATGCCGACTCCGCTCTGCTGCACCCTTCTTTCTATTCCTTGCCACGGTGAGTGTCATTGCAAAGACATCTTTTTCAACTGTGATTTATATGCTGTACTTACAAGTAATTCTTCTTTCTTCACTTGAGATCAACATGTTGGACAAAGAATTGTTGGAGGTCAATAAATAATAGTTAGACAATTTAAAGATTGATTTTTCCAACTCGTTTCAAAAAAACCATTAATCAAGGTGTCAAAGTATATATTCTAACATTTTAAACAGTTTTCATAATAATACTGTCTCGATTATACAGCTGCGATGATTTCTTTGTAGATAATAAAGTGCTGAGAGTTGATTACAACTAAGATATTGAAAATCGAACCATTTCAACTGTACCATACAGTTGAAATACATTGAGTTGAATTTAGGATATTGTACTTGCAATTAGATCTTTTGTTGTCTTATGCGTAAGGTTATTCATTATGCAACTTTCCAGGAGGTAAGTAAAATATTGCTCTTTAAAGTTTATTACGATTTTTTTTGCGAAGTAAAATTCCTCGATGTGCTTCGTCTCCATGGTCAGTCGAAAGGCTCTTCACTTCAATTTTACTTCGCAAAAAAATCAAAATCGCCCTTAATTTAATGCAGCGATATTTTTCCTGCCGTGGCAGTTTATACAACATTTGCAGTTAATTTGCTCTATCTTCGCATGCAGTCTACTGTACTATTTACGTGCGGTGTACAGGCTACAAACAAACTTACTACGATATGCAGTAAGAAATAAGCGTAGTGCTTATGGAAAGTGGTCGCAAGAGTGTGGGAGTCTGGAAAGATGTCCAAATGTTGGACACTGGCAGATGGCTAAACTGTGGAGTTGAAGTTTTCAAGGTCTCATGGAGCGATTGGTGGAACATGGGCTACTGTCAGTGAAGCGGAAGCATCAATGGACATATGATATGTTCCATGCCCCTGCTAATCTGACACGTTGAGGAATACGGACCGACCCACAGTGTTACCTGTGTGACATGCCAATCCTCGTCGTGCCCACTCTGGCTATCATGTGGCACTATAGAGAGCATGCTTGGTCCTGCAAGCGATTGTGGAAGCAGTCTCTCTCCCCCACGTTTGTGAAGTTAGCGGAACCACCCAAAGGAACCACTACTATCTTTAAATTTGAATTTCTCTTTAGCGACTGCGAATTTTTGGAATCTGATCAGGGGCTGAAATTTATAAAGTAGAAGTTGTTTCGAACAGGATCTCGCTGTACTAAATAATGATTCCGCTCGGCGGTTCCGCCAACTTTACACAAGTTTCCCCTGTACATGATCATATATTAGAACAATGGTATTTGAACTGGCGTATATTCAAAACCCCACCGTTAACGGCAAGAGAGAGAAACAATGTCAGAAATTGATAACTAACAAATTCCCCTCTACAAGAATAGAAACTTGTAAAGAAAGTTCTAGAAAAAAAACGTACAATAGGATCAAATCTTATCAAATGCAATTGCTTACAAAATTACTAATATAAGGAAGATCGAATTTCTTCAAATGCAAAGAGCTCGGATTTGGTAAAGATATCAGAGTAAAAGTCATCGAAACATCTACATGTAGGTCAGCTTTGCTTTGTAACTACAAATGCATATAAGCACACATCTTGTCTTTACATGCAACTTTCTTGGTGAAGCAGTCAGCCAGTTGCTCTTGAGAAGGTATCCACGAAAGGTGGATTTCTCCGTTCTTCACCATCTCCCGCAGTATTGCGATGTCAATTCGCAGTCTTTTGTCAGTCAATGATGTCGTAGCTCCTACCGCATCAATGAGAGATGCGTTATCGGAAAAGCAAAGAATGCGAGGAGCCAGCCCAAAGGAATCTTTCAAAACTTTAGCGAGATAGATGCCTGCCTCAGAACCCTCAATCATCGCCATCGTCTCAGCCGCGAAAGTCGACTTCACAACACGTCGCAACTTCTTTGACTGCCATGCCACAATGCACCTTCTTGTGCCATCACTAAGAAATATGACATATCCACCCTGCGAGCTTCCATCTTTCAGGTTTCCAAATGATGCGTCAGCATAGACTTCTAGACAGGCATTTTCATGATCAAATCCATTCAAATCGATCAGAATGCCTCCCTTGTCATCTTTCAGTTTTCGAATCACTTTGTTCGCTGCTAATAAATCAGAGACACATGGATGTTTCATACTGGTGCTCAGGATACAGGATTCAAATGCCGCATCAGGACGAGTTTGTGAAGATAACCAATTGATAGCGCCTATCATTGATCGAAAAACAGCCTGTTCCTTTTGCGACAGAGGACGGTCCTTCCTTTTGTCCTTGATCGAAATTTCGTCAATTTCCTGCACGTAGTGGGCTTGTTCAAGGAAGATGTCACTATTTCTTTGACACAGAGACAAACCGAGATACTTGAAACACAAAGATTCAGTTTTGCTGATGGAGAGGCGTTGACAAATTTCACTGATCACGTTCCTCTCAAATTCTTCTGTTCCACCAAAACAGATGTCATCCACATGTACACAAATTATGCCGGCTAATTCACCACTTTGATCACACCAAGTAAACAATCCATTATCAATGCCGGAATTGCGGGCACCAAGAGACTCCAGTATCGTTTTCAGGCTCAGATACCATGCCCGAGCAGCATCGTTAAGACCATAAACGGTCTTATTCAGTTTCCACAGTTTTTCAGTTTCTGCTTCTGGTGGAGGAATGAGATAAACATCTCGATTGATCTGGTCTCCTTGCAGGAATGCAGCTTTGATATCCATGGATTTGAGCTCCCAATTCCGTATCGAAAGGATAGCTAGAGCCAATCGAAAGTTCTCTTTCGAACACGTTGGAGAATCAGTTCTTTCCTCTAGTTGCTCTTCAAATCCTCTTGCAACGAGACGGGCTTTGGCAACTTTCTCACCATTCACGATTTTCTCAGTAATCACCCATCGGCAAGATAGAGTCCTTTGACCAGAATTTTGTACTTCCGTGTACACATCATTTTCCTTCCAAAGTTTCATTTCTCGGTCTTTCGCATCATCCCACGTTCCGATGTCAGCAATGAAGATTTCCTCATCATCTTGAATTTCTCTGTAATCCATGACCTTACTTAGGTCGATCCATCGTACAGTGCCATCTGAATATTTTACATTGAAACAATGTCTATTCCGACCGGTTACCTTCCCAGCTCTTCCCAGAACGTCGACCGTTGCAAGTTCACTGTCTGAATCACATCTGAACTGGATTCGCTGTCCTTTTGCCGGTTTTCTTGTCGAATTCTTCGTTCCGCTTTCGTCAGATGGATGAGTCTCGTACCGCGGAGTAGGGTTATCCATTCTATCCAAGTCAGACTCATTGCTTCCAGCATCATTACATTCTGCGGGTCGAATACAAGCAGATCCACTTTGATCGTCTTCCTCTAGGTCCAGCGGCGTTGAGTCGGCGACTTCAGCGGCATGTTCGCTTGATGGAGGCTCGTTCGCAGGACTTCCATCGGACATTTCTTGTGAACTATGTGCCAGCCGTATCCGCGATGGATGAACTCGAACATAAAGGCCACCATGTTTCACGAGAACTTGTTGTCCATCTTGACCGATTACTCGTCCTGGACCCCTCCATTCAGCAGAATTCATGCGTTTGTAGAAAACATCGTCTCCAGGAGCCACCGGATCAGAGTTATTCCGAGTATTCTTCAAAAGCGCACGGCGCAACTTTTCACAAGACTCATTCTTTATGAATTCTTTTCTTGCAGAATGCATTGCACTCAAGTTTGCGGCAACAATTTCACTGAATGTTGTACTTTCCAGAGCGGGAACTTCATTGGTTTCAACGTTTGGATAGCAAGGATTTGACCCAAAGACAATTTGGTTAGGCGCGAATCCATGGTGATTTTGTAAGGAGTTCTTTGAGGCGATAGCCCAGTCAAGTGCGATATTGAAATCACACTCTGCATCAGCCATTATTTTCTTGATTGAATCGCCCAAAATTCCGTTGTGGCGTTCAACTACCCCATTGCTCCAGGGGCTTTCGCCAGCAGTAGTCTTGATTCGGATGTTGAAATTTTCAGCCATGCTGACGAACTTTTCATTGACAAACTCCCCACCGTTGTCAGTCAAAAGATTCTTCGGAGGACCGAACACGGATATCCACTTATGGAAAATACCGGCGATGATGGTGTCAGGCCTCTTGTTGTCAACTACGATCGCAGCACTATATCTTGAAGTAACGTCGATCATGTGAAGAAACTGAACACGGTCAACTGACTTCAGATCCAGGGCGACAGTTTCATTGAATCTTGTTGCCATGGGCAAGCCTACAACTGGACGTGGATTCGGCTTCTTGTACTTCAAACAAATTTCACATTTTTTCTCTACTGTCTGCAACATACCAGGCAGATCAGTATCCAACTTTCCAGCCTTTCGTAAAAGATTAACCAGTCTGCTCGCTGAAGCGTGTGCAAATTGCTTGTGCAATTTTTCTGCAATTTTCATGCGGTCTTTGGATGTTTCGTCATCCAACGAAATCAAGACATCATTGACCTCTGGACAGAGTGGTATGACGTAGTGCCCTGCTGCATTGCTGGTGGGAATCATTGTCTGCCCAAATATGGTCACTTCATCTGTTGCAAAATCAATTTTCACTCCCGCTTTCTTCATTGAAATCTTGCTCAACAAAAGTGGAATTTTGCAGGAAACAACATCAGTTTCAACGAACACTTGCCGAGAGAATATTCGACATGGAAGCTTCAACCGCTTTAACGAGCAATATCTCTTCCCGTCTCCAAACCTGAAGGTAGAAGTGGATTCCGTTTCAACGATTTGTGACTTGTCCTCTTCAGACAGGGAGGTGAGGTAACAATTTAACCAATCCGATCCACAAACCGTCTTCGTACAGGCAGAATCAAGTACAGCACAACCGAGGGTATCTTCGAGATCCGAACTCTCTGCGTCACCTGTCATCAGTGTGATTTTCACGTCTTCGTCGGCTTCTTCTTTATCCTTGTCAGGACAGGCAGCCACCCAATGAAATCTTGACCCACAAACGCTGCATTTGCTGACTTTTCCAAATTTGTCCAGGGGATTCAATTTTCGCTTTCCCGCACTTTGTGACCTGTAATTCCTGCCTCGAGACCCTCTGCCGCGGTAACCACCGCCTCGCCAACGGTTATAGAATGCTTCTTGCTCACCATCCTGGCTACCCTTCGAAGAACATGCAAAGGCTTCCTCTTTGACAACAATACTGGACTTTCTTTGCTCGAGACCGATCTGTCCCGCAATCTTCTTCAGTGAAATACTCATTTCATGGTATGTCAAATGGGCCACTGTCGCACGGGCTAGCTTTTCCTCATCTTGCGTCAGATTGGCACTCTTCAGTAGGCGAAAAGCAAGCACCCCTTCGGGCAAGATCATGCCAAATTTCTTGACATTGTTGTACAAGTGATCGAAGTCAGCGAGATAAGACTCAATAGACAAATCAGAGGAACGAGTGTGAGATTCAAACTTCTCGTAAGCAGCAAACGCAAGTTTATCTCTGTCAACAAGGAATAGTCTGTCCAAACGATCGATGATAATTTCCAAACCGATGTCAGTGCTGATATCGACAATATCAAGCTCTAAGGCAGCATCTCTCGCTTTACCCGAAAGGGACAAAAGAAGGGCTGGTCCTTGTTTTTCCTTCTCGAGATCAGTCAGCAGCCTCCATACTTGGATCTCTTTCTTCCAATCGTCGTAGGAGGAATCACTTCGCATTGGCGGTGGGGTTTTCAAATTGGCTTTGGCAGGCTCCAAGGCGTTGGCTCTGCTACCATTGTACATGATCATATATTAGAACAATGGTATTTGAACTGGCGTATATTCAAAACCCCACCGTTAACTGCAAGAGAGAGAAACAATGTCAGAAATTGATAACTAACATCCCCTACAGGTAAGTAATAACGGGAATTGACTTTGTACCGAGTGGTAAAACCAATAGACGAAAGATTCATCGTGCGATCTGTACCGCAGAAGTAGGAAGTGATCGGAAGTGATTCACTTGAGTGGATAGACAGCTGCCAGATGAATTATCCCTATCTGACCAACGACCTCATCTAGTGCTGATCGACGCGATAGGGGAGAAAATGATTATGGGCGAAATAACTGTTCCCTGGGAAGAGAGCGTTAGGGATGCCCATGAAGAGAAAACTGCGAAATATAAAGAACTGGTCGAAGGGATTCAGAAGCAAGGGTGAAAACATGAGCTCATGCCTTCTGAGAGTGGGATGCCGCTATTTCGTTGCTCCATCGGTGAGGAAATTTCTTGTTAAAGCGGGTGCTTGAGTTTAAACACCACCATGAAGAAGTTGAGTGCAAAAGTGGATGAAGGTAGGACCTGGGCGCAACGAGCTGCTGCGGACCGACCATCTTGACAGATCCTGAACTTAGTGGGCCGAAATCTCAGTGACGGCTGGCGCCAATGTGTCAGATCGTTTTGGGTGCAGCATTTTCTGCTTCACATAATTCAGCAATTTCGTTTATCAAGCGATTCTTTTTATAGCAGATTTCCAGCACTCAGTAATTAATTACTACTGAGTTGATTACTCAGTATACTCATACTCATAAGTCATATATTTTATCTTTAGGTACTTTAGGAATTATCTGTTATTTTGTCACGATTTCATTTAAGTTCATTTTCAATTGTCAACGCATTACATGCTTTCTTGACGTACCTTGCGAATTTTCTCCAAGTTTTGCGCCAAGAACTGTATATACTGATTCGTGTGATCAGTATGTAAGATTAGGTTTAGATTATTGCCCATTTCTATACATATAAAAATAATTCTGTGGTTATATACATCAAAATCTATTGTTTCAACTAATTTTCTGCAATAGTTACCTTCTTAATACATTGGTATGATAGTCTACATTGTTTCATTGTGGTTCAAATTTCACTTAAAATGAAATTATGAATTTCCCTTTAACGCCTAAAATGTGTTTATTAAAATAAAAGCATGGAATTAGCTTTGAGCATGAAAAAGGTTTGTAGAATAAAGGAGGGCATTATCGAGAAATGAGCAAACGAGCGGCATTTTTCGATGATTTTGAGCGGTGAGCGAGCGAAAGGATGATTTTGAGGAAATGAGCGATGAGCGAGCGAAAGGGCGAATATGAGCAAATGAGCGATGAGCGAGCGAAAGCGGAATTTCGATCCGGTCAGAAACACTGTTTAGGTTAGATTACGATTCATCCATTCTAGGAAACCGAAGCGCGCACAGATGAATCTAATTCTGTGGTCTATCCATTGTTTGCTAAAGAGATCAACGCGAATGCTTAGAATTCTACCAAGAAATATAATCGACACGGACAGATACGAGTAGTATAATATGATGATGCGACAAAGTAAATTAAATAGCCTTCTATCGACATTTCACACATCAAAACAGCTTTTGAGCTTGTCGACTACTTTAATAGGTTATTTAATTGATTAGGCAAAATGATGGAACAAGCAAGAAAAATGTTATTTTGCATTTGTTCATTCTGTTGATCAGACCAGAAGGCTGATGATGAAGAAGTCTCCTTGCTTTTCGGCGTGATAATTGTAATTATAAGTAAAAGAAAATTTACAAGGTCCCGACGCGTTTCGCGAATTCTCGCTTTGTCTAGGGACGATCGTGAAGAGGACAACTGACAGTCAAACTCGTCTTAAAATAGTTGATGGTGAGTTGGATTTAAAATACGGTCAGTTCATGCTTGCGATTCAGTGAGGGACAAATCATCTTTATGTGTCTCGCTTCTGACAGTCTCGTGTCTAGCGCGTCACTGCACTTTTCCAGGATGTCTAAGTCATAGTCATCAGTAGTAAGCAAAACTCCACTTCTGGACCGCGCAAGATGGCCGCCATCGCTGACGTCCCCCCCCTCTGGCACGGCAGAGTGTCGTGGTCGGCCGCCGTGGTGCTTCGGGTCTGAGTCCCCCCCCCTCTGGAACGACAGAGGTTGTGGTCTGTCGTGGTGTGCCGGCCAGGTGGGTTCACGTTCACAACATGTTCGCTGACTCCCCCCCCCTCTGCAACGACAGAGTGTGAGACTCGGGTGAGTTGGTCCGACCGCCTGGTTGACGTGGGCGACCGTCTAGGTTGACGTGGGCGACCGTCTAGGTTGACGTGGGCGACCGTCTAGGTTGACGTGGGCGACCGCCAGGATTAGTCTTGAGGCTATAGTGTGTGATGTTTTTCGTGCAATCTGCTGAATTTTGGGTTGTAAAATGGGTTGTTTCGAGTGAAAGGAGTGGTCGGATGAGAAAACGGAGGTCGGATTCGTATTCATCGTGAAATTCTGCATCGGTAGGGTGAGTTTCAAGTCAATCGGTGAGAAAAAATTTTCAACATTTTTCGAAAAACGACAGAGTTAGAATTTGGGACGTTTTGGTGTGTAGCGTCAAAACGAAGCATCGGATGAGAAAACGGATGTCAGATTCGGATTCAGCGTGAAATTCTGCATCGGTAGGGTGAGTTTCAAGTCAATCGGAGAGAAAAAATTTTCGGCTGACGTCCCCCCCCCTCTGGCACGGCAGAGTGTCGTGGTCGGCCGCCGTGGTGCTTCGGGTCTGAGTCCCCCCCCCCTCTGGAACGACAGAGGTTGTGGTCTGTCGTGGTGTGCCGGCCAGGTGGGTTCACGTTCACAACATGTTCGCTGACTCCCCCCCCTCTGCAACGACAGAGTGTGAGACTCGGGTGAGTTGGTCCGACCGCCTGGTTGACGTGGGCGACCGTCTAGGTTGACGTGGGCGACCGCCAGGATTAGTCTTGAGGCTATAGTGTGTGATGTTTTTGGTGCAATCTGCTGAATGTTGGGTTGTAAAATGGGTTGTTTCGAGTGGAAGGAGTGGTCGGATGAGAAAACGGAGGTCGGATTCGTATTCATCGTGAAATTCTGCATCGGTAGGGTGAGTTTCAAGTCAATCGGTGAGAAAAAATTTTCAACATTTTTCGAAAAACGACAGAGTTAGAATTTGGGACGTTTTGGTGTGTAGCGTCAAAACGAAGCATCGGATGAGAAAACGGAGGTCAGATTCGGATTCAGCGTGAAATTCTGCATCGGTAGGGTGAGTTTCAAGTCAATCGGAGAGAAAAAATTTTCGGCTGACGTCCCCCCCCCCCTGGACAGCTTGCTTCGATTTTGGCTTCCAGTGGACGGATTTTGTCGTGCGATAGCTCGTTTGAAAGCTAAGAGTGAGACAAATTCAGTGAAAGAATCGGCTTGTTCCTATCTGTCTTCGTTCAAAAGTTAGAGCGGTTACAAGATTTTAGGTCGGAGCTCGCTTACTTGAAAAAATCCTAAGTGTCAGAGTGACTTTGTATGGGTAAAATTTTGAAAATTTTCCAAAGTGTGGAATTTCGACCTGGGACCGCCACCAAAACATTTTTCATCAAATTTCACTGACCTCCCCCCCCCCGACAGCAATCTTCTAACTTTGGTTCCAGTGGACGGATTTTGTCGTGCGATAGCTCGTTTGAAAGCTAAGAGTGAGACAAATTCAGTGAAAGAATCGGCTTGTTCCTATCTGTCTTCGTTTAGATGTGAGACGCCATTTAAGATTTTGGGACATTGGCGAAAAACGACAGAGTTAGAATTTGGGACGTTTTGGGCTGTAGCTTCAAAACGAAGCATCGGATTGGAAAACGGAGGCCAGATTTGGAATCAGCTTGATGTTATTGTCCAATGAGGATCATCATCCAATGAGAATCAAGCATTTCTTTATAAATAGCGAGCCTTCCACAGTGAGAATCATTCCATCGTTGAATTGTACGAGTGACGGACGCACATTTTCTCTCTCCCTAGTTCCCTGTTCTATTATCCAACTAAAATGGTAAGTCGCTACTTCCCTCCCTCTCCTCCCTTGAACGTAAACTTAATACAATCTTTTTTCATTTTCAGGCATCTACTCCATCTGCTGCACTAGTAGGACAAAATGGCGGTCAAACGTTACAAGGTTCGCTACGGTCAGATCATCTACAACTGAGGCCAGTGGAAGAAACAACCAAGGTACATAATCCTACACCGCTACAGCGTAAATTTAAACAAGCCTTGCGTTATGATGATCATAGCGTAGTACTCCAAACGGGAATGCTCCCTTCCACGGATGTCAAGATAATGCACAATCAGTATGGGGACTACATACTGATCCCCGTGAGTCCGTACATTCGCCACCAACTTGATATTATTGAGGAGTACGTGACATTAAATATGGACATTCCTACTCCTCTTGCTCAAGAGTGGAAGGCGAGAGATGACAAGGATACTCCCTATAGAAAGATTTGGGATGGTAATCACATTTGCCTACCGGTATCACATTGGTGCACTTACTATAAGAAGGATGGAGATCATTCAATACCCATCAGATGTGATGAGCTCGGAGAAGGTACTTGGGATATCCTTTTCAAAGTGAATGGGCTATATTATGGTCGACACAAGGATAATAAAATAGCCTCTCTCTCCATGCATATGGAATCCATCCTATATATTCCGAAACCAGCCAACGTGGACGACATAATTGATCAAATCCTTAACAGCAGTGGTACGAAGCGCAAGTCGGAGAAGAATGCTACATCAAAACGCAAATCAAAGAAGGGGAATTGCTAGTCCTTTCCTAACTCTACCCTATGATAATTCGCTTATGTGCTTTGAGTGCTTTGAGTGTCGTAGACGTGGTCTTATTAGATACATTTTACTTCTTCGTTGCCATCATATCATTTGTGTATTTTGTCGTGAAAAGCATCGATGTAATTCTTCATTTTGTAATATGTTATAGAACGTTTAATGCAAAAGTATGCTAATATATTTTTCCAATGTGAATAATATGGAAAGTGAAAATAAGGACTCGTTTCTAATCTACTTGCCCAGTAATGCTTCTATGAATAAATTTCCCAAAAATAAACCATCAGACTATCGAGTAGAATTAAATCGCCCACTGCATTTAGAAGGTGAATGGGAGGTTGGCGTTTCTAGTATTTGCTATGATAGCAATATTCAGAATGTGAATGATTTGGAAGAAATGATATTGACTCCTCGCACCCATGATGGAACAACGATGAATAATGCATTCCAGTTCCCATACAATTTAACATCAAATGGAAAGTGGAACTATGAATGGATTCAGATAAAATCAGATTCTTATGAGCCATTTGGGAATGAGAAAATTATTAAGGCATTCAACAGTGGTAATACTTCCATCATGAAGAATAAAAATCAGAAAGCTTATGAGTTTACTATCTATCATTGGAGTGGGAGACAGTTCCTTCGCTTTCATTCTTTTACTAAAGGTCTTACACTGAGGTTGGATAATGAATTCTATCCGCATCTCGGTTTTGGTCATGGACTACATCTAACGTCAATTGCTACTGCAAATGTTAGAAAAGTTTATTCAAATCGAATCAACAAATTTCATTATAGATTTTTAAATATTTGATGAAGATGTTGTAGAATGTGAAGAACGCATCATTTTGAAAAAGCGTGGTGTTCAACCTTTATCACTTATTGAGTTAGTAAAACGATGGAATGAGACTGTGGGTAAGAAGTATGGAGAGAAAATTATGGCGGACAAAAATAAGTTGGTTATTCAGAAATATAATGACAAACTTACAGTTTATTTCTCTCCAACCTTGCGTCATTTTGGAAGACATCCAACACCTATTATTGGAAGCGGTGTGGTGTATGCTTCTCATGAATATCACACTAAAGCTGATTCAGTTAATGATGAATGGTGGGTGGACATCTATGGCGATCGCATCAAGAAAATTTACCAGTCTTATGAAGAATCTAAAGTTGCTATCAATATAATGCCGCGTCTATATCATACAGTTGAAAGCTTCATTCATGTAGTAAATCCTTATATACAACAGAAGTTGAAGCATGTGATGAAAAGTAAATATGATGCAAAGACACACCACATTTCGTTTTCAATTGAAAATCAACGCGTTGTTCTGAAACTGGGTGATGACATTCAATGTCAATTGAGTAAAAATTTGAAAAAACTCTTTGGCTTTTCAATGCTACAAACTGTGTTTGCTGCTGCGCATACGATTGGTATAGAAACACCAATGACACTTGATAAACATGAACAGCACCTTTACATTCAAAGTGATTTGATTTTACCTATTTCTGTTGGTGAGAAAAAAGAATACATTTTACGTGATTTCATTCATGATAAAGACGCTTCATATGGAATAGTCGAGAAGATATTTGAATCTATTTTCTATCATCTCGTCGTCAAACAAACTATACCCTCTATTGCTATCAAAATTACCAATGGTTTACAAGAGTGTATCCATGTGAAAGATACTAAATCCCTCATAACGTTAGTGTTTCGGAAAACAAAGTGAAGTCATTGTGATATGTTTATTGAAATAAAAATATGTATATGAAAAAGTCTTTTCACAGATATAGGGGGAATGGGCTGACTGTAGGCATATATTCACAAGGAAGAAACGATCTCATGCGATACATAAAACAACCATGTATATCTACAAAAAGCAACATCAAAATACTGAGTTAAAGTTGATTATGTCAATACATCTCCTGAATGTGGTAGCGTGAGTTTTATTCTTTTGGG
Source organism: Prostheceraeus crozeri (assembly GCA_907163375.1). Lineage (NCBI taxonomy): Eukaryota > Metazoa > Platyhelminthes > Polycladida > Euryleptidae > Prostheceraeus > Prostheceraeus crozeri. The sequence goes on from CAJQUW010011630.1 coordinate 149,378, forward strand.
TGGAGGTATGTTTGTGTCAGGATGTCCATGTGGAAGAGATGTGTTATGTCCTATCCAACACCTCTTATCCTCCCATGCTGAAAGTGCTCGTTTCTTGAACGTGTACGTTTTCACAGTATGAACTTGAGATTTTAAGATTGTCATATTGACAAACGTTATAGTTTTATTTTTATAGGCCTTCTTATAGGACCGATGTTTCATTTAATGAACAATGGATTTTGATATACCTTTAGCACTCTTAATACTATCTGCACATTCTTTTAGTTTCATGGAATACATTTTAGGACGGAGGAGAATCATTTCATCTATTTCCTTTCCTGCTGTTTCATCCTTAAAACAACCAAGTTTGGCTTTATTCTGTATGGAATAGAGTGGATGAGTGGGATTGTAGTTAGATGTGTCGAAATATTTTTCTAATGACTTGCCTACTTCATTAAAATTTAAATCTCTTTGAGTGGTAATTCCTAAAAAGAAACTATCTGTATCACCACCCAGCAAGCGAACCTCTTTTACGAGAGGGCATGGTTTTAATATTTTGTAGAAGAGTTGATACATTTCAAGCTTGGAATAATCTAAAACGGCTTGCCCAATATAGATGGGTTTGCACAACTCAACTTCTGAGTTAATCATTTTAACACCTACAAGATCCTCATCGATGATGTCTCTATCAATGAAAAGAGGTGATGAGGTCAATTTGTGATATTTTTGTTCATCAATGACTAGTTTGTAGTTCATACGTTTTCTAACATCCTCCATGGTCTTTCCGAATAGACTGTTATTCTTATATTTATAAAAATCCTTTTCAAAATTATTTTGGGCGAGTGCACGTTTTTGACTGTTACTATCTATGTAGGGTTTGAGGAAGGCTTTCTGTCTAAATTTGATAATGCGGAGAACTGACTTTAGAAGCATGCCCATTTCTAAATAGAATTTTAATATGCAGAAGTGTACGAGATAATTTTTCTTATCATATTGGGTGAGCAAAAGTTTGCGGCATGGTTTGTACCTTGGCTGTCCACACTCTGTTAAGTTATTATGAAATTGTGACATGAATGGTGAAAACATATCTTCAGTCACTTCGCCAGATTCAGGTGCAAGTGGGAAATCAGCAGTTTTATTTTTAATACTATTTGGATAAATCAAATCCACTTCAAAATAATATCCCCAATCACCTTCATCTGGAATCTTCAGTATGTTTGAAGGGTTGGAGTAATACTCAAGCTCATTTTGATTTAACCAACTAAACTCGGAATGAGGTAGTGGTTTAGACAGTGAACTGCCATATAAATTATTTTGGTCATAGTACTTTAGGCGGATATGATCATCACCTACTGTTTCAGATTTTATATGATGTTTATTTACAAATGTGAGACCACCGCGTATTCCGCGCTCAAATATATTATACATCTCCGGGTCTTGTAAGAGATGAATGGTCTCACCAGTCATTTTAAAGGCTGATTTAAAGGACATGGCTGGTAGACTGACAAAGTGGACAGGATCTAATTTGTCTTCTTCTAATGCCACTCGTCGAAACTCCTGAAAGACATCAGCCAGCAAAATGACATCTAATTCTAAGTAAGCGATCATATAATCGCCAAACGTTTTACAATCAAATTTTAACCATGCCTCTTGAGCATGTTCATAGTCCTCTACTGGACAATCTTCACCCGTCAAATCGTTTTTGAATTTGTCAATGGAAGGAAGGGTTGTTTCATTTAGTTTAGACATTGAGCTAAAATACGCATAAGGAAAGACTCCTTTGCGAGTGATTATTTCATCCGTTAAGTTTGGATAGTGTTTCTTCAAAGTTTGACTATGGGGAAGAAACTTGAGATTACGAACGAGAGAAGCTAGTGACGCTGACATGAATTGAAATGAATCTAAAAATTTTATTTCGAAGAAGACTGTCTTATTTTCTTTAGTTTTATCTACTGGTACTTTTGCTGTCATTGCCATGAATTTTTCTCTCGTTTGTGCTATTACATTAAACTGCCACGATTTCATCTGGCTCAACCCTCCTTTTATGAGCATATGACTGTCATAGCCCTTAAAGTTATGAAAAATGACGGGTAGTACACGACGTCTCAACCTAAGTGAAAAGTTACATTTGGAGCAGAGTGCGTTTCTAAATTTACCAGTGATGTGATCATGATCACGCACTTTCTTAATTTTATCGTCATCAAACTTTTTATGACATTTAGGACAGGATGTGCAACTTTCAAATTTTTGTTTGTCTTCATCTGACATATGTAGTGACTTACGCTGCAATTGGGAATCATATGATTGTTGAAATTTAGCAGCTTTATCGAGAAATTCTAGAAATTTTGAAATGCAATCTTCACCTTGCCAAGTATGCATTTTGTTTTGTCTATTCCTAAAGTGGTCATGCCATACTTCATAGCAGGATATGGCTGCTGGCTTGTGGATGATATCATCAATGTAGCATTCTATGTCTGCGTAAATGACACGCAGGTGACTTAATTCGTCACCATTATCCCTATGTGAAAATATTTTATCTTTGGGCATGCGTTCCATTTGTAATTTACCTCGCTTGCACCATTCATAGTGAGTTTCAAATTTATCTTTACTCCAAAAGGAGCGGATGCAGCGGTCGCATACAAAATGTTCACCTCTTTTAGAGTGCCCCAAGTGAGTGTACAAGCGAGAGATTTTGGGAATACCACAGTAGTGCCATTCCTCGCTATCATCTTGTTTTACTAATAAGAGGTTGACTACACGTTCATAACAAGTTGAACGTGAATTATAGCGGGCACCCTTCAACCCCTTCTCCCACACGTGAACGACAATTTTAATCTGATTATGTTTTTCGAACGTTTCTACATCTTTGATTTTCATGTTGTTACTATCACAACCTTCAAAGTCTAGTTCATCCTCCCACTGTCTATAGCTATAGGTGCGATCTCGATGCGCGTTGATATCATTATAGTGAAGGATGGATAGGACTGCATATTTGAAACACTGTGATTTACAATCAACATTGATGACAGCTTTCTTATTATACAACGTTTTTGGTAGTTTAAATGTGCCTCGAGCTGCATGACTTTCTAATAGGGAAATTTTGAATATGGCTGAGTCCACACCATCAAAAATGAGAGCGCTGTCGCGTTGATTGAATTTATCTACATTTGATTTTAAACATTGAATGTGAAAATTTAGCCAAGACTCGCAGTCTACAACTTCGGTTGCGGAAGAGGAAGGAACATGAAACTGTATTCTCTCCGTCACTTGACCCGTTTGAAAATCTATTTTAATATATTTTAGTTTAAGGTAGATGAGCGCCTTCATTCTAAAATTGTCTAAATTATTGAAGAGCGCTTCGATAATGTTAGAATTTTGAAGGAGCCACTCAGGAAAATCTACAATTTGAGTATTGGACTCCATGCAGTAGTCGCGTACTAAATTATTATGTGAAACATTAATGAGGGAGATGGTAGAGGTACCGTTGGTGTAGTGATCATTTGCATGCGTGTGTTGAAGTCTGTGCGAAGATCGCTGAAAGTGACTATCAAAAGAAAGAGGGCACAAATCGCAAGGAAAGGAGATGTCATCGTCAGAATCAACTTCACCTCCGGAGATTGATGCCGCTTTCCGTTGACACACACGTTGTTTGATGTGTCGAAGGAGACTGTGCTTCCTTGTAAACATATGTCCGCAGTCGGCACATTCCCACTCGTTGCCATGTCGCGACATTCCTGAGCTGGAACTCACATCACCTGAAAGAGAAATCATTCTATCATCTCTGTTCAAGTCTCAGTGTATTGTTACAACCTACCTAGACTCAACAACTCTAAACTTTCCTCGAGAAAGGAGGGCGTTGGTGATGAAGTTGATGCCTGAAATTGAGGAAGATGCTATTAGCCACACGTTTGAGGGAGATGAGAGAGGAAATCTTTAACTTACCATTTTAATGAAATATGATCAGACAGAATAATAGTCAAAGAGAGAGATCGTGCGTTCGTCACTTTTATGATTCACAGATTAAATGAAATGACATGAATGTCACTTTGCTTATATACTTTCATTCTCTTCATTCATTGGATGTTCATTCTGATTGGCTGCTTGTGTATACTTAAGAATTAGAAAAATGTTAAAGTTATCATTATTCAAAGTCAGCATTTCAAAGACAACATGAGAAGTCCTCCAACAACACCAAATACCGCATTGGAGTTCTCCTCTCCATGTACATCAGCAAAGGTGCTCGTTACACCAAATGCACCAAGAAAGGCGAAGGTGGAGAAGACATACAATCTCGACAATATACGAAAGTTATCATTATCGGAGGACGATGAAGAGGAGTTGCCCGACCTAGCAGGCATACGGTGGAAATATTTACGGTGGAAATATTACAATGCCCAAGGGGTGATGGAGATGACCAGCAAGTCGCACTTGCATCAAATATGGGAGTGGTACACCCCTAACTCCCAACCGCGAACCGTGGCGGAGTGGGCGTACATTGAGAAAGTGAGGGACGCTGCAGAAGAACGTTTAAAGCAGCTCAACTGTTTTTGTGATCTATGTGAAGTCAGACTCTGGGACGATATTGACGATGAAGACCTTTTGAAATACATGCCATAATAAATTTTTATTTCGTATTATCTTTGCTTTCATACTGACTTACTTGAATGGGGTTTTAGTGAATAATTTAACCATGTATACTTTTTCATTTGGAAATAGTAGCACGCTTAGTTTAACTTGTAAATCTTATAACATTTCATATGGGTGATAATGGTAGATGAAATAGTGTTAAATAAAATTAAGATAGCTTACACTTCTGATACAGGGATAGCAATCGACTGCGATCCATGTGTAAAGAGCCTGTTAGACTACGGATGGGCTTAAGTGGATGATTTAACCATGTATACTTTTTCATTTGGAAATAGTAGCACGCTTAGTCTAACTTGTAAATCTTAAAACATTTCATATGGGCGATGATGGTAGATGAAATAGTGTCAAATAAATTAAGATAGCTTACACTTCTGATACAGGGATAGCAATCGACTGCGATCCATGTGTAAAGAGCTTGTTAGACTACGGAAGAGAGAAGTGTGTTATGTTGCGTGTGGCGCGTGAGTGTCCTCCCATTTCATTCCATTCATCAATTCGTCTCATTGATAGAGACAGGTAGAACTCATGGTTCTCATAACGTATGCAATGGAAAGTTTTAGGCAACCCTCGACAGTTGGCTAAATGTCGCCCTGACGCGAATGCATACTACGTTGAGACAGAGGCAATCACTTGCAAACATGACGCAGAGAGGTTTAACAAGATTGACCATTGCCGAATGTCCCTTGCGGTATACATAGCTACGGGTTTCACCGCCGCCCTTTACAGGAACGCCCGTCGAAAGGAAGTATTACACCGAACTGCATTTGCAACGTTCAAGTTGACTGATAGCAGATTCAACTTAATGATAGTATTCGCCAGTCCGAAGACTGCCCAGGGCAAACCGCGAGGAGGTTCTATCATGTCTTGCCCCATGGTGGCCCTTAAGAGAGCCGATGGTTCGTTCTCGGGGGACGTGAATTTGACTATTGACTGGAATAGTCAATGGGTATGACGGTTAGGTTGTCATAGACCCTATACCGCCGAGGTCGTACTGGTGCATCTGGCACCTTTCGGATGCGAGTGGTATTTGGAGTCCATACCTCATCCGTCCAAACGATTCTCTTGATCTTCCCCTTCTTCTCATCCTCCTCATCCCACTCGTCGAGGATGACGAACTCGGGAATGCCGTTGTCTTCATCGGTGAAGACGGGAATGTTGTCGGCAGATGTCGCTTCCATCGTGACTTCAAATTGAATGAGAAGCGCTACAATCTTCTGGCTTATATAGGGTTTTCAACAATGAATTGCTCAACAGCGAATCAGAATGCTTCAGGGATAGCAATCGACTGCATAATGTTCAAGTTGACTGATAGCAGATTCAACTTAATGATAGTATTCGCCAGTCCGAAGACTGCCCAGGGCAAACCGCGAGGAGGTTCTATCATGTCTTGCCCCATGGTGGCCCTTAAGAGAGCCGATGGTTCGTTCTCGGGAGTAACGTCATCTTACACCCTACCAATTCTGCTGAGAGAGTCTTTGACTCTCTCTTTGGTAGCACTGTCGACTTCCACACTAGCTGGCACATGGCTAAAAAGTGGAATGTAGCGCCATTCCGTTGGATTGACAGCAGTTGCTGTCATCGGATTGCCAATCCGAGCAAGATTATTGTGGACTCTGTCTTGCTCCTCTAGCCTGACAAACTCCTCAAATAAATTTCGCGGCCTTAACTGCGGTCCGCGAGGAGAGCTGACTTGACTGTTCGGCGTCTGCATGATTGAAATGAAATGAAATGAGAGCAGTGGTTTATATACCCCTCTAACGCGACGCAACGTTCAAGTTGACTGATAGCAGATTCAACTTAATGATAGTATTCGCCAGTCCGAAGACTGCCCAGGGCAAACCGCGTGGAGGTTCTATCATGTCTTGCCCCTAGGTGGCCCTTAAGAGAGCCGATGGTTCGTTCTCGGGAGTGAATTGATGGGGTGGTGAAGGCGGGCAAAGATCTGCAATGAAAATGATATGTATTAGAATAGGATATACTATCTTATTTGCTTTTCACTTACCAAGTTAGTCATCCTTAGGCAGTCTCGAGCGCGCTTCCTGATTGAAAACTTGTGCAGATGGCCGCGCATTCTTAGTGTGGCATGGAGACACTTCTTGCTCGGATGACCATTGTAGCATACTATACTTTCATCGAGACTTTGGTTGATGAGGACTTCGCCGGCCAAATGATTATCCCGAATAGGGATGTGAAATTCAAACAAACGATCCTCATTCACACGTTCCCACTCATCCCTCATGCGCTCCAACTTCTCATACGCCTGCCTCTCATCACCCCGCCGAGCCACAGTCCTCTCCAACTCAACATTCCTCGCTCTCAACACACTCATCTCCTTCATCATCTCAAACTTCGCTTCTGCCTCTCCCATTCTCCTCTCCGCAGCACTCGCCCTCTTCTCACACTCATCATTCTTGTCTTCCAACTCTCGCGTCTTATTCTTCAACTCTTTCACAACACGCCTCATACGGATATTCTCATCTGCCACCTCCTTACATTTCACCTCCTTCATTTTCAGCTCACTCAACTCACTCAACGTTCTCTCATTCACCTTCTTCAAACTTTCGTAGCGATCTACCAACAAAGCATGTGCCGCTTGCTGCGACACATGCTTCTTTTCCATGTCCTCATCCCACCGCGCCGACTGCTTCCGTACCCCACCACCCTTCACTATTGGGGAAGATGAGCTCTGCGGGGGGTCGCTAATAACAATATTGGATACCTCCGACGATGAAGAGCTCAACTTCCTCACACGCTTCCTCATACGCTCCCTATCCAAATCCACATCATCACTCTCAAGCACTCTCTTTCGCCCAATCTCACCCTCCAACGACGCAACCGCTCTCGCCAACTCATCATTCTCAACAACATTCTCAGCCTTAGCCTCTCGCTCGATCGCCAACATTCGCTCCCTCTCTTCCACAATCAACTGCGTAAATCTCAAATCAGTCACTAAACCACCACTACAGTCAGCATGCACTCTGTAAAAACGCGCCTCATCCTCATCACCCTTCAGCACTCTACACTTCACGCACGCAACCCTATTCAAGATAATCATGTGGCCGGTGCCCGCCTTCTTGACGTGAGCCTTGGCGTCCGCACTGCGATTTATACGACCGCACACACACATTTTGATATGGTATTTACGATTTTTGTCGTTAGCCATGTTAGATTTATCGTTAGCTGTAAGATAATGAAATTTGTATAAGTTTGGAATCATGTAGTACAGTCATATTCCTAAAGAGTGTAGTGAGTGGCACTCGATCCCGTCAACAGCCCGAAGGCCTTGTACTGATCACTAGGGAAGTGAGAGATCTTCCCCGATACCCGCTCTTTACAGCTGAAGACATCATTGTCACTGCCCCGAAGTGGTAACAGGAACGCCGAGTCAAAGGTAGTGATCAGTAGCTGGGATCTAACCCCTCAAAGCTGCCTTAGACTTAGTTAAATTTCAAATCTGATAGCATATTTGAACTCAGGATACTTGAAAACCTTAGTCTACATGTTAAAACTTTGAAAAAACTGAAAATTAAGAATTTTTAAAAAATTCCGCATTTTACTACTCTTACTACTTTTAAAAAATTTTAACAGTAGTAAAGACACTATCAAACTCTATCATACAAACTTTGAAGTAAGAAGATAGCTTGCCTACTTCAAAAGATAGAGTCCTTTGAAACACCCGATATCGGGAGCTCAGAGCGACGACCGTCGCTTACCTCGTCTTTCGATGAAGTGGTCAGACTTACGTTGTCGGGGGTTTATATATGCTCGGAAGAAAACTTAAAATGGCTCTATCTCCGAAAGTATTCATCGTAGCGACATGCGGTTTGTTGCAAACGATTCGTCTCATCATTCTTTACAATATGACACCTGAACCATTCTCATATGATCACGGGAAGTTGGTCCGTCAGCACATGTCCATGTAACATGCCACAAGTGAAAAAATTCCTAAGTGTGAGAGCTCCAGTGTGGTGAAAATTTTGAAAAATTTAAAACTTCCGAATTTCGACGTGGGACCTTTACCAAAACATTTTTTCATCAAATTTCACTGACCCCCCCTCCCCCCCCTCGTTGAGCGAAAATTGATGAAAAATGTTTTGGTGACGGTCCCAGGTCGAAATTCCACACTTTGGAAAATTTTCAAAATTTTGTCCATACAAAGTCACTCTGACACTTAGGATTTTTTCAGGTGAGCGAGCTCCGACCTAAAATCTTGTAACCGCTCTAACTTTTGAACGAAGACAGATAGGAACAAGCCGATTCTTTCACTGAATTTGTCTCACTCTTAGCTTTCAAACGAGCTATCGCACGACAAAATCCGTCCACTGGAACCAAAGTTAGAAGATTGCTGTCGGGGGGGGGGGGGAGGTCAGTGAAATTTGATGAAAAATGTTTTGGTGGCGGTCCCAGGTCGAAATTCCACACTTTGGAAAATTTTCAAAATTTTACCCATACAAAGTCACTCTGACACTTAGGATTTTTTCAGGTGAGCGAGCTCCGACCTAAAATCTTGTAACCGCTCTAACTTTTGAACGGCTGGTCCGATTGACTCGCAACAAAAAATATTGTCGAGCAGTTTTTTCTCCTCTTTCAAACGAGTAGCTGTAAGACAAAATCCGTCCACTAGAACCAAAGTTAGAAGATTGCTGTCAGTGAAATTTGATGAAAAATGTTTTGGTGGCGGTCCCAGGTCGAAATTCCACACTTTGGAAAATTTTCAAAATTTTACCCATACAAAGTCACTCTGACACAGGATTTTTTCAAGTAAGCGAGCTCCGACCTAAAATCTTGTAACCGCTCTAACTTTTGAACGAAGACAGATAGGAACAAGCCGATTCTTTCACTGAATTTGTCTCACTCTTAGCTTTCAAACGAGCTATCGCACGACAAAATCCGTCCACTGGAAGCCAAAATCGAAGCAAGCTGTCCAGGGGGGGGGACGTCAGCCGAAAATTTTTTCTCACCGATTGACTTGAAACTCACCCTACCGATGCAGAATTTCACGATGAATACGAATCCGACCTCCGTTTTCTCATCCGACCACTCCTTCCACTCGAAACAACCCATTTTACAACCCAACATTCAGCAGATTGCACGAAAAATATCACACACTATAGCCTCAAGACTAATCCTGGCGGTCGCCCACGTCAACCTAGACGGTCGCCCACGTCAACCAGGCGGTCGGACCAACTCACCCGAGTCTCACACTCTGTCGTTGCAGAGGGGGGGGGGAGTCAGCGAACATGTTGTGAACGTGAACCCACCTGGCCGGCACACCACGACAGACCACAACCTCTGTCGTTCCAGAGGGGGGGGACTCAGACCCGAAGCACCACGGCGGCCGACCACGACACTCTGCCGTGCCAGAGGGGGGGGACGTCAGCGATGGCGGCCATCTTGCGCGGTCCAGAAGTGGAGTTTTGCTTACTACTGTCATCAATAGATATCAGGCCATGCTGCGAATGTTCACCTAAATGCAAGTAGCTATAATGTTCACGCTTGATCGTCTCGCAAGATACAGTGCTGTTTTAGAATTAAGATTATATGACTTACATGATCAGTAGTAGCCTTTTGGCATTCTCTCAATCATCACATCATTAAATATTAATACTGTTTCTGCCCCAAATTCTTTCAATATTTTTTAAGAAATTTCACAAATCGGTGGAGTTGTATGAAACTTTTATGAAACATAGGTTGAGAGTGAAACATCAGAAAGAATTTGATCTCCTTTCAAGAGCAATTTTGCCGGCACCAGGTTAGCTGTCAGTCGAAATGTTCAAAGATGATATAATGGGCGCAAGAAATGAGTTACTAATTCTTTTCGTTAGTAGGATCGGGCAAACTTATGTAGATGTGCATATTTACAATCAATCGCAATGAATAATATTTTCAATTGAGAGTGGTTGTCGTGTCCTCCTAACAATAATCATAGAACAGAAAGTGATCATTTTGCAAAGGAGCTAGCATAATCCATCGAAGTGAGTCCTCATTCCTTGAAGTGCCAGCTTATAAAGGCTGACATTTTGCAGTATGATGCTTTAAATACCTTTTTATGTTGGACAGTATTCTATTAAGTGCAGATAATAATTGTTGTGAACCTTTTCTTGAGAGTAAAGTATGTGAGACCGCATAAAACTGAAAATCCGACAAGTGAGGCTGTATGTTGAAACCACACTTAAAATGTATGATTAATGATCATATTTTTGCTTGTGATTGGCTGTACCTGACTTGTCTCTGTGAACTCCAGATCAGTCTTCGCATCAAAAAAAGGATCATATGAATAAATCAAAACTATCTAAATGAAAGCAACTCACATTTTTAACTCGAATCACGGATTATTCGAACAAAATTTGATCAGTCAATTAGTTCAAGTTATCCATGTTCTACGAGTATACTGCAATTGATAATAGAGAGCATTTCAGACCGCAATTCAAATGATATGCGCGGTGAAAATTTCCTTTGAATCTTCACTTTTCTGCGATTCCATATTCCAATTTGGAAAGGCAGTCACACAGACCTTTCGCCGTTCTGGCTATAGATTTTCTCGTCCTTTATTGCTTAAACTCCAAACAAAACACAGCTACATGCATGTACAGGAACTTTGCATTACACCTTAAAGTTTGTTCTCCAACCATATGGTATCTGCTTTAATTCAGATATATTAGTTACCCGGCTATCAATATTTCAATGTTGAGGCGCAATTAACCACAGAACTGATAATATCAATGTAATAGAATTAAAACACATTTTCAACCATTCAAATTAAATTGATTTCGGAGCATCATATGAATGATAGTCAAGATGGGTATGCAAGTAAGTAAGTATATATTTTCCGAATTGAAAATCAGGTACTAGTAAGACAAGTCAGAAAGAAATCCAAAAAGTGCAAGTTATAAACAACTAGATGCGAGAGTAGTGGTGAAGGGTAGGCTACAAATGAATTCAAAAAACATGTAGTCGACACAGATGGCATGATAGACCGCATTGACCTTTCTGAACACAGAACTATGGAGTGTGTTCACAATTTACTGCCTCACGCAAGAAAAGACGACTCGCAACAGTCTCTCTTCGGAAGGCTAAGTTTGCAAACCGACCACAGGAACACTTGAAAAACTCGCAAATTAGTCGATGACACATTCGTTGCACTCCTTCTCAAGTTCGAGAGCTTTCGGAAGTATGACAAAGGCAGGAGAAGCATGCTTAAGAATTGAACGACGAATTTGTTTTTGTAAACTGTAATAAGTTGATCAACCGTGAGGATAGGTTTCAAAATTCTCAAGGCATAAAAACCGCGTGATGCAGCAACCTTACATATATAACCAATTTGGGAATTTCATGTAAGTCTGTTGTCCTGATGATATTTTAATTGTTCTGATGCTGTCAATATACTGCGAGTAATGTTCCCTGCGAGTTATTCATGGGAGATGGTGAACTGCCAGTGCTGATTGGTGGACAGCAGAAGAAGTCAATGGATAAGATGTAGCCAGGATTATCTTTCTTAATAATAGAATGTCAAAGAGCACATTTTTTATTGAAAGCTTTCTTCATCAAATTGTCGTTAAGAATTATGGCATAAAAATGAATGTTTTGATAAAATTTTACTGGATTTCCAACAATTTCAGCATTGAACATGAAGGAGATTTTTGTACTGATCTTTTCTTCGAAGTAAGAAAATCCCCATATCAGAACATGACAATAATTATGTAAAAGAATAAATTTGTTCGTGAGAACGCTTTCAATGACCGTTGAAATAATGACCATACTCATGCACAAACTAATAATCTATATTTTTCAATCAACAGAAGAGGGACGACCTAATAACAATGTAATCAATGAAAATACAGTTGAGTCTCGTTTTAACGAACCTGCGGGATCCATGCAAAAGGTTCGATATGGCGAGTAGTTCGTTATAGCGAGGAAGGGGTTATAAAGCATGCTTTTGTTCTCAAATATCGCGCTGATTTTGAATAGCGTCGTCTAAAGGTACACCGGGTGTATACTTTTTATTCTTGTAGACTTAATGTAGTTAGATAATTTAAGTCCAGTAGATGCATAACTTTATATATATTTTTGTGCGTGTGTTCGACCTGACTTCCAATAAAATCCAGCTTGTCGACTTCATAGATCTGATTACGAGTGTATTTTCGATCACGATGAGACTACAGTTCGGGAAGATATAATTCAAGTATTTCATTTTCACATGATCTGGATTTCAACGATATTTTTCCTCATTCAATTCCTTCTGAAAATAGTAAAAAAAGTGTGGTCCATGGAGGTTGGTTTTAGAAGGTTTCGTTATAGGGGTCTCGATTGTAATAGGAGCAAATTAGAAAATACAGTTATTATGGACTACTAATAAAATGGAAACAGTAAAGCATATAGGACTAAATATAAATTGGAAATGAAAGTAGCGGTAGTGGAAGGTCATAAAATGAAGTCGCACATATGCCATAGCGTCTGCTTTGGTCTTACAGTATTACTCTGCTCAGCCTCCTAGTCAACAATGCATCTTTAGTGACACGACGGCACCAATTTACTTCATTCGGCACAAATATAAATAAATTTTGCGGCCAGAATCACTCAAATTCTTTGCAAGCTCCATCCGTTCGTCATCTAGAGTTTGAAGAGCATTGTGATGTTGCTTGCGTCTCTCATCCAAGGAGAAAGCACTCTCACCAACAATGAGAAATTATCCCAACTGACCGTGAAATGATCTCGTAAAATATCTAAAGCAAGTGATAACTAAACCTGAAATCTCATAATCACCTATTTAATTAAAGGAAATTGGAAACTATTTGCAATCAATCGATTGAAATTTTAGAAAAAGTACTCGTAGTTTCCTCTATCATAGTTCAATAACTGATAGCTGTTGTAAAGGGTGTATTATGTGAATACACTTTTGAATTACTACATGTTTTGATATCCATGCATGTTATCGATGGCCACGAGCGTTCCGTGTCGTTTATCGAGATAATAGTTAAAGATTTCTTTGTTTTTCAGTCGTACAAATGGAGATTGCGAAGTTCGATATTCTCGGTTTTAGGAACATGGTGATTGGTATCGTCGAGGAACTGAAAATGAGTCGTGTAGGTGAATGGCACATCGGCGAGTATGACCGAAAACAGAATTGTACTAATCTGGAAATATTACAGCACTTGTTTGCAGATAGCTATAAAATCATCAGGGCAGCAGTCGTAAATAGGCTTGTTATTTCGCTTGTTATTATAGCTTGCTAAAACCAGCTGAACTGAATCATAAACTGAACTCTACAAACTGCTGCAGCGATGCTTCAATTCGCATTCTTTGTCTGCATTATGAACATTTCGTCCGTATCATAGAAAATGCAAAAAAGCGCAAATTGGTAGAAGGCACGATGTGCATGATAGTCCGGCAGCCAGAACGAGTTTCTGCAGGGAACGAGGCCGAAAATGAGACTTTCACGAATGATGTGCACCCTATGCTACTACGAATCTGCACGTCTGCCGAGTTCTAGTGAGTTCCTTTTCTTGTCAGACAGGATCAAAGAAAAACACATGTTAATCCAATGGACGCAGATTGCAATTTTTGTAAATGAAATTTTCTATATTTTCTCTGATTAAGCGAAAAGTACTAGGCTCAGAGTCATAATTTTTGGCATGGAATGTCTTCAGGTCATTTCCTTTCATTTTCATGTACCCCTGTCCATAAAGCTAAGCACATTTAATTTAGAGGGCCTCTTAATGTCGGCAAACACAAACATTTTGAGCAACTTTGTCCACATTCAACCACAATCTCGTATGCATTTTCGATCAGAAGCATATAAAAGCACATGAACATCATGGGAAATGACCTGAAGACATTCCATGTCAAAAATTATGACTCTAGACTTTATACTTTTCAGTTTATAAGAGAAAGCAAGGAAAATTTCATTTTTGCCAAAACTTCAATTTGCGTCCCATTATATTAACATGTGTTTATCTTTGCTTCTGTCTGACAGGAAGATGAACTCACTAGAACTCGGCAGACGTGCAGATCCGTAGTAGGCATAGGGTGTACATCATTCTGTGAAAGTCTCATTTTCGGCCTCGTTCCCTGCAAAACTTGTTCTAGCTGGCGGACCATGAGGATAGAAGAGCATAATAAAAATATATGGTTACGATTTTTTGCATTATTTAGGGGTAAAATGAATTAATGACATTGAATAATTTTCTTGATGTTACTGAATTAGGAAACAAACAAATTTCAAAATGATTGCATCTACATTTCTGCTGTAAAAAGTAAGAAAATCAACAGAAAACATTGTGGTGAATTTGAGTTATTCATTAAATATAGGAATTATGCATATATGCTTCCAGCTACTTGCCATGAATACAGGAAATGGAACTTATGTTTTTTACTAATAAAGCATATGATTTTAAGCTAATCAGAAAGAAGGATTTACAACATTCTTCTGAAAATGGCTTTTTTGCATATAGGGCCTTATGCTGATTCTCTGACGATGTTCTGTCATGAAAAAATTACTACTTAAAACTCGCTTAAAATTATCGCTCCTATACTTCGCCTGCAAATCTATTTTATGTTGTAGAAGATACTGTTAAATATCTTTTTGATCAACTGCAATTCTCATTTTTATAATGAAGGATCTCAAAGTGCAATACAAGTATGCAAATAACTGCAATGTGCCTGTATATGATTTCTCATCTTGAAAAAGGTTCTTTAGATCTGAAAACTTAAATTTCATGATAGTTATTTCTTAATGATAGTCAGTCTGAGGATCGGTGTGAAATGTAAAGTTACTTACAAAGCTCGTGCAAAGCATCCATCTGTATTGCACTTTTTTCGAGATCAAAATGTCTATGCACGAGCCCAAAGGGCCGAGTGAATTGATCGAGAATGATGCACGAAGATGGTTATCTTTGCGCGAGGTTTGCAAGTAACTTTACTTACATTTCACAGGATCCTCAGAATCTATGACCTTCAAAATTATTTAACTTCAAAATCTACCTCTATGTGCTATAGAATTGTAGATATCAGCGGTAATTCTTGAGATTTTCATGTAGAATATCCCGTTTTAGAGGTTATAGAAGATGATGGAATTGTAGCCAACTGATCATCGTTGACTGAACATAGAATATTGACAATATTAAACGAAACAATAGCGCATGACAGTAATGCTTTGTGCAATGTAGGATCTACAAAGTGCGGGAGCTTATGGTTTTTAGCAAAGAGACAGTTTCAGCAACGGTATGCTG
>CAJQUW010011631.1:0-21987 GCA_907163375.1 Prostheceraeus crozeri
TACCGTCGTTCGGGGTTATTCGGACCACCTATGCCTACTTGGGCCACTTTGAAAATATTTGTTGTTTTCCTTTGTATCTTAATCAATAGAAATTATTTATGCACCCAATTCATATTTTTTTTCAAACAGCATGTAATGGTTGGGTTTGTATGCATGCTTATCATATTATCAACGAAATAGTCTATCTAATGGGTGGTTCATTATTGGTACTTCATTCGAGCAAAAAATCAACAATTCAAAATGGGGTACCTAGTGAAAAAAATATTTAGGTTAGAAACACAAGAATTGCAGGAGATGGCATTCATGATACATATTTTCATAATTTGAAGTCATTTATTAATATGTCGTGCATCATAAGTAGGTAATATATGCATTTATTCAGATTTTGAAATTTTTCACAAAAATGGGGTTACTCGGACCACCCAGTTTTCATGGGGCAACTTGGGCCACATCTTTTTTGCAAATAATTTACCGTTAAAGCCTAAATATATCACGTTTGTGATATATGTGTTTTATACCAATGGCTATAAATTATTACGGGTATCTCATTATCAATACATGTAGGTCTATAACCACTGCTAGGCAATTCCATAAATTATGGTCATTTTTGGGATATCCTAAAATCAGGATTTTCGAATGCTTATGTCAACCAGATCCTTGCGTTACAAGTCCATTTATGTTGTTACTTTCCACTCACGCTGACTCTCTCGATTCTGATTGACTCCTGATCTGAGCCATACATATACATAAGTCTGCAAAAACAAACATTTTTATAGTTTCATTTTTTGTATTTTTTTCCTGTGTTTCGAGTTAGTAGTAATTCGGAGGATTATTTTTGGAGTTCAAATTGAACAATTAATATTGATATCTACAATACGGCCGTCTTTCACTTATAGTACCGTACCCGTACGTATGCATTCGATGCCGTCATCTACATGTATCTAGTTTCGGGGTTGTCATGTAGACTTTGTATATACCCCGGTACCTAGATAATTAGGACCTACTTTGCTTAGTAAAAATTAATGTTTCTGAAAAAAAAATATATCTTATATAAGTGCACAGATCATTAACGATACATTAGAAAGAGGCCTCAGATGACAGAATTCAATTTACTGCCATAAAATGTGTGATTTAGTTTCTTTTCCATGATATATGGCCAAGTTACACAACGTCCATCTAATTCGGGACCACCCCACTTTTTTTAAAAAAAAAATAATGTGTGAGACTCAAATTCGTATAAGAAAAAGCCTGCTTTGCGAATTAAAGTCTGAATGTCCTTGGACCTCTTGAGACCGACGGGGAAAATTTTTTAATAATTAGTCTAGGAGTGAACTAAATCTTTCAAAAATGAAAAAATGGCCCAGTAACCCGAATGACGGTACTACTAGAGTTGCGCCAAATTATTAATTAAGTGATAAAGCTCATCAAAATTGAAGCTCACGTGAAAATAGGCAAACATTTACACCATTTCCATTTATATATGTAATCACGAGAGTACGTTCGGTCTCTGATACAAGTGTTTATCAGTCTTATCGTAGATTACAGCATTCCATTGTTTTGCATTCTTTCGCATGGCTAGTTTTATAAATTTAAAGTACAATTAGACGCTTTGTAGATAGATGAACGTTTCTTTAATGAAAGGAATGTGATCATGGGGGGATCGCCTTCATGATTGCCGGTTTGGAATGAATTTTGTTTTACTCCAACTTATTTGCGGAGAATCAGGGAATCATTTGCTTTGCAATTTATGTACATTTCAATTGCACAATCCTCAATTTCATTAAGTGCCCATAGAAATAGTTTGAAAAAAGTATTTGATAGTCATTCAATACCAGGTCTTGTCTTCATTAATAATTTTTCTGCTATGAATTTTGAATGACGAAAACCTCCTCAAATATGTTTTTAAACTTGCATTACTTGAATTTCAAGGTCAATTGGCGATTTTCTATTCTTCATATCCGATACGAGGCTTTTGAATCGCGTGAAAATTTTAACTTACGGCGGAATTTCGATTCTTCATTTCAATCAGTGAGGGCAGAACGTTTAAGCACAGCGCTAATGTATCAAATTTTGTCAAAAGTTGGCGTGGTGAATCTCAAGCGGGGGGGAATCAATTCGAAAAATACAACAGGCTTTTTTTTGATGATCCATGAGCATCACACAGATAAAAGAATGGTATGGACAGGTGCAAGGAAGGTCGTACATCTGCGGAGGTGAAGTGTCTCTTCCGATCTGGGCCGGGCCATGGACTTGTCGCAATGAAGTGTCATCAACAATCGTTAATCATACTCATAATGACGATCGCCGTTTTTAAAGTGCGGTGAAATCGGTGACGAATTGATCATCAGCAAAGGGGACTTGCCTATGTCATTTTGCACGGATTGGGCATGCACCGAGTGGCTGCCAATATTTGTGCATGACTCGCTTTCTGAAGAGCAGCGGTTGTGTGCGCAAAGGAAACCGCTGAAGATTTTTGCTCCAAAATGTGACGCATAATCCTGACTACCTGGATACCATTCATTTACCAGCGATGAGGACATCGGGTATACGGTTTTATGACCCGGAGGACAAAGCACAATCGTCGCAGTGGAATCGGCCCATCTTCACCGAGAACGAGTAATGCACGCAGGTCTATGTTGTCGGTCTTCTGCGTCTGCAACGGGAATTGTGCATCACGAATTTGACACCAGACAAATATAAGGACAGTGACGAAAGTGTTCTACAGAGAAGTTCTACGACGTCTTCGAGAAGCAATTCGTCCGCAAGAGGCGGGATTTGTGGAAGTCAAAAAAAATTGGAGTTTTGCCCCTTGAAAATGCACCGGCCCATTCTCACCGTTGGTTGGAGGATTTCTTTGGAAAGATTAGCGTTCCCTTCGTTCGCCAACCTCCTTAATCTCCAGCTCGTCCCCCGCTGATTTCTGGTTGTTTCGAAGGTAAAAGAAACAGCTGAAGGGCCATCGCTTCAGACTCGAGAGTTCATCATTAACATTGTGAGGAGGATCAATCTGCGGGCCATCGCAGAAGAAGAACACGAAGAAGGATTTCGGTGGTTGGAAAGGTGAAAGTGTTGTTGACTCTGATGGGGGCTTATTTTTTGAAGGTGTACTGTTTACTGTTAGTTGTATTTTCGGCATGTAAATTGTTATGAATGAAATATCTAGCGAGCTTTTAAAAATTAAAGAAATAAAACTTTTATTTTCTTCTTAATACAGTCATAAAAGATGAATGGTCGGATACTTGTTTTAGACTGTTTTTCATCTACAAAAAATAATAATATTTTCATTCTTGCCACCCATTACTGGCACATTTACACCTGGAAAGCAATTTTTTGCTGATCAAACCTATTAATATATAATATAACACAGGAGGTCGCTTCCGTTAACTTGCTACCAGTGTTTTTGATGAGTTGACACATCAGTCATGTTTATCGGAAATCAGCCTTTCGCTCAGCTCATTTCTAGATATTAACCCTCTTAATGACACAAATTTTTTGGTGGTTGCTCAGAGCTAATTTATGTTTTTTTAAATCAAAAATAAGCACTTTTATAGGCGGTTGAAGGGTTGTTTCATCATTTCATTCTAGTTGAAATTTGAAAGACACGATGAAATAATGTAGACCATCATACCGTCACTTTTAGAGAGCATGGTAAATCTTTGAATGATTTAGAAATCAGTTGTCAGCAGGATTTACCTGATGCTTTTTCAAAATTCATAATTGTGAAGCATCCCCCCAAGTCTAGGGGACTGCCCAAGCCAAATTTCCACATGGGAATCCATGATTTTGGTATAAAGATCAACATATCCGGTATCAAATGGGAAAAAAAAAGAATATAATTTATGTCATTCAATAGAATCATAAATAGATATCCGCTGGGAAGAGACGCTAGGGCTTCAGATTACTAGGAGCATGAGGCCATGAAGGATGACTAGGCCTTTGTTAAGACCAATACGATGTTTTTTTTTTTAAGTACCATTTACGATTTGTTTTTCCAATCTACGTTGCCTTTTCCCATCTACGATGCTTTTTCCAGTACGATGCTTTTCCATCTACGATGCTTTTCCATCTACGATTGCTTTTCCATATCTACATGTTTTTTCATTACGATGTTCTTTTCATCTACGATGTTTTTTACATCTACGATGTTTTTCATTTTCTACGATGTTTTTTTCATCTACGTTGTGTTTTCATCTTACGATGTTTTTTCATCTCACGATGCTATTCCATCTACGATGCTTTTCCATCTACGATGCTTTTCCATCTACGATGATTTTACATCTACGAGTCTTTTCAATCTACGGAGGCTTTTTCCTCTACGATGCTTTTCCATCTCGATGCTTTTCCATCTACGAT
Source organism: Prostheceraeus crozeri (assembly GCA_907163375.1). Lineage (NCBI taxonomy): Eukaryota > Metazoa > Platyhelminthes > Polycladida > Euryleptidae > Prostheceraeus > Prostheceraeus crozeri. Next base: position 4,354 of record CAJQUW010011631.1, read on the forward strand.
GTTTTTCCATTCTACGATGCTTTTCCATCTACGATGTTTTTCCATCTACGATGTTTTTCCATCTACGATGTTTTTCCATCTACGATGTTTTTCCATCTACGATGTTTTTCCATCTACGATGATTTTTCCATCTACGATGATTTTTCCATCTACGATGATTTTTCCATCTACGATGATTTTTCCATCTACGATGCTTTTCCATCTACGATGCTTTTCCATCTACGATGTTTTTCATATACGATGTTTTTCATCTACGATGTTTTTCATGTACGTGCTTTTCCATTCTACGATGCTTTTACATACTACGATGCTTTTCCATCTACGATGCTTTTCAATGACGATATTTTTCATATACGATGGTTTCCATCTACGTGTTTTCCCCATCGACGATGTTTTCCATCTACGATGTTTTCCAATCTACGATGTTTTCCATCTACGATTGTTTTCCATCTACGATGTTTTCCATCTACGATGTTTTTCCATCTACGATGCTTTCCATCTACGATGTTTTTCATCTACGATGTTTTTTCATCTACGATGTTTTTCCATCTACGATGTTTTTCCATCTACGATGTTTTTCCATCTACGATGTTTTTCCATCTACGATGTTTTTCCATCTACGATGCTTTTCCATCTACGATGCTTTTCCATCTACGATGCTTTTCCATCTACGATGTTTTACCATTACGTGTTTGTCCATCTACGATGTTTTTCCATCTACGATGTTTTTTCCATCCACGATGCTTTTCCTTTCTACGTGCTTTTCCATAGTACGTTGTTTTTCCAATTCTACGATTGTTTTTCCATATACGATGTTTTTCCATTATACGATGTTTTTACATCTACGATGTTTTTCCATCTACGATGTTTTGTCCATTACGATGTTTTACCATCTACGTTGTTTTCCAATCTACGTGTTTTTCATGTACGATGCTTTTCCATCTACCATGTTTATCATCTACGATGTTTTCCCATCTACGATGCTTTCCATCTACGATTGCTTTTCTCCATCTAGATGCTTTTCATCTTACGATGCTTTTCATCTACGATGCTTTTTCCATCTACGATGTTTTTCCATCTACGATGCTTTTCCATTCTACGATGCTTTTCCCCATCTTACGATGTTTTTCCATCTACGATGTTTTTCCATCTACGATGTTTTTGATCTACGATGGTTTTTTTCCATCTACGTGTTCTTTCATGTTACGATGCTTTTCCACTACGATGCTTTTCCCTCTTCGATGCTTTTCCATTCTACGATGCTTTTCCATCTTACCCCCCCCCCCCCCCCCCATCCCCCCCCCCCCCACCCCACACGATTGTTTTTCCATCTACGAGTTTTTCCAAATTACGATGTTTTTCCATCTACGATGTTTTTCCATCTACGATGTTTTTCCATCTACGATGTTTTTCATGTTACGATGTTTTTCCATCTACGATGCTTTTCCATCTACGATGCTTTTCCATCTACGATGTTTTTCCATCTACGATGCTTTTCCATCTACGATGCTTTTCCATCTACGATGTTTTTCCATCTACGATGTTTTTCAATCTACGATGTTTTTTTCCCATCTACGAGTGCTTTTCCACTAGTACGATGTTTTTCATGTTACCGATGCTGTTTAATCCATCTACGATGCTTTTCCATTCTACGATGTTTTTCATGTTTACGATGTTTTTCATGTTACGAATGCCTTTTCCAATCCTACGTTTGCTTTTCCCAATCTACGATGCTTTTCCATCTACGGATGTTTTTTCCATCTACTACGAATGTTTTTTCCATAAATCAAAATTCAAATCTATCGATGTTTTTTCGCATCTACGATTGGTTTTTCCATCTACGATGCTTTTCCATCTACGATGCTTTTCCCATACTACGATGCTCTTATCCATTCTACGATGCTTTTCCATCTACGATGCTTTTCCATCTACTGATGTTTTTCCATCTACGATGTTTTTCATTCTACGATGTTTTTTTCCATCTACGAATGTTTTTCCATTTACGATGTTTTTTTCCATTTACCGATGCTTTTCCATATCTACGATGCTTTTCCATCTACGATGCTTTTCCATCTACGTGTTTTTCCATCTACGATGCTTTTTCCATCTACGATGCTTTTCCCATCGACGATGTTTTTCATGTTACGATTGCTTTTCCATCTATGTGCGATGCTTTTCCATCTAACGATGCTTTTCCATCCTACGATGCTTTCCATCTACGATGTTTTTCCATCTACGATGTTTTTACCCATCTACGTGATGTTTTTTCCATCTACGATGCTTTTCCATCTACGATGCTTTTCCATCTACGATGGCTTTTCCATCTACTGATGGTTTTTTCATCAGACGATGTTTTTTCCATCTACGATGTTTTTCCATTCTTACGATGTTTTTCCATCTACCGATGCTTTTTCATGTTAATCGATGCTTTTCCATCTACGATGCTTCTTCCATCTACGATGCTTTTTTCTCATCTACGATGCTTTTCCATCTACGATGTTTTTCACATCTACGATGCTTTTCCATCTAACGATGCTTTTTCCCATCTACGATGCTTTTCCATCTTACGATGTTTTTTTCCAAGTACTAACGATGCTTTTTCCATCTACGAATGCTTTTCCATCTACGATGCTTTTCCATCTACGATGATTTTCCATCTACGATGTTTTTCCATCTACGATGCTTTTCATGTTACGATGCTTTTCCATCTACGATGCTTTTCCATCTACGATGCTTTTCCATCTACGATGTTTTTCCATCTACGCTATGTTTTTTCCATCTACGATGTTTTTCTCATCTACGGATGCTTTTCCATCTACGATGCTTTTGCCATCTACCGATTGGCTTTTCCATCTACGATGCTTTTTCCATCTACGGATGCTTTTTTCCCATCTACGATGCTTTTCCATCTACGATGCTTTTCCACTACGAGTTCTTCATCCTACGCATGTTCTTCATCTACGATGTTTTTCCATCTACGATGTTTTTCATGTTACGATGCTTTTCCATCTACGATGCTTTTCCATCTACGATGCTTTTCCATCTACGATGCTTTTCCATCTACGATGCTTTTCCATCTAACGATTGCTTTTTCCATCTACGATGTTTTTTCCATTCTACGATGTTTTTCCATCTACGATGTTTTTTCCATCTACGATGCTTTACTCCATCTACGATTTGGCTTTTCCAGTCTACGATGGCTTTTCATCTACGATGTTTTCTTCCATCCTACGATGGCTTTTCCATCTACGATTGGCTTTTCCATCTACGATGTTTTTCCATCTACGATTGCTTTTCCATCTACGATGCTTTTCCATCTACGGGTGGGGGGGGGGGGGGGGGGGGGGGGGGGGGGGGGGGGGGGGGGGGGGGGGGGGGGGGGGGGGGGGGGTGAGGGGGGGGGGGGGGGGGGGGGGGGGAACATGTTTTTCATGTTAACGATGCTTTTCCATCTACGATGCTTTTCTACATGTTACAGATGTTTTTCCATCTTACGATAGCTTTTCCATCCTACGATTGCTTTTCCATCTACGATTGCTTTTACCATCTTACGATGCTTTTTTCCATCTAACGATTGCTTTTCCATCTACGATGCTTTTCCATCTACGATGCTTTTCCATCTACGATGTTTTTCCATCTACGATGTTTTTCCATCTACGATGTTTTTCCATCTACGATGTTTTTTCATCTACGATGTTTTTTCATCTACGATGTTTTTTCATCTACGATGTTTTTTCATCTACGATGTTTTTTCATCTACGATGTTTTTTCATCTACGATGTTTTTCCATCTACGATGTTTTTCCAAATCTTCTCTCTCCCTCTATGCCCTTTCTACTATACGATGCTTTGTTTCCATCTACGATGCTTTTCCACATCTACGATGTTTTCCCATCTACGATGTTTTTCCTATCTACCGATGTTTTTTTCCATACTACGATGTTTTTCCATCTTACGATGTTTTTTCCATCTACGATGTCTTTTCCATCCTATTACGATGTTTTTTTTCCATATTACGTATGCTTTTCCATCTACGATGCTTTTCCATCTACGATGTTTTTCCATCTACGATGCTTTTCCATCTACGATGCTTTTCCATCTACGATGCTTTTCCATCTACGATGCTTTTCCATCTACGATGCTTTTCCATCTACGATGCTTTTCCATCTACGATGTTTTTCGTCAGTCTACGATGTTTTTTCCATCTACGATGTTTTTCCATCTACTGATGCTTTTCCATCTACGATGTTTTTCATCTACGATGTTTTTCCATCTACGATGTTTTTCATCTACGATGCTTTTCCATCTACGATGCTTTTCCATCTACGATGTTTTCCATCTACGATGTTTTCCATCTACGATGTTTTCCATCTACGATGTTTTCCATCTACGATGTTTTCCATCTACGATGTTTTCCATCTACGATGTTTTTCCATCTACGATGCTTTTCCATCTACGATGCTTTTCCATCTACGATGCTTTTCCATCTACGATGCTTTTCCATCTACGATGCTTTTCCATCTACGATGCTTTTCCATCTACGATGCTTTTCCATCTACGATGCTTTTCCATCTACGATGTTTTTCATATACGATGTTTTTCATATACGATGTTTTTCATATACGATGTTTTCCATCTACGATGTTTTTCATTTACGATGTTTTTCATTTACGATGTTTTTCATCTACGATGTTTTCCATCTACGATGTTTTTCCATCTACGATGTTTTTCCATCTACGATGTTTTTCCATCTACGATGCTTTTCCATCTACGATGCTTTTCCATCTACGATGCTTTTCCATCTACGATGCTTTTCCATCTACGATGCTTTTCCATCTACGATGTTTTTCCATCTACGATGTTTTTCCATCTACGATGTTTTTCCATCTACGATGTTTTTCCATCTACGATGTTTTTCCATCTACGATGTTTTTCCATCTACGATGCTTTTCCATCTACGATGCTTTTCCATCTACGATGTTTTTCCATCTACGATGCTTTTCCATCTACGATGCTTTTCCATCTACGATGCTTTTCCATCTACGATGCTTTTCCATCTACGATGCTTTTCATGTTACGATGCTTTTCATGTTACGATGCTTTTCCATCTACGATGTTTTTCATGTTACGATGTTTTTCCATCTACGATGTTTTTCCATCTACGATGTTTTTCCATCTACGATGTTTTTCCATCTACGATGTTTTTCCATCTACGATGTTTTTCCATCTACGATGTTTTTCCATCTACGATGTTTTTCCATCTACGATGTTTTTCCATCTACGATGATTTTTCCATCTACGATGATTTTTCCATCTACGATGTTTTTCCATCTACGATGTTTTTCCATCTACGATGCTTTTCCATCTACGATGCTTTTCCATCTACGATGCTTTTCCATCTACGATGCTTTTCCATCTACGATGCTTTTCCATCTACGATGCTTTTCCATCTACGATGCTTTTCCATCTACGATGCTTTTCCATCTACGATGCTTTTCCATCTACGATGTTTTCCATCTACGATGTTTTCCATCTACGATGTTTTCCATCTACGATGTTTTTCCATCTACGATGTTTTTCCATCTACGATGTTTTTCCATCTACGATGTTTTTCCATCTACGATGTTTTTCCATCTACGATGCTTTTCCATCTACGATGCTTTTCCATCGGTATCGAGTGCTTTCCGAATCGATACGATGGTGGTTGTGTTTGGCCGATCTTGTTTTTCAATCTAGAGGGATGTTTTTCCTCTAACGTAGGTTTGCTTTTCAGTACTGCACGATGCCTTTAGGTCACATCTCAGATGACTTGTTACATCTACGATGTTTTCCATCTACGATGTTTTTCCATCTACGAGTTTTGACAGACTATAATGATTAGTAGCAGGTCAGTAGCGGGGGGTAGTCCATCTGGGGGGCTTTTCCATCTTCGGGGGGGGGCACATCTACGATGTTTTTCCATCTACGATGTTTTTCCATCTACGATGTTTTTCCATCTACGATGTTTTTCCATCTACGATGTTTTTCCATCTACGATGTTTTTCCATCTACGATGTTTTTCCATCTACGATGTTTTTCATGTTACGATGTTTTTCATGTTACGATGCTTTTCCATCTACGATGCTTTTCCATCTACGATGCTTTTCCATCTACGATGTTTTTCCATCTACGATGTTTTTCCATCTACGATGTTTTTCCATCTACGATGCTTTTTTTCGCATTCTACGATCATTATTTCTCTACGATGTTTTTCCATCTAACGATGCTTTTCCCATGCTCTCTACGATGCTTTTTCATCTACGATGTATTTTTTTATATGTTTTTCCATCTACGATGCTTTTCCATCCTACGAGGTTTTTTCATTTTTATCTTCGATGTTTTTCCATCTACGATGTTTTTCCATCTGACGTATGTTTTTCATGTTACGATGCTTTTAATTCTACGATTTTTCCTTCTACGATTGCTTTTTCCATCTACGATGTTTTCCATTCTACGTTATGTTTTTTCATGTTACGATGTTTTTCCATCTACGATGTTTTTCCATCTACGATGTTTTTCATGTTACGATGCTTTTCCATCTACGATGCTTTTCCATCTACGATGTTTTTCCATCTACGATGTTTTTCCATCTACGATGTTTTTCCATCTACGATGCTTTTCCATCTACGATGCTTTTCCATCTACGATGTTTTTCCATCTACGATGATTTTTTCCATCTACGATGCTTTTCCATCTACGATGCTTTTCCATCTACGATGTTTTTCATGTTACGATGCTTTTCCATCTACGATGTTTTTCCATCTACGATGTTTTTCCATCTACGATGTTTTTCATGTTACGATGCTTTTCCATCTACGATGCTTTTCCATCTACGATGCTTTTCCATCTACGATGCTTTTCCATCTACGATGTTTTTCCATCTACGATGTTTTTCCATCTACGATGTTTTTCCATCTACGATGTTTTTCCATCTACGATGTTTTTCCATCTACGATGTTTTTCCATCTACGATGCTTTTCCATCTACGATGCTTTTCCATCTACGATGTTTTTCATGTTACGATGCTTTTCCATCTACGATGCTTTTCCATCTACGATGCTTTTCCATCTACGATGTTTTTCCATCTACGATGTTTTTCCATCTACGATGTTTTTCCATCTACGATGCTTTTCCATCTACGATGCTTTTCCATCTACGATGCTTTTCCATCTACGATGTTTTTCCATCTACGATGCTTTTTCCCATCTACGATGCTTTTCCATCTTCGATGTTTTTCATGATTACGATTGCTTTTTCCATCTACGATGCTTTTCCATCTTACGATTGCTTTTCCATTCTACGATGCTTTTCCATCTACGATGCTTTTCCTTCTACGATGCTTTTCATCTACGATGCTTTTCCATCTACGATGCTTATTCCATATACGATGGTTTTTCCATCTACGATGTTTTTCCATTCTACGATGCATTTTCCATCTACGATGCTTTTCCATCTTACGATGTTTTTCCATATCTACGATGCTTTTCCATCTACGATGGCTTTTCCATCTACGATGATTTTTCCCATCTACGATGCTTTTCCAATCTACGATGCTTTTACATCTACGATGTTTTTTTCCATCTACGATGCTTTTCCATCTACGATGTTTTTCCACTAGACGATTGCTTTTCCAATTCTACGATGGTATTTTCCATCTACGAGGATTTTTCCATCTACGATGCTTTTCCATCTACGATGTTTTTCATGTTACGATGTTTTTCCATCTACGATGTTTTTCCATCTACGATGTTTTTCCATCTACGATGTTTTTCCATCTACGATGCTTTTCCATCTACGATGCTTTTCCATCTACGATGCTTTTCCATCTACGATGCTTTTCCATCTACGATGCTTTTCCATCTACGATGCTTTTCCATCTACGATGCTTTTCCATCTACGATGTTTTTCCATCTACGATGTTTTTCCATCTACGATGTTTTTCCATCTACGATGTTTTTCATGTTACGATGCTTTTCCATCTACGATGCTTTTCCATCTACGATGCTTTTCCATCTACGATGCTTTTCCATCTACGATGCTTTTCCATCTACGATGCTTTTCCATCTACGATGCTTTTCCATCTACGATGTTTTTCCATCTACGATGTTTTTCCATCTACGATGGTTTTTTCCATCTCTACTGATGTTTTTCATGTTACGATTGCTTTTCCATCTACGATGCTTTTCCATCTACGTATTGTTTTTCCAATCTACGGTGCTTTTTCCATCTTACGGATGCTTTTCCATCTACGATGCTTGGTCCATCTACGAGGGTTTTTCCATCTACGATGCTTTGTCCATCTACGAGGCTTTTCCATCTACGATGTTTTGTCATTGTTACGATGCTTTTCCATCTACGATGCTTTTCCATGCTACGATGCTTTTCCATCTACGATGTTTTTCTGCGGATCTACGATGCGGTTTCCATCTACAGATGGCTTTTCCATCTACGATGTTACTTTTCCACTCTACGATGCTTCTTCCATCTACGATGTTTTTCCATCTTACGATTGTTTTTTCCATCTTACGATGTGTTTTTCCATCTACCGATGCTTTTTCCATCTACGATGTTTTTTCATCTAGCGATGTTTTTTCATCTACGATAGTTTTTTCATCTACGATGTTTTTTATTTCATCTACGATTGTTTTTCCATCTACGAAGTTTTTTCCATCGACCGATGTTTTTCCATCTACGATGCTTTTCCATCTACGATTGCTTTTCCATCTACGATGTTTTTCCATCTACTCGAATGTTTTTCATCTACGATGTTTTCCATCTTTACGATGCTTTTCCATCTACGATGCTTTTTCCATCTACGATGCTTTTCCTATCTACGATGTTTTTCCATCTACGATGTTTTTTCACATCTACGATGTTTTTCCATCTACTGATGTTTTTTCCATGCTACGATTGTTTTTCCATCTACGATGTTTTTCCATCTACGATGGCCTTTTCCCATCTTACGATGCTTTTCCATCTCTACGATGCTTTTCCTTTCTACGATGCTTGTTCCATCTAACGATGGCTTTTCCCATCTTACGATGTGCTTTTCCATCTACGATGCTTTTCCATCTACGATGCTTTTCCATCTACGATGTTTTTCCATCTACGATGCTTTTCACATCTTACGATGCTTGTTCCTATCTACGAATGCTTTTCCTATCTACGATGCTTTTCCATCTACGATGTTTTTCCATCTACGATTGCTTTTCCATCTACGAGTTAGTTTTTCGATTTACGATGTTTTTCATATACGATGTTTTTCATATTACGGATGTTTTCCATTCTACGATGTTTTCCATTCTACCGATGCTTTTCCAATCTACGATGTTTTTCCATCTACGTTTGCTTTTCCATCTACGATTGCCTTTTTCCATCTACGATGCTTTTCCATCTACGATGCTTTTCCATCTACGATGCTTTTCCATCTACGATGTTTTTCATATACGATGTTTTTCATATACGATGTTTTTCATATACGATGTTTTCCATCTACGATGTTTTCCATCTACGATGTTTTCCATCTACGATGTTTTTCATTTACGATGTTTTTCATTTACGATGTTTTTCATTTACGATGTTTTTCATCTATGATGTTTTCCATCTACGATGTTTTCCATCTACGTATGTTTTTTTCCATCTACGATGCTTTTCCATCTAGGGGATGCTTTTCCATCTTACGATGGCTTTTCCTATCTACGATGGTTTTTTCCATCTACGTTGTTTTCCATCTACGATGTTTTCCATCTACGATGCTTTTTAGGCTCATGCTACGATGGTTTTTCCATCTACGATGTTTTTCCATCTACGATGCTTTTCCATCTACGATGCTTTTCCATCTACGATGTTTTTCCATCTACGATGCTTTTCCATCTACGATGTTTTTCCATCTACGATGCTTTTCCATCTACGATGTTTTTCCATCTACGATGTTTTTCCATCTACGATGCTTTTCCATCTACGATGTTTTTCATGTTACGATGCTTTTTCAAATCTACGATTGTTTTTCCATCTACGATGTTTTTTCCATCTACGATTGCTTTTTCCATCGACGATGCTTTTCATCTACGATGCTTTTCCATCTACGATGATTTTCATTCTACGATGCTTTTCCATCTACGATGTTTTTCCATCTACGATGTTTTTCATCTACGATGCTTTTCCATCTACGATGATTTTCAATATATTTCCATCTACGATGTTTTTCATCTACGATGTTTTTCATCTACGATGTTTTCATTTACGATGTTTTTCATATACGATGTTTTTCATATACGATGTTTTCCATCTACGATGTTTTCCATCTACGATGTTTTTCATTTACGATGTTTTTCATTTACGATGTTTTTCATTTACGATGTTTTTCATCTACGATGTTTTCCATCTACGATGTTTTCCATCTACGATGCTTTTCCATCTACGATGCTTTTCCATCTACGATGTTTTTCCATCTACGATGTTTTTCCATCTACGATGTTTTTCCCCTCTACGATGCCTTTTTCCATCTACGATTGCTTTTCCATCTACGAATGCTTTTCCATCTACGATGTTTTTTTCTCATCTACGATGTTTTTCCATCTACGATGTTTTTTCCATCTACGATGTTTTTCCATTCTACGATGTTTCTTCCATCTACGATGTTTTTCATGTTTACGATGCTTTTCCATCTACGATGCTTTTACCATCTACGATGTTTTTCCATCTACGATGTTTTTTCCATCTACGATTGTTTTTCATCTACATATGTTTTTCCTATCTACGATGTTTTTCCATCTACGATGTTGTTTTGCCATCCTACGATGTTTTTCCACTACGATGTTTTTCCATCTACGATGTATTTTCTATCTACGATGTTTTTCCATCTTCGATGTTTTTCATTGTTTCGATGTTTTTCATGTTACGATGTTTTTTCATGTTACGATGCTTTTCCATCTTACGATGCTTTTCCATCTGACGATGCTTTTCCATCTACGATATGTTTTTCCATCTACGATGTTTTTTCCATCTACGATGCTTTTCCATCTACGATGTTTTTCCATCTACGATGTTTTTCCATCTACGATGCTTTTCCATCTACGATGCTTTTCCATCTACGATGTTTTTCATGTTACGATGCTTTTCCATCTACGATGTTTTTCCATCTACGATGTTTTTCATCTACGATGCTTTTCCATCTACGATGTTTTTCATGTTACGATGCTTTTCCATTACGATTGCTTTTCCATCTCCCCACCCCCCCCCCCCCCCCCCCACCCCACGATGTTGTTCCTTCTACGATGCCTGTTTTCCCCATTCTACGTATTGTTTTTCCATCTACGATGCTTTTCCATTCTACGATGTTTTTCCATCTACGAGTTTTTATCTACGAGTGCTTTTCCATCTTACGATTGTTTTTTCATCTACGATGCTTTTCTTTTTCCATCTACGAATGTTTTCCATTACGATGTTTTTCTTCTACGATTGTTTTCCCATTACGATGTTTTTCATCTATGATGCTTTCCATCTATGAATGCTTTTTCCATCTACGATGCTTTTCCATCTACGATTGCTTTTCCATCTACGATGCTTTTCCTTCTACCCCATCGATGCTTTTCCATCTACGATGCTTTTCACAGCTACGATGTTTTCATCTACGACAGAGTTTTCCATATACGATGCTTTTTCATAATACGATAGACACTTTCCATCTTCGATGTTTTTCCATCTACGTTGTTTTTCCATTCTACGATGCTTTTCCAATCTACGATGCTTTTCCATCTACCGATGTTTTTCCATCTACGGTGTTTTTCCATCTACGATCGTTTTTCTGTTAGATGCTTTTCCATCTACGGATTTGCTTTTCCATATACGGTGCTTTTCCATCTACGATGCTTTTCCATCTACGATGCTTTTCCATATACGATGTTTTTCCATCTACGATGTTTTCCATCTACGATGTTTTTCCATCTACGATGTTTTCATTTACGATGTTTTTCCATCTACGATGTTTTTCCATCTACGATGTTTTTCCATCTACGATGCTTTTCCATCTACGATGCTTTTCCATCTACGATGCTTTTCCATCTACGATGCTTTTCCATCTACGATGCTTTTCCATCTACGATGTTTTTCACATCTACGATGCTTTTCCATCTACGATGTTTTTCCATCTACGATGCTTTTCCATCTACGATGTTTTTCATTTACGATGTTTTTCATTTACGATGCTTTTCCATCTACAATGTTTTTCATCTACGATGTTTTTCATTTACGATGTTTTTAATGAATACCAAACTATCTAATCGCATCTGAAGGTAACTAAAGGAAAATCTGAATATAATTGCACCGGAAGCGGAATCACAGTGAAAAGTAGCTTTTGTTTTGAGTTGATAGTCTCCTTTCAAAGAAAAGATAGTAAGAAACGCCGTTATTCTTTGTGTACTACACCGCATTGAAACCAAAACCATTTTTTTTAGTCCACATTTCTGTGCCATGCAGTTCAGTTCATCGCTGAGATCACCAAAATTTCAGTTCATTGAAACTCTTTCCGTTCACTTTGCGGAGAGTGAGGAGCCGGTGCGTTTTATGCGGAGAACGTGATGTATATTATCGACCATGTTTATGAAAAAGATTTCCGATTGGGACTTGACAACAGGTTAACTAGACCTGTGCTCTGTACAAAATGAGATAACAAGCCGCTTAAATGCGGACGGGTGTCACCACCACACATCAGTTATCATTGAATATTAAGATTTGTTCTCAATTTTCATTTTTCAACTGCCGGTAACCAACTCAATATTAAATAGCATATTAATGTCAATTGCTTCAGGAAAACTCTCCAATGTATCATACGATGTTTTTATTATCGGCAACGTTTCAGTGGCTTACCAGCACACCTTGGTCAATGCAGACAAGACATTCAGAAGTTCGTGGAACAGATACAACCAGACAAGACAGCTGAGAGCAGATCATTGATAAATAAAATGAAACTGGATATCAAAATTCAAGGAAAGTCATTTTACTCTAAAAGACAATAAGAACATTACACTTACTTCAAGAAAAAGAGTTCTGCAGTTTAAATTGAAACACACCCGTCGAAACTGAAACCGTTTACTTCCGTTACTCTCTTCCACTCCACTCGACTAGCACGCCGTACAGAGATCGTCTGCCTGGACAGTCTTACACATCCAATAAGTAAGAAAGGAGGGAGAATGATAACCCAATGGTTACATTATGCAGATCGCCACCAGCGTCCGACGCACAAGCACACGTACTACTCATTCATTCCATTTCATTCACTTATATGTCATGTCATAATTCTTCTAACATCGGCCACCTGATTTTAAGAATCATAATCAGAGTCCGTTTATAGCCGCCAAGGCTCAGCTGTCACTCCTTTTCACTTCGTCTTTGGCTTCCACTTGGGATGTCAGGATCCTCCGGAATTCAGGTTGGATGAGTCGTCGTAGATCAGAACGAGAGTTCAAGGTTCGTATTCTCCTGAATATCCGATATATGGCGATGCACTCCGTCCACCTCGGATTTGCTCCACGTCGGTGATTCTCGTTATTTCTCTATGTTACCCCACCGCGTGGTGTTGCATCTTGCATTTGGATGGCTTCACATAGACCTTATCACCTTCGGAGAATTGAAGAAGGATGCGCAGAATGTTCGACTTAAATCGTTTTCGTTGCAGCGGGACAACTCCATTTCCGTTCTACAATCGTCGCTGGGGAGATGAATGGAGGATCATTCACCAACCAAGGATGGCAAAAAAAATTTGTACCAAAAAAACTGCAGTCAATGGCGACTGTCCAGTTTCGCACGCTGGAGCTTTCTTGTTGATAAGTCCGGTGATGCCGCTCAATCACTCAATTCCCACTCGGTCGATAAGCTGCTCGATAAATTACTCGCACTCCCCAGGCACGACACGCTTCTATCAATTGCTCAGACTTAAATGTTGTCGAATTATCTAACAGTAACTCCACTGGTGACCCCATCGCGCGAAAAACAGTCATGAACTGTAGCAAGTCTCTCATTCGGTAGTTCTTTCCATATGGCGAAGCGACTAGTACTCCGGCAGCCAGAACGAGTTTGTGCAGGGAACGAGGCCGAAAGTGAGACTTTCACAGAATGATGTACACCTCATAGTCCGGCAGCAGCACGAGTTTCTGCAGGGAACGAGGCCGAAAGTGAGACTTTCACAGAATGATGTACACCCTATGCCTACTACGAATTGGCACGTCTGCCGAGTTCTAGTGAGTTCCTCTTCTTGTCAGATAAGATCAAAGAAAAACACATGTAAATCCAATGGGACGCAGATTGCAGTTTTTGGCTAAAATGAAATTTTGTATGTTTTCTATGATTTTTAAACTGCAAAAAGTACTAAGCCCAGAGTCGATAATTTTTGGCATGCAATGTCTTCGGGTCATTTCCTATCAAGTTCATGCACCCCTTTTCTACAAAGTGTATACATATTTAGATTTGCCGAGCCTATTTAATGTCGGCCAAACATTAACATTGTTGAGGCAAACTTTATCACATTCAACTTAATTTGCTCACATACAATTGCCCGATTAGATGCATGATAAAAGCACATGCACATAATAGGAAATGACCTGAAGACATTCTATGCCAAAAATTATGACTCTGGGCTTAGTACTTTTCCTTTAATCAGAGAAAACATAGAATAATTCATTTTAACAAAAAATTGCAATCTACGTCCCATTGGATTTACATGTGTTTTTCTTTGATCTTATCTGACAAGAAGGGGAACTCACTAGAACTCGGCAGACGTGCCGATTCGTAGTAGACATATGGTGTACATCATTCTGTGAAAGTTTCACTTTCGGCTTCGTTCCCTGCAGGAACTCGCTCTGGCTGCCGGACTATAGGGCCACTGTCAATAATTGTAAGAAATTTCTTGCCATTATAGAGGGTGGTATCACATGCTAGTCTCTTCCATTTCTCCCCTCTCCCAGCGAATAGGAGCCGGATCAATAGTAGAACATTCAACACAACTCTGCACCACACATCGAACAGTTTCACGATCTATCTCAATTTCAGGACAACAAGAACGGAAGACATACAACGTCTTGTCAATTCCGCAGTGAATCTCTTCGTGCACAAGCTTGATTCTATCACTGATCGTTACATGATTTTCAGAAGCCACACAGCACACTGTGTCGGTCCGCAGCCATTCCTTCGGAACTCGTGTTAGCCGATCAGCTTTATTCTCGGCCGATCTAACCAGGTATTGGTTGCATTTCAATGCTAGTTACTCCGTCATAGTATCATACAGGATCCCTAACCATCGATGGATCAGCGCTCCTGCATACCATGAGTTTGCACTCGAGACCGTTCAGTCGTGAGATTCTTCAACCAACAGTAAACAGTACTGGAATCGGTCATTATGTCCAACTTCTTAAGTCCAATGATACGGCTAAATTCACTCCCTTCAATATTGATTCGAGCTCGCTATGTTATTATGGGCAGAATCGTCCTCGCGTCGCAGCCAGCAACCGTCCTCAACCATTCGCCGTCTACCTCGAGACACTCACGCTGTTGCAATACTACTTGCGTCCACCACACGCGACTGCTTGCTGTTAGGAAGCCCGATACTCCCCTTGACTGGGTCCTCCTTGCTCACTCGCTCCCACAAGCTTTGAACAGCGATACTATACGATCTTCGACAAGATCATTCCCATCCGCCACCGCCATTGGACAACAGCTTTCAAATAGGAGCAGGCAGGCCTTTGCCAAAGAGGCGGACCGGAATGTGGCCTATAGTGTTCCACAAATGAAATAATTCGCGGCGAGTCATTGGTCCTTTAAAAGGCGAGGTCGGATAAGACCATCACTGTCGAAAGCTCGCAAGTCCAGAAATACTCTAGCCCCTTGCAGTGAAGCTGCACCTTGCCTGAAGTCATAATCTTCAAGCACTTGAGACAAGCGATCTGCAGATTACAAACCACTTTCATTCACGACAATATCGTCGATGTATAAGTCGGTTCCAGCCTTTACTTCTTCATCCTGGCTCAATGCACATGATTCACGATAGCCGTCATAATTTTTCTGTGCCACATTTTTAGCCAAAAACCCAGCCTCGTTAAACAATATTTCTCACCTTTGTACATGACAAACCTTGATAACGCCACAGAGAGGGGTCTACGTGGACTTGGAGATAGGCTTTTTCAAATCAATTAGAGACAAATTTGAACCCAGCTATATGCCCAAGCTCTCTCAATTTGTCCCCACAGATACGCTCCTTCCTGTATGACTCGAAACAAAATCATTGAGCTCTCTGAAGTCCTGGACCGGTCTCCATACCTTTATCTGCGCTGCACTACAGCCATTGTGGTTAATGCCATTCATGATCACCATCGTTGGTCTCAGCCACCTTCTTTAATCCAATTGTCCAATTTTGATGAAAATTTCGCCGCAGTATCCTGTTGTCATTTTGTAATCATGTATCGAATTTGTTTTAATCCGTGGTTTGATTCTTTATTACCCACTTCCATGTATACAATCCATCTGCCCTCTGTGAAACTTGCCGTAAAATCTTTGTCTTCAATCTGCATGGGTTGTTCAATCGCGGAAACAGAGCATATGCTACCAAAACGTACTATTTTCCCGTCGCCAGAAATACTCACTCCACCCAACTCATAGGCCGCGTCCATCCCGATGCTTATCAACCGTCCCGCTATTTCTATCTCGCAATTAGCGTATTGGTCACTAACAGCAGTCTCACCATTCATCATAAGTATACTTAACTTCTGGCCCCTAGTCAACTCACCTGAGGGGAGAACAAGTCGTGAAACAATAGTCCATACACAGCCGGAATCAACGAGGGCGTTCACTGGTCGTTTGTTAATGCACGCTTGAATAGTCGGTAATGCGCTCTCTTCAAGTGAGGGAAAACCGCTGGCGCAGAAGGCGGGTCCCCGTTACTCGTTTTTTGAGTCCCGTACGATTGAGGCACTGAGCGACGAATATGAGCCATCTTCGCCACATAGAAGCAGCACCTTTTGATTCTTTTTGTATGACGGCAGGCCCGCGCCAGGTTTGTGTCATGCTCACCACCATCGGTAAAACTTCGAATAGGGCTGACTTTCCTCCTCGACTATCGTTTGCTGGCCGCTGCAGACACAGTTCGGTTTATCCTTGAAATTGATTGACCTCGCTCTTCCGCCACCTCGCTGAGTCCATTGATTCCAAATTTGTGGCCGCTTTTAAACTGAGCTTCTTGTCGCTTGGTAGATCTGATACAACGACGAGGACGTACAAGAATCAGGCGAGATAACGTTCAACACTTTCACCTGGAATATATCGTCGATCGCAAAGAAGCTCAAAGGCCGAGAATGATCCAACGAGAAAGCTTTAACAGTTCGGCCTTAGACAAGGATAGTCAGATTTCACTTTGTTCACTTCAAAGCGTCGTAAACTGCGAATGCGTCGCCCACGAGAAATAATGGTAGAAAGTTTACCAGGTCTTCCACTTTCTGGAGCTTTCCACTTTTTTCCACTTTTCGTAGAGCCGTCATATTGATTGATGATATCCGTTATTCGAGGAGTAGCCATTATGCCGTGATAGTTGTAGTTAATTTAGAAATCAAAC
>CAJQUW010011632.1:0-31469 GCA_907163375.1 Prostheceraeus crozeri
TTTGCTTTTTATTCTTTTCACAATTGTTACAAATCTAAGCATTGTATCAATTACACCTGGAGAATCACTTATTGCTAATGCTAAATTTTGAGTTGGCCAACATCTAAACGCATTTGTGTTAAATATCTTAGAAAGAAATTATTCTCTAGTTGCAATATTTCAGTATCTTGGAAAATGGTGTTGTTAAATTGGCATTCACTACATAAGAATATTACAGGTTGTGTAAAAACGAGATCGGATAAACTATAAATAACTTTGTTGATTATTAAACTTCAAAAATTAATCTCCTCCAGTATTTTCACTCTACTCGGAAGATCCGGGATTCATAGCAATTCTGTATATAGTCATTCTTTTTTTGATTATAACTAACACCTTGGTGGTAATTGTCTACTAATTCCCCTAAATTTATTTTCCCAATTAGCGAAGAACATTTTTATAAAAACCATTAATTTGACTTTTTGTTTTTTCTCACATCACAAGAAAAAATTTTGCTTAAAAAAAATTTTACTAAAATATAATTTTAGAATTTTGCTTGCCAGCTACGCTGTTAACCACCATTACCTCTTATATCTTCACGTTGAACGTTTTTATGGCTACGCCTGATTTCTTTTTATGTTTAACTATCAGACGGACGCTCGCTCCTCAAGGTTTCCCCCACAGGCTATGTTAGCAATTTTGTTTTATTGTTTCCTTGAACGTTTTTTTTAATTTTTTTAGTTCTTCAGAATCATTCTAAGTTTACGGAAATGCTTCTAGTTGTTTTAATTCGCCTATTAGAGACTTAAAAGCATTTGATATTGCACTAGCTGTACTACCCTATAGCAGCTGGATCCTTTTGCAGCGATGTAATCAAATCTTTATAAATTTTTTAATTAATGTTAACGATACTTCCAAACCACACAGAAAAGATGCCAGCTCCTTCCGTGTGAACTGTTTCTCTATTATCATAATGATAAACAGGATTCATACGTGGTTCATGAGCAAATCTTTCATTTGAAGCAAAATGTTTAAGATTGTGTTTATAAATTATAGGCATTTTTTAGGAATAAATTTGACTTTTGGGAAAAAATATTTACGTTAATATTTACGTTTATGATTGGTTAGTAACCTGAGGACCTTTGGTCCGATCGGCTAAAGCCTCGAGGAGCTTCGCTCCGATAGGTTAGAAACCCCAAGACTTCGTCAATCAAGATTTACGTTTGTGAATGGACAACAACTTCGAGATAACTTTATTAATAGTCTGTTGCACTTAACTATTGCGTCAAGTAGCGTGTGATGTACTTTAATTTCTTTTCTATTAACTTGCATTTTCTCCTGATTCATCTTCAACGCCGTTTTAAGAGCATTTAACTTAATTTTAAGAACATCTAATTGTCTCTTGACAAAATCTAACTGTTCTTTATTTTCTTTAGAGTTTTCTTGTAAATTATTCTTTAATTCATTTTCTAAATTGATTTTAAGAGTTTTCATTTTATCAACTTTTTGATTATGTGAGTTTACTTCATTTATTATTCTATTCATCTTTTTCATTTGTTGAGTAATTTTAGAACTAAATTCATCAACACTTTTTTTGGAATGTAGTTTGTAACTGCTTTAATTTTTTTTTAATTCTTTCAGGTAGATTTTCTATTTCATCTTCTAATTGTTCTTTCAATAATTTTATCTGATGTTTATTTTGAATGACTGCAGATTTTAAATTTATAGAAAGTAATATTAAAATTTTTGATTGTTCTGAAATCTTTTTAAAAAGTTTTGCTATATCTGCTTCTAGCTCTCTATCCTTTTTATCAAGTTTTAATAATTTTTCGGTTAATGATTTGTCATTAAGTTTAAGCAACTTTAATTCGTTCATCAGTGGAACCAAAACATCGTTTATATATTTTTCTTTTAAGTCATTGATTTGTGTATCAACATATTGTTTATTTGTCAACTCTGTATTTTGTTGCGGAAGAATAGAAAGATGCAATGGACCAGATAAAACGTCTCCAGTTTTCATGATATAATTTTCTATCTCTATTTCTAATTCACGATTATTCGGGATATATGCACCTCCACCAACATTTGGTAACATCATTTTTAAAACAATAAAAAAGTAATTTTTTTATATAATGAGAAAAAAAATAAAAAAATGGATAAAGCAAATTTAAAAAAATTATATTCGTCCGCATCATCCTGTTCTTCTTATTCGACGAGATCAACGGGATTTCAAAATAAATGTTTTGATAATAATAATAACAATAATAATAATAATCCATGTATAGATGTTAATATTTTATTTGAATTACAAGCCGAAATATTTAGAGAACAGACTAAAGGTTTACCTTCTATAGAAACTAATTATTGTATTTTTCCAGGTGATCCATTTATTAAATTTATGGAGATTGTTAGTAAATATAATGATGTAGCTTATGTTGAATTAAATAAAGAAAATATGGTTATAATAGGTCATAATAATGTTTATGGTTTTATTAGAGCAGTTTTACCAATTAGTAATACTGATTGGATAGAAACTAAAATTATTAATTATATCAATATTAAAGAATTATTTAAAAAATTAAAATCTTTTTCGAAAGAAAAAATTAGATTATTTGTTGATGAACAAAACCAATATAATATTCATATAGAGAGTAAAAAACATAACGAAGAATTATTATGTCAAGTTTATTATAGAGACACAATTTATAAACAAGAAACATTAGAAATGCCACAAAGATATGATGATGATACATATATAGGATTATATTCCAATTTAAATATTAATTTGTTAAAATCTTACATCAATGGTTTAGCTCAACTAGAGAAAATTTATATGTGGACAACACCTTATACGTGGACTACACCTTATACTATTAACAATGACCATAATCATAATCATAATAAACGAACCGAAGGTTCTAGGGCTTTGCCCGATCTTAAAGAATCTTATGATAATAATATAGATGATGATAATATAAATGATGATTCTAAAAAACATCTGATAATGGTGTAAATGGTAAAAAAGATTATAAAAATATTAGTAATTATGAAAATTTAAGTGAAGAAAAATTTATATCTCATACTGATGTACATGATATTAATACTACATATAATCAAAATTTATCTAAATTTCATTTTCTTACAATTGAAAATAATAATGATGGTATAGTTGAAGATACTGTTCGACAACTATGTGTCGGGTCTACAAAATTCAAATTAGGATTTACATCTAATCAGTTTAAAATTTTATCATCTTTAATAAAAACTAAAAGTGATTCAGATTATGGTGGTGTTATTAAATTTTCCAAAAGAGATCAAAGACCAATATTTTTCTCTATAATATTATTATCAGATAAAAAATGTAATTTAGAGTTAGATATTCCGATAACAGAATGGTATCCTATCAGGGAATGGCATCCTATACCAAAAAGTGTAATTTATGATGTTGAAGAATCAATTTATGATGATGATGAAGAATCAATTGATGATGATGAAGAATCAATAGTTAGTGAAAATAAATTTAAATTATCTTTTGATAAAACGTTATATGATAAAACTTAATATGATAAAGAAAATAAAATAACTTAGGAACGTGAAATATATAATAATATATAATAACACTCAAGACCTTGATATTAGAATGTTTATCTCTAAAATTAAAAAACAATTTTTTCTTTAAAGAATAAAAAAAGGAAAATACCAAGTTTTATTGTAACTTATGTAAAAAAAGTTGCAAACAAAAAGAAGGTATCAATCTCATTTAAATAGTAAATTGCATTTACAAAATGTAGATCGAGTTGATGAAGGAAATATATTAAAATTAAATAGTTATAAAAACTATCTAGAAACATTACCTACTGATATAAAAGTTAAAGAAATGTTTGATGATTATTCACATTCGCAATATAAAAAAGTTTTTAATAGTGAAGATGAACATGTACCAGATGGAAGATATCTATTTAGCGATACTGATGAATTTAACGAAACAGATGAATTTGATGAAGCCGTAACAGATATAAAATATTTACTTAATGAATCTGTTGAACATAATGAAACCGATGAAACCTTTTCTGATATTCTAACCAACTTTTATAATATATTTAAGAAATCTTTCAAATGTTATATGAATGTAGAAGTACTTTATACAAAAAATGGAACTGACGGAATTCCTGAAGAAATAATACAAGGACATTTTACAAATTCGCAAGAAATTCATAATGTAAATGATATACAACCCATATTTGAATCGATGATACTTAAATTAGAAAATTGTATAATTGAAGCCCAGTTACGTGAATCTGGTTGGAGATTTGTTAAAATACTATCTAAGAAAATAGTAATTGATAAATATAAAAATAATACTGGTGGTAGTTATGTTCCTTTACCTTTCAGTTCACCACAATTAATCAACATAAAAAATGAAGATGATTATTGTTTTCTGTGGAGTATTATAGCACATTTACATCCTGCAAAATATCATAAAGAAAGACTAAGTCATTATAATAAAGAAGAATACATAAATGAATTTGATCTTTCTGATGGCTTAGATGAATTTCCATATGATTATAATAAGTTAAAAAAGTTTCATAAAAAGAATAAAAATTTAATAGAAGTAAATGTTTTTGAATTAAATGTGAATTATGTTTCTATTGGTAAAATTACTCCACTTTACTCAGATTCAAAAAAAATTTATTTGAATAATAAAAATTTATGTCAATCAGAAATAGTATACAATAAACGAGGAAATTACACGCATCATAATATTTTTTACCAAGGAAATATAATATGTACTGAAAAATTTGAAATTGTTAAAACACTATCACAATTAATGATTAATCATAATAATTATAAAGGACGTAATTATAATTATGATTATGATTCCGATTATTTATCTTTATCTTTAGAATATCAACAAAAATTACAAAATTTAAATGAAATTTTACAAAAATGTAAAACAGATTATCAGCAACAAACAAAAATATTAGTACAAGAATATGGCCATAAATATCAAAATAAGATAGAAACGATTCAAAAATTAAATGAAAACAATAAAGAATTAAATAATGAAGAAAATGAAACCAATCAAAAAATAAATGAATGTTTAAAAAAATGTCAACAACAATATAAAGAACAATATAATAAAGAATATAGTTATCAGCTACAAATATTAAATCAAAATTTTCATCGAAATACATTTAATCTTACAAAGGAAATTGATGAAACACATGAAATATATAAAGATAAATTTGAAAAATTAGAACAGACAAAACAACCAGCACAAGCGAATATATTATATTATCAGGGTCATTTTATATTGTGTAAAGATGTTTCTATATTTACAAAAACTTCAGATAATATAAATTTTCCTTGTCTTCAATGTATGACAAGTTTTAGAACTTTAGAAGAAATGAATAGACATTTGGAGAATTGTCAACAAAATGAAGCAGTCAGAAACACATTTCCAAAAGATGATTATTTAGAATATAATAAATGGTATTTCAAAAAAAAGTACCCTTTACAATATATTGTGATTTCGAAGCATATAATGTTAATATGACACAAAAGCACGGGACATCGGAGGTGTCTTCCAGGGCTTCGCCCGATTCTGAAAATGATAATTCTGAAAATGATAATTCTGAAAATGGTACGGGCCAAGCCCTAGAACCTTCGGTTTGTAAATATGAAAAAAGTACACCTGAAAGAAAAATATTTATTTGAACAAAAACCATTATGTTGGGGAATGTACATTCATTCAAATTATCCTGAATTATTTAAATCAGAATATTATCAATACTATGGTGAAGATAGTTCAGGAATGTTTACAAAGAAAGTAGAAGAATTACAAGGACGTTTTTCACAATTGCTTGAAACAAATATACCAATGCTTCCATTAACGGATGAAGAAAGAAAACATTTTTATAATGAAACAAAATGTTTTTACTGTGGAAGAGAATTTACAAAAAATTATAAAAATGGCAAAGGTAGATATCTTGACAAGCGAAGCGACGGCTCTGCCGTCAAAGTAAAAGATCATGATCATCTAAATGGATTATATAGAGGTGCAGCACATAATTCTTGTAATCTTAATGCTAATAATTTTAAATATAACTTTGTTCCTCTATATTTCTACAATGGTTCTAAATATGATTTCCATCTAGTAATGAAAGATTTATTTTCATCTGAAAAATTACAACAACAACAAATAAATGTACTATGTAAAACAGAAGAAGAATATTTTTCAATGCAATTAGGTTGTATTAGAATTTTAGATGCATTTAGATTTTTTACTCCTTATTCATTAGATGTTATGGGAAAAACTTTGAAACCTGAACAATGTAAAATATTAAATAAATATAATTTAAAACCTTTAAAAGGAATATTTCCGTATGAGTACATAACAGGAGATTTTAATTCTGTGAATAAAATTATGGAAGAAAAAAAAACTTCCTCCAATAAATAAATTTAAATCAACATTAAAACAATCACAATTATCTGAAGAAGATTATGCAGAAGCTGAAAAAAGTTGGAGAGAGTTAAATTGTAGAACAATGTATGATTATACAATGAAATATCTTTAGATAGATGTATTAATACTAGCTGATCTTTTTGAAAACTTTCGTGATATGAGTTTAGAATATTACGGAATAGATCCATGTTATTGTTATTCTACACCAGGTTTAACATGGTTAGCAGGATTAAAACATACAAATGTTAAACTTAAACATTATAAAGAAAATACATATGATAAATTATTATTTTTTGAATCTGGAATTAGAGGTGGAGTTTCATCAGTTTTAGGTAATCGTTATGTACAGTGTTACAATAAAAAAGTAAATCCTGATGATTATGGAATAATAACCTTTATCTCCAGAAGAAAGCGATCAGTTTATAAAATTGTTTAATCAAAATATAGAAGGACTTATATCAAATGAAGATAGTCAAGCAGCAGTTGATGAAATCATGAGAGAAAACTATTTGTTATATTATGATTTTAATAGCTTATATTCTTCTTGCATGATACAAGAATTACCAACAGGTGAGATGGAATGGTGTAATATTCGTACGACATCAGAGATGTCTACTAGGGCTTCGCCCGTTCTAGATTATCAAAAAACATATGATGGAAATTATAATCATGGTTATATATATGAAGTTGATTTAGTATACCCTGATGAAATAAAAGATAAAACAAAATATTTTCCTTTCTGTCCCGAAAACAAAATTCCCAATATAGAAGATTTTTCAGATTATCAAAAATCTATAATTCCTAAGAAATGCAGACCAACAAAAAAACTTATGTTAACACAAAGTAATAAAAGAAAATTTGTTGTTGAAGGAAGAATGCTAGATTGGTATTTAGAACATGGAATGATTCTCACTAAAATACATCGAAAACTATTTTATCAAAAATCTAGGTGGTTAAAAGATTATATAGAGTTCAATATTGAAAAACGTAAAATAGCTAAAAGAAATAAAGATGATTTTGGAAACGTGTTCTTTAAATTAATGAATAATGCATTTTATGGTAAGACTTCAGAAAATGTACGTAATAGACAAAATATTGAAATAGTTTATGATGAAAATAGGTTTCTAAATTTAACAAGGAAACCTACATATAAAAGAACTACTAGATTTAGAGATGAACTATGTGCTGTACACTTACGTCGAATTAGCGTAAAACATGATAAGTTTAATTTTATTGGATTCACTATATTAGAATTGGCTAAACTATTTATGTATAAATTTATATATGATTATTTAGCACCTGCTTATGGCAAAAACTATAAATTACACTTTACAGATACCGATTCTGTTTTCTTAGAATTAACAATACCGTATAATTCTTCACTTGATGAAGAAATTAATAAAATAAAAGATATCATTCATCCTTCAGAATTATGTAAAGTAAAAGATGAACTAGAAGGAAATGAAGATTTCATAACAGAAGCTATATTTTTAAAATCTAAATGTTACTGTTATAACACAACTAATAATATTAAAACACATAAAACATTAAAAGGAATTTCAAAGGCATCAGTGGCTAATCAAATAACATTTCAAGATTATAAAAATGCATTATTTAATAATGAAATAAAAACAGCATGTAATTATAGACTTAATTCAAAGAAACATAAAATGTATTTAAAAGAAGAACATAAATTAGCATTAGATCCATTTGATGATAAAAGAAAAATTTTACCTGATGGAATAACTACTTCACCTTTTTAAAGTTTATTTATTATTATTTAAATCCGTCTAGAAAAAAAATTTATTATTTAAATCAGTCTAGAAAAAAATTTTTATTATTTAAATCAGTCTAGAAAAATTTTTTTTATTATTTAAATCAGTCTAGAATAAAAATTTTATTATTTATTACTCAGTATAAAATTTTTTTATTACTCAGTAAACAAATCTTCTATAACTCTATCATGAATTTTTTTATCAATATTAATTCTAATGAAGCCATAATCTTTTGACCAAGCATTGTTACACGATTGTTTAAATTCATCTTTATTTCTTACGCATAAATCTCTTAACAAATCACTTAAGTTTCTTGCATTTATTTCAAATAGTATAAATATATTTGCATTCTTTCTAATAACACTTCCATCCAATGAATACATACTTTGTGTTAAATAAAATACACTACAGTTGTTATGTCTACCTCTTGTGAAATAATTTCTCTGAACTGACTGATTTCTATCATTAACACAATCATCAAAAATTACACAATGTTTCATTCTTTTATCTAGTTTACTAGGATCTTGCATATTACCACTATCATCTATTAATTGTATCTTTATATGCTTATTTTTATTGGTTTCAACTTACTGATTATTTTTTGCTGCTTCTTCACACCACGAACTTATTTCTTCTTCATCTTCAGATTTTTCATATTCTTTGAATAATGAAGCAATTGCTGTTTTTTAAGATTATTTTCAAATCCATATTTTAAAAATTGATAGACGGGTTGTTCTGCTGTTGTTGTATAAATTATAAGATTGCTATAATCCAGAAAATTTGGAGTCGTTAAAATTTTAAATAATAGATATGTTTTTCCACATCCTGATCTTCCGCAAATAACTGACAAAACTTTATTAGATAAATTTGGATGATGATTAAATTTGTGGTTTTTTTATTTAATGGAGGTAGTTCACTCATTTTTAATAAATAAATTTTATTTTTAATTTTTTTTTTGTTTCTAAAGAAGAAGAATAAGAATAATAATAAGAAGAAGAAGAAAATTAAACTTCTCTAGCTTCGCGTGGGAGTTTATACCTCTCGAACGGGAGTTTATACCTCCCGAACGGGGGTTTATACCTCTCGAACCAAAAGATCTATCATAATCTCTTCACCTCCAAAATTTATTTCTTGTCCTTTTTCATCAGTGATTCTCATGTTAATATTGTTAATAGTTTTTCTTGTAATAGGGAAATATATTAATGTTTGTGGAATTACATTTAGTCTATAACCAATGGGTACAGTAAAAGCTGGAAAACTGAATATTAAATTTGACAATTTACCATTTATATATCATCCTTCAATAATGTCACAATGTACAACAATTGAATTTATTTCAGTTATTTTTGGAATCTTCTCACCTAAATGATAACCTTGACTATAGGTTTGTTTATTAAATCCTAATAGCTTTGACAATGATCTATCATGATTAAAACAACTTGATGATTTTCGTCTAAAGTAAGAGAAAATTTATTAACTGCCGGTTCAACTGCAAAATGTAATTGTTTCTTATCTTTAAATGGTATACCTAAATTTCTCTTAATTTCATTTAATATTGATTCAACTTCGTAAGAACCAGGAAGAAAAGTTTGTATTTTCCATGTTTTGCCTTTATCAGTAGAATATCTAAATTGATCATTCACATCTTTGATAACGTTTTGAATAGTGTTAAATGTGGAGAAACTAGTCAATGCAATTTGATAATTTTTATTGTGTTCCAAATGTAGAATGGGTTCTAAATTACAAGTGTGTGATGAAGTATTTGTTATAATTTTTAACGTCGTACTAAATTTTAATGAACCCAAAATCTCTGTCAAATTTTCTAAATGATTATTAATTTTGTCAAAATCTACTGATGATAATTCTCTCGAAGACATTTTTTAACTAAAAAATTTAAATAAATATTATAGATGAAAATCGTAGATAAAAATCATAGATAAAAATCATAAATAAAAATCACAGATAAAAATTAAAAACAACAACATATTTCAGCTACGGGCGAAACCCTGGAAGACATCTACGATGTCCCGTTATACTTTTATAATCCTCTTCATTTAGAATCTTCTTTTCTAACAGTCTTTTTAATATAGCATGAATTTCATTGAAACTAGAATTATGTCCTTCTTTTATTGCCGATATGAAAATATTTAATCTATTTAGCAATTCTTGTGGATCATCTGGTAAAAATACAGTTGTTTCTGTTTTAAAACCTTTTCTTACTTTAACTCCTGTTGATAATAAATTTTCTAATTGTTTATAACGTCTAAGAGATTTTACTGCACCAACTCCATCTAACATAGCATTATATTTTATGAGATCTCCTACAGCATAATTATTTAAATCTGCTTCTCTTAAAAGATCAACAAAATTTCTATCTAAATTAAAAGGAGATTTATCTGGTGAAAAAATTAAACCTCGAAAAGGTTGTGGAAATATTTCTTTTTGCCCGAGATAAAATCTAGGTATTGTTTTTCCATCTATAAATGAAATAGAATGTTCAAATTGCATAGATTTTGGTAATTTCTTATTAATGTTTGATTCTAGTAATCCATAGTCATCTAATATAGTTTTGTGCTCTGGATCTGTTATATCAATTTGTTTATCATTATTTGTAAGTTCTTTTTCAAGAGTTTTAAATGGTTTCATAGTTTTTTCAAAATCAGTTTTTACTTGCTCGGTTTGCTCTATTTTTTCAAACATATCAGATTGAATACCAGCTTTTATCATTCTATGTTGAAGATGATTTTCTTTCATAATATTTCTTTGTTTTAATAACTCTTCTAATTGTTTATTCTTTTAAAATTATCAGCTCTAATTTTATCCATTTTTAAAATATAATATTTGAATTTTGTGGTAACATTGGAATACAGCAAAAACATTTTACTGAACAAATTATTTTTTTATTGCTTTGTTGTCTGACATCTTTTCGTTTAAAGTTTTCTCGTCTAAAGATTTGTTTAATAAAGTTTTGTCTAATAAAGTTTTTAGTTCTTCTAAAAAAAATTTATCATTTTCTTCATTAGAAATTTTACCACCACTAAAAGTTTTATCATCCTTTTTATTCTTATCATCAACTTTTTCGGACTTTAAATGAAATGGCGTTTTATTAGCTTCATTAGCTATTTGATCAAATTTTTCAATCTCATCTAACGTAATAACATTATCATCACATACTCTTTGAAAGTGGTAGTGTAATTTGTCATAAACACCTTTAATATGTAAATGCTTAGTTTTTAATGATTTTCGTTTCTTTGATATTAAAGATTTTTCTAACATTGTAATAAGTGAAGTTGTAAAAACACCCGTTCCTGTTAAAGCTGTAGCAACAACAGGAATTAATAAAACACCTGAACATATAACAATTGTTAAAGCACCCAAACTTATTGTTAAACATGCTCCAACGCCTTGTGTCACATTCTTAGCTATCGTCCATCTCTTTCTTAATTTATTATAATGCTCTAATCTTAATAATAATTGAGATTCCTTATCTTTCATATACCTAACTCTATCTTTGTGTTTTTCTTTGTTCATTTTTTCAATGTCCATTAAAGTAGAACTACGTTCATATGATAACGAAGGATATATTCTTGCGGTTTCTTCCATTTTTGTTTCTTCCATTTTTTAAAGAAATATTTTGAA
Source organism: Prostheceraeus crozeri (assembly GCA_907163375.1). Lineage (NCBI taxonomy): Eukaryota > Metazoa > Platyhelminthes > Polycladida > Euryleptidae > Prostheceraeus > Prostheceraeus crozeri. The sequence goes on from CAJQUW010011632.1 coordinate 11,857, forward strand.
TAAATATTTTGAATACAATCTTCTGAAATTCTATTTAAATCGAAATACGTAGTTGTTTGTTTGCCGTATATTTTTAAAAACTCAGTCATGTTATTAACCTGAGGTAATATATCACCTATATTACTCAGTATAACTGTCGGATTTTCATCATTCATTTTAAATGAAATAAATTCCAATAACTGTAATAATGTCTACTTCTTGTACAGAAAGATAAAAACAACGGCAGTGTATTTTGCATCAAATATAATAATACAACAATCAATCTTATCACACAATTGTACAATGTCAGTCTACTACCATGAGACTGGAGAACAAAAGAAAATTTAATTACATTTCAAAATAATCCAAGATGTGTTACTACTAAGTTCCATGAATCATTCTTAAATATCAAAGATTATGTTACATACTTAAATATAGATCTATACAATAGCAGTCTCATGGTAGTAGACTGGAGAACAAAAGAAAATTTAATTACATTTCAAAATAATCCAAAATGTGTTACTACTTATAAAGAAGTCTTCATAAATATGTATGCATCAAATATGTATGTACATTGCACATATCTTAAAAAGTGAAACAACACAGTTAATGTTCATTCATCTTGGAAACCAAACCTCATTTCTTCTATAGTTGTCGGTTGATTCAATTTTTATATATAAATTTTGATTTCTTTAAAATGTTTTCTAACAAAACTAATGGGCATTGATGAATTTAAAAATAATACGTGTGGTAGAATTAGATCTGATGAGTTCATTAAGAAATAACAATAACTTACGTTATAGGAAATTCTAAATAGTTCCAAGTTTGCCACAAATCTGTTCTTTTTATTGTCACTCAAATCCAGAATTCTTTTAAATCCATAACTTTGATAAGCAGCACTTCTCAGCAACGACCCATGGTGTACTTTATCACTTGCAATCAGTTTTGAAATCATAGTAGCACTATCCTCGATGGTAATGAAATGTTCTTTTGTAACATTGAACTGAGGAATTGTAGTAGTGGTCAGATACTGTTCTATTTTTACTGTAATATCCTCCACTTGTTTTTGAGAGTCCAATTTGTTCTTCTTTCTCGATTGAATTTCTAACTTCCACTATTCAAAGAATTTATTCGCAGTTTCTTTGTGCTCTTCTTTAATTAAGTTTAGTAAAATCGGCATGTAAAACGAAAAAGCTTCCGCGGCAGTACGTTTTGGCATTTTGCAATGAAGAAAGAAAACAGTCACCAGTTATGATTAATGGAATTGTAAAACGAAGTCTTACTTCCTACATGCTGCAATATATTCCTAGTCATTTTAATCTTTAATACGGGTAACAGCTGCTTGTTCTGTAATTCAATGGTTCAGGAATGCCAGAAGCATGCGGGTATCAGCTGTTCCCTACAATTGGGAGGTTCATCAGAGTGCAAAGCAGTAACAATAACAGGCATTGTGAGAGATTGTGTTACATTCTTAAAGAAATATTTTTAGTCACATAATTTTAGTTATCTCATATTTTAAAAACCTGAAAGAAATTCTCAACTTTTATGATTTTCGGTGTCCTGGAACGGTCATGATTTAAGCGAGAAAATGGTAATTCTCAAATTTTGAGATTTTGAAAAATTTGAAAAATTGGGTATTTTTAAAAACGCCTAAATTTGTGAATTTATGTCTTCATAACCTGAAAAAGGGTTCAAATTCATGAATTTATGTCGTTTTTAAAAATACCATTTTTTGAAAAAATGGTACTTTTTGAATGGACTAAATTCATGTATTTAGGTCTTAAAAACCTGAAAAAGGGTCTAAATTCATGAATTTATGTCGTTTTTAAAGATACTATTTTTTGAATTTTATGGTGTCCTGGAACGGTCTTTTGCCCATTACTTGTGCTTCGTCTCCATGGTCAGTCTAAAGGCTCTTCACTTTCAGAGAATTTTATTTCGCAAAAAAATCAAAATCGTCCTTAATTTAAAGGAGCGATATTTTTCCTGCCTCCTGGAAGTTTACACAACATTTGCAGTTAATTTGCTCTATCTTCGCATGCAGTCTACTGTACTATTTACGTGCGGTGTACAGGCTACAAACAAACTTACTACGATATGCAGTAAGAAATAAGCATAGTGGTTATGGAAAGTAGTCGCAAGAGTGTGGGAGTTTGGAAAAATGTCCAAATGTTGGACATTGGCAGATGGCTCGACTGAGGAGTTGAAGTTTGCAAGCTCTCATGGAACGATCGGTGGAACATGGGCTACTGGCAGTGAAGCGGAAGCATCAATGCACATATGATGTGTTCCATGCCCCTGCTAATCTGGCACGTTGAGGAATCCGGACCGACCCACAATGTTATCTGTGTAACATGCCAATCATCGTCGTGCCCTCTCTGGCTCATGTGGCACTATAGAGAGCATGCTACACGCACCGGTCCTGCAAGCGATTATGGAAGCAGTCTCTCTCTCCCCCATGTTTGTGAAGTTAGCGGAACCACCCAAAGAAGCCACAACCATCTTTAAATTTGAATTTCTCTATAGCGACTGCGAATTTGTGGAATCTGATCAGGGGCTGACATTGATAAAGTAGAAGTTGTTTCGAACAGGATCTCGCTGTACTAAATAATGATTCCGCTCGACAGTTCCGCCAACTTTACAAACGTCTCCCTTGCAGGTAAGTAACAACGGGAATTGACTTTGCACAGAGTGTCAAACAAAGAGACGAAAGACTCATCGTGCGATCTGTACCGCAGAAGTAGGAAGTGATCGGAAGTGATCCACTTGAGTGGATCACAGCTGCCAGATGAATTATCCCTATCTGACCAACAGCCTCATCTAGTGTTGATCGACGCTATAGGGAAGAAAATGATTATGGGCGAAATAACTGTTCCCTGGGATGAGAGCTTTAGGAATGCCCATGAAGAGAAAACTGCGAAATACAAAGAACTGGCCAAAAGGATTCAGAAGCAAGGGTGGAAATATGAGCTCATGCCTCCTGAGAGTGGGATGCCGCTATTTCGTTGCTCCATCGGTGATGAAATTTCTTGTTAAAGCTGATGCTTGAGTCTAAACACCACCATGAAGAAGTTGAGTGCAAAAGTGGAAGAAGGTAGGACCTGGGCGCAACGAGCTGCTGCGGACCGACCATCTTGACAGGTACTTAACTCAGTGTGCCGAAATTTCAGTGACGGCTGGCGCCGATGTGTCAGGTCGTTTTGGGTGCAGCATTTTCTGCTTCACATAATTCAACAATTTCGTTTATCAAGTTTAATCTTACTTAATCTTACTTAACGTCGGTGCCTCTATTCTATCACTTTCTAAATTTTTTTCTAGAGTCAGTTAGAGTCCAGTAGGCCTACCTCTTAAGTCACCAATCTTTCATGCCAAGGGGCAACTTGACTTTGTGCATCACTTGCATCACTCTACCACAGACAAAGTCTATACGAAACCAAATAAGCTATGATTATATTTTGACATAATATTATGATTCTTAACAAATTTGGGGAAAGAATGGAAGTACCAATAGATCACTTTTGATCAAGTCATGCTGATATGATAAGTAAAGCAATCGCTTACCTTGAGCTGAGACTGATCACGCGTTTGAACATTTTCATCCGCATTGAAGCATTGGGTGATCCTTCTCCATGCATCCCTCTTTCTATCTTCAGTGTGCGGTGTTTTCCGTTTATCTTCAATCACAGTGTGATTTTGAATAATTGAAGAAAACAATTCTTTCTCAGCATTAGCAAAGTTAACTCGCTGGTTCATTTTTTCGATGCTTGTGAACGTTGAAATTCCAAACATTGAAGGAATCACGAGGCAGGATTGATTCGTCAAACGTGCGTAATGTCATTCATTGCCATGACAACAATCGTCACTCTATACATCACTGATACATCAGATGCAACGTCACAACCAGTGTTTTTGAGCGGATCGAAATTCCGCTTTCGCTCGCTCATCGCTCATTTGCTCATATTCGCCCTTTCGCTCGCTCATCGCTCATTTCCTCAAAATCATCCTTTCGCTCGCTCACCGCTCAAAATCATCAAAAAATGCCGCTCGCTCGCTCATTTCTCGATAATGCCCTCCTTAATTCTACAAACCTTTTTATGTTCAAAGCTAATTCCATGCTTTTATTATAATAAACACCTTTTAGGCATTAAGTGAAATTCATCATTTCATTTTAGGTGAAATTTGAACCACAATGAAATAATGTAGACCATCATACCAATGTATTAAGAAGAAAATTATATGCTATTGCAGAAAATTAGTTGAAACAATATATTTTGATGTACATAACCACAGAATTCTTTTTATATGTATAGAAATGGGCAATAATCTAAACTTAATCTTACATGCTGATCACATGAATCAGTATGTACAATTCTTAGCGCAAAACTTGGAGAAAATTCGCAAGGTGTGTCAAGAAACCATGTAATGCGTTGACAATTGAAAATGAACTTATATGAAATCGTGACAAATTGATAGATAATTCCTAAAGTAGCTAAAGATAAAATACATGAGTTATGATTAGGTTAAAAGGTGAATGTCTTACGTAATATAGATACAAATCAATAAATTCAAAGTACAATGGACTGAACATGAATGGAACATATACAGCTAGTGAAACCACAAACTACTAGTGGCAGCCTAAAAGCGCAGAAATACTAGCAGGAAGAGAGTTTAGACACAATAACTTGCTAATGGCCTAACGCAATCACATTAGCACCCATACCCAACTCAACTTCAATTTCTAAAAAAGACGACAATTGTAGAACAACCCATCGAATTTCACTTGTTTGTTGAGTTTAGGACTCAATTTTTTAATGTAAAAAGCTTCTTTGATATTTAGGGAAAATCCATCACTATCTGATGCCAGGATTTTAACATTTTCAGGGTTACATCTGCAACTACAATTCAGTCGGTGATCAAAGATCGCCGAGATTTTGGACTTATGCTCCTTAACTCTAATGTTTAGGTGTCTGAGAGTTTTACCAATGTAGGTAAAGCGAGGATCAACACTCACATGTGAAACAATATACAACTCCTGATTTCAACATTAAAGGAGTTCTGTCCTTGTTCGAAAAGTAGCTTTTCAACTTTGTGCAAGTGAACACCCACCTAACTTTGCTGTCAGGATCAATCCGATTAAAAATGCTCTGAAGTCTCTTCTTAAAGAACAGAGACTGCTGTCCAAAAAAAGGAATTTTAACAACATGGCTGTATGATTGATCAGACTTGACAGAAGGGTTAGACAATTTTTTATCTAGGAATTTTTTGGTGGTATCCAAGATAAATGAGGACGGGTAGCCACTTTATCTTTGAAAATATGACTCAGTTTATCAATTTCATTGTGGAAATTAAGCCAGGAATTACAAACTACATAAGCTCGGTTGATCAAGGTTAGTAACAGGCCTCGTTTCCATTGTAAGGGGCAACAGGCAGCGTAATTCAACACCAGATTCGTGTACGTGGGTTTACGGTAGACAGTGGTGTTCACAACATTGCTTTCGATGTCTAAGTTTATATCCAAAAATGGAATGGATTTCATACCTATTTCTACAGTGAATTTGAGATTATCATGCCACGAGTTGATATAATCTAAGAAAGTCGAATGATCATCATCGTCAAACATCACAAGAATGTCGTCCACGTACCTAGCATAAAACTTTACGTTCCGACAAAGTAACATACAAAGTATCATTGAGCATATGTTCAGCGTGATGGTCTGGCGATGTGCAGTCCGTTAGCTCCAGCCTTAAGTAACCTCTTCGTGGGTTCACTTGAGAGAAAATACTTGAAGCAGAGTTGTCGGAACGTAAAGTTTTATGCTAGGTACGTGGACGACATTCTTGTGATGTTTGACGATGATGATCATTCGACTTTCTTAGATTATATCAACTCGTGGCATGATAATCTCAAATTCACTGTAGAAATAGGTATGAAATCCATTCCATTTTTGGATATAAACTTAGACATCGAAAGCAATGTTGTGAACACCACTGTCTACCGTAAACCCACGTACACGAATCTGGTGTTGAATTACGCTGCCTGTTGCCCCTTACAATGGAAACGAGGCCTGTTACTAACCTTGATCAACCGAGCTTATGTAGTTTGTAATTCCTGGCTTAATTTCCACAATGAAATTGATAAACTGAGTCACATTTTCAAAGATAAAGTGGCTACCCGTCCTCATTTATCTTGGATACCACCAAAAAATTCCTAGATAAAAAATTGTCTAACCCTTCTGTCAAGTCTGATCAATCATACAGCCATGTTGTTAAAATTCCTTTTTTTGGACAGCAGTCTCTGTTCTTTAAGAAGAGACTTCAGAGCATTTTTAATCGGATTGATCCTGACAGCAAAGTTAGGTGGGTGTTCACTTGCACAAAGTTGAAAAGCTACTTTTCGAACAAGGACAGAACTCCTTTAATGTTGAAATCAGGAGTTGTATATTGTTTCACATGTGAGGTTGATCCTCGCTTTACTTACATTGGTAAAACTCTCAGACACCTAAACATTAGAGTTAAGGAGCATAAGTCCAAAATCTCGGCGATCTTTGATCACCGACTGAATTGTAGTTGCAGATGTAACCCTGAAAATGTCAAAATCCTGGCATCAGATAGTGATGGATTTGCCCTAAATATCAAAGAAGCTTCCCTGTGGGAACGAATCTTGCGAAAAACTGGCGAATGTCAGCTGCAGAATATCATGCTAAAGTTCAGTCATATTTGCGGGATATTCGCTGGCGAAGTTCGCCGGCGACAATTCGCGCTCTATATGTCACCTTTTACTTTTGACTTTCTCTCTTGTTTTCTTTAGTAATCCGCCTCTACAGTCGAGGCTCTATTCTCTCCCTCACCTCCTCACTATCCCTCACATATGGCTAATCTATCTAAGATATAAGTGCAGACTATCATTCTTTGATAATGATAAGAATATAGAGAATCCGCATATATCAATTTTCATAACATCTCTTGACATTCAATAATTTACAACAATGACAAATATTTGAACAATATCATAGTATTTACTGCGACATTTATGGAAGACAAATACTTTTTTTAGTTTAAGCCTTCGTGAATTAAAAAAAGATCCCTTTTTATCAGATCAGACTGAGTATACAATATATTTTCATGTGAAGGTAATATACGAACATTAGTACTTACCACTAATTAGTTGCTACAATATCCACGATTTCGCCGGTTGGCGAAAAATCAGCTCGCATTAGTAAACAAATATCTACCAGCTAATTATAGCAACTTTTTCGCCACCTGTCGTTTTTTAATTTTACACATGTTTTTGGATAAATGATGACCATTTTCACATGCGGAGATAGTTTTTACACGAAAATGAACCTTTAAAAAAATTATCCACCAAATCGCTACCTCGCCAGATAATCTGTTGATATTAGCAAGATGCGTTCCCACAGGGTTTTTACATTAAAAAATTGAGTCCTAAACTCAACAAACAAGTGAAATTCGATGGGTTGTTCTACAATTGTCGTCTTTTTTAGAAATTGAAGTTGAGTTGGGTATGGGTGCTAATGTGATTGCGTTAGGCCATTAGCAAGTTATTGTGTCTAAACTCTCTTCCTGCTAGTATTTCTGCGCTTTTAGGCTGCCACTAGTAGTTTGTGGTTTCACTAGCTGTATATGTTCCATTCATGTTCAGTCCATTGTACTTTGAATTTATTGATTTGTATCTATATTACGTAAGACATTCACCTTTTAACCTAATCATAACTCATGTATTTTATCTTTAGCTACTTTAGGAATTATCTATCAATTTGTCACGATTTCATTTAAGTTCATTTTCAATTGTCAACGCATTACATGGTTTCTTGACACACCTTGCGAATTTTCTCCATGTTTTGCGCTAAGAATTGTACATGATTTATGTAATTGTAATTGATTTATGTGAGCAGCATGTAAGATTAAGTTTAGATTATTGCACATTTCTGTACATATAAAAAGAATTCTGTGGTTATGTACATCAAAATATATTGTTTCAACTAATTTTCTGCAATAGCATATAATTTTCTTCTTAATACATTGGTATGATGGTCTACATTATTTCATTGTGGTTCAAATGTCACCTAAAATGAAATGATGAATTTCCCTTTAATGCCTAAAAGGTGTTTATTATAATAAAAGCATGGAATTAGCTTTGAACATAAAAAGGTTTGTAGAATTAAGGAGGGCATTATCGAGAAATGAGCGAGCGAGCGGCATTTTTTGATGATTTTGAGCGGTGAGCGAGCGAAAGGATGATTTTGAGGAAATGAGCGATGAGCGAGCGAAAGGGCGAATATGAGCAAATGAGCGATGAGCGAGCGAAAGCGGAATTTCGATCCGCTCAAAAACACTGGTTGTGACGTTGCATCTGATGTATCAGTGATGTATAGAGTGACGATTGTTGTCATGGCAATGAATGACATTACGCACGTTTGACGAATCAATCCTGCCTCGTGATTCCTTCAATGTTTGGAATTTCAACGTTCACAAGCATCGAAAAAATGAACCAGCGAGTTAACTTTGCTAATGCTGAGAAAGAATTGTTTTCTTCAATTATTCAAAATCACACTGTGATTGAAGATAAACGGAAAACACCGCACACTGAAGATAGAAAGAGGGATGCATGGAGAAGGATCACCCAATGCTTCAATGCGGATGAAAATGTTCTTGAAAATGTCTCTTATTGGATCTCAAAATTCGATTACAGGAGTGGAAGACAACGACCACTTGACATCAGGTCAGTGTTGTCAGTCTGAGCGAGTCAGCTTGTGCTAATTTTTAACTTAGCAGAGTTTACTGAGTAGGCCCTCTGAGCTCTATATTTCGTGGTCGAAAACTCTTATGCATCTGAGTTGAACACTGTTTATAAAACTCGGCATGGCTGCGTTTTACTGGAACCGAGTCTCGTAGATATCCAAATCAGTTCTTGCGGGTTTGTCCTGGGATTCCGACCGGATTTACGATCAGCAGCACCAAAACAGCAATTTTTGAAAAATTTTAAGAAACTGCAAGAAGCAGTTTTGATTGAGTCTGACCAAAATATTTTACTAACTTTAACCAAGGTTTCAGTAAATGCTCGGTAAACCGAGTTTACACTGAGGCTTGCACTAAACGAGTTTAATTCTGACAAACTCGGATTACTGAGTTTAACTGAGCTTCTTAAAGCAATGCGGCAAATTTCGATGATAATTATTTTGAATTTGCCAAAATAGTGGTTTCACATTATCATATATGTGTGCTTTTCTTTCAGAGGAAGAGGATGATAACTTTATGACTGTCAGGGAGAAGAGGAAGAAGAATGTTCCTGACTAGGCAAAAGAATTTCACGAATTGAAAGTCAAGTACCTGTTAGAAGAACATGAAATGAAAATGAAGATTTTGTCCAAAGAATATGAAATGAAGGAGTCAGAGTTGAAGCTGTAAGTTCAGGAGAGTGAAGCAAGTATCTGTGCACTCAATTGCCTCAAGGAAAAATATGTGAACCACGATTGCGACTTGGATCGCTCTTGAGATCATTCCATGTAAAATTGTGAATAAAATTTGTACGACATGGAAGCATGCTGCTTTGAAAGTCATTTACTTTGCCTTGTTAAGATGAAGTGAAATTCAGTGACAGATGATGCTAGTTATGGGACTGGCTTCACTTCAAAAATTATAAATGATGCAGCGACTGTCTGCAACGCGTTTGTTATTCATGCATGCATGATTCTTAAAGCAAGTAAGCAGTAAATATATAATGCATGGGCTTTCAAGGTAGCATAGTATAATGCACATGTAAAATACACAGTGAATTTCCAGAAGTAAGCATCTGAACAAATGATGACAACAGTTACCGTATCGGAGAAAAATGTTTGGATGACTTGCTGCCGACGTCGAAATGTTTGTGATGAGCTTTCATTCATGCCTAAATCAGGAATGTCACCTACAAGGGGATCACTAAACACATCGGAAATTTCAGGATCTCCGTGCATTTTTATGAAATTATGTAGTATAGCAGTTGCCACAATTATGCGGCAGCATTTCGTCGGGCGAAATCTCAACGTATTTCGCAAACACTGAAAAAATCTACTCTTCCAGATGCCAAAAAGTCGTTCGATTGTATTTCTTGTTGATATGTGCGCCTTGTTATATCGCATTTCTGCTTCTGCTGCCGGATTCAATATCGGGGTCAAAAGACTGTCTGAACAACCGTATTCATTATCCCCTAACAAGTATCCATCAGATGGTTCAGTTTCTATCCTTACATGTAATCCACACTATTCATCCAAATCCTAGCATCATGAGTCGATCCCTTTCAGCGTGAAACTATGTTCGAAAACATCAAATCGGGTGTGGTGACAGCCTGCACGTTGATTATTCTTTGCAATTATAATCAATTGCACGCTGCTTGATTATTGGTACATGAGAGCCATCGATGCAGCCGATCACCTCTAAAACAAAGATGAAATGATGCAATGGACCTACTTAATAGCCTAATCGTTCTATGTCGTTCTGATTATTCTAAGCCTGCGTCGTGACATGCAACGTAATTCATGTAGATGTTTTTGGGGGTCAGCATTTATATATCACTTGACACAATCGTTCAAGCAATATTATGCAGTAGCCTAGCCTGCATCTACATGTATGTAGCCGGCAAATATGGACAGTGCTGCCGGGTGAATTATTGCCGGTACTGTTCTATATTACTTCGCAAAAACATGTACTTTTGTCACGTGTGCGTACTAAGATATTATTGCATCACATCCGAGCCAACATGAGTAAAATATAGTAGTGAACCCTCTGTAAAAAGTTTGATCTTCAAATTTAATAAGATTGACAATTTATATTTCAGCATCACGACTAATTCAATAATGGTATAGTTGTCTAAATCCCTATGCAGCAAAAAACATAGTACCATAAACATATTAAATCAAATCTCCTTTCAGTTAAAGGGAACAATATTGACAACACGATTGAGCAACATCAAATAGGCTCGCTTTCGTCTACCAAGAGATTCCTTATTGAGATGCCTGTTGCTCAAAACTATGTACAATCCGACAGCTTTTTGGTACTTTTCATAAAATTTATGTAGCCAAATCAACTGAGTTAAACCAAAATTTTTGCTGAGCTTTAACAGAGGTCATGAGCTAATTTCTGACAAACTCGGCTAGCTGGGTTTTAATCGAGTGTCTTGGACAACTCAGTTGACCATAGTGGGGCTTCTCAAGTCAAACAAGTTTAAAGGGTCGCCCTCTGTTCGTCCACTAATCATTTAGTCACTTTGTTAGAATCTCTTGAAACATGCTTCTATGACAATTACAACATTAGTATCATTAATGAACCAGAGATGATACATGGGTCCAAATCTCAGACCCAGACCCAAAGTGGACCCATGACCCTTGGACCCAGACCCACGAATCATCTCTGCAATGAACAATGGTCTTGTAGGCCATTTATGATGACTTTAAAGCACGGCAAATATTGCATGAATGCTTCCTAAAAAAGTATTGATCATTCGTAATGAACAATTCAAACTCACCTGGAAAGTCATCAATCTGGTAGAATGCTCGTTTGAAATCAATTCGCTGCTGTTGATTAGACGGAAATTCTCATACGATGATGAAAATCATCCCAGCAGCCATTTATAATAGAATGTAATGCTTACTAATTCAAATTATTAATTGAAGTAGTCTTAATGAGGACTGATGGCGTTCTCCAATCCGCAAGTGTACAGATGTAATGCTACTGTAACCATTGGATTAATCAGTTATTAAAAGAGCTCAATGGAGCTTTCTCGTGGCCACGAATTAAAATTGATCAGCTTTGGCCCAATATCTGGTAAAAGTGGAAATCTTAAGACTTGTAACACTACTCATTCTTTCTGTTAATATACTAATACCATAGATTCCAAACACTGCCGCATACATGTTCAAAACAGACGTCTAATATACCTTACCGACTACAAATGCTGGTAGTGGAAATACAATAGGACAATGGTCATCATAGGTAAAGGAAATTAAAAATGGATATTATAAAACAACAGGAGATCGATGGATAAAAATTGGAAAAGTGGAGGTAAAACATGGAAATACAATAATGCTACTACACCGATTCTGACACTACACATGGTGGATAGTGGTAATAGTGGATAAGTGGAAAGTGGATAATGGAGGCAAACAATAGACTACAATGACACTCTACTACACCGAAAGCAATGAAATTATACACACTATACCTAAGACTACACATGGAAAATACTATTTCTTCACTTGAATTTGTTATCGCCAGTTTCTTAATCTGTCTATAATACTGTAATCCCACATTTCTTCATTTGTTCTTCATTTGAAATACAATACATCGATTACTACTTCAGCTACCGATTAAGGGATATAAAACATAATACAGTCTGTCAGTCATCACCAGGTACTCGTCTAGCTGTGTTTTGACCCCTAACCTGAACACTCAAACCCAGACGAGCGGGGTCCCACACATAGTGGCTGACAAAATACTGAATAGGTAATGATATGACTTGAAAGATATGCCACAAAGATAAGTCAGAAAGTCAAAAGTCAAAACGTTTATTTCCAACTTGGAAAACGTAGTACAAATATACATAACATTGATGTGATGAGTGATGAAATGATAAAAATGTCCATATACAATGAATGATGGATGGCGGATGAGATGTACAAGTAAGTGAAATGATGATACGGATCGGAAGAAAAGGCCATGCGTAAATCATTACATGCATTACAACTCAAATGTCAAAATTGATCATGAATTATCTGTATATTGAAAAACATGCATGTTCAATAATATTAACATTATCTCACGTCTTAGTATTCTTATGAATGAATAAATCTTAGCTGTGATTTTGTATCTTTTCTGGATTAATTTCTTGTTTTATATAATAACCACAATTTGTTTATAAGTTTTAGTAATAAGTTTTGGAGAGCCGGTCAATATATAATGCAAGGACAGATGTACAGTAGCAAGCATTTAATCAGATAAAAATGAAGTTATCAAGCAACTCACCTGTAATCAAATTGACAATGATTGAGAGATATTTTTAATATTCCGTAGCAATGACCGGCTCTCCGTGTATTTCGTCCGTTAGTTATGTATTGACTGGGTAGAGATTTGGTCTTCAATCTACTTTATCAATCGGCATGAATACTCTTAACATCGAATCGATTTTGCTTGCTTTTGTTGGTACTTCCATTGTTAGAAGATAGGGGCAGGGTCAGAAGTTTTGTAGATATTCTCAGTATTGTTCAATACGGTTCAGCATAGAAATCAAACAATAAAGAGCATGAAATATCAAGGCAGACCTTGATTTTCATAGAAATCTATGCGACTGCTTTGGTATGGAATCAAGCTATTAATTTAAATGAGATTGGTGACCTGATTTATCTAAAGCTGCATGTACTTGACAATTTATTATGATTTGTCTTTCTTCCTAACTTTATTTGAATTATTTTGATATTTGTAGATACCTTTCATTTCGGCGATACTGGGAGCAGTTATTTTATAGTAGAATTCTTCTTTACAACTTATGTTTCTCAAGAATGGTGCAAATTTCTTTCTAATTTGGTCAACAAAGAAATGATACAGGGTGCGGCAGAAAAACCAAGTGTTTTTAATTACGCTATATTTCAGTACATATTGGAACAAAATAGAAATAACTTATGTATACATGTTCTTTGGATCATAGCATTTACGTTTTTGTCCATATTGGACATCAATTTCATATCTTTAGAAGTATATTTTTTAACTTAAAATTATAGATAGCTCTTTCATGCACTTAATGAAATTATATCGGAGAAAAAACCTAAGTGTTTTGAAAACAAAAGCTTTTAACATAATATTCATTTTTTGAAAATACAAATATCATGACAAGCAGAAATAACATCAAAATTACGAATGGAAAATAACATCACTCATGTGATGACCGTTCTCTTTAACGCAACAACGAAGACGCTCTTGAAAGTTAGTTCCGACTCGCTCAAGCATATTGACACCGACTGATGCGATTTGATTCCTTATTGAATTCTTCAATTCATCGAGAGTGCGGGGTTTGTCCTTATAAACTAAGGACTTAAGCCAACCCCAAAGAAAGAAATCACAAATCGATAAATCAGGCGAGCGAGGTGGCCATACAATGTCACCAGATTTGGAAATGAGTCGATTTGGGAACAGCTCACGAAGAACACTAATTGTTTTTGTAGCAGTATGTGCTGTTGCGCCATCTTGTTGAAACCAGAGAGATCGACGATTGAGACGGCGTCTTCTCAGCTCCGGGATGAGAAACGTTTTCACCATATTGACGTAACGCTCAGATGTCACGGTTACCGTAACTCCTCCTTCTTCAAAGAAGTAAGGTCCGATGATGCCAAATCTTCCAACTGCACACCATACGGTCACCTTGGGGCTGTGTAAAGGTGTTTCATGAGTAAGCCGGGGATTCTCCGATGACCAGTATCTGCAGTTTTGCTTATTGACAGAGCCATTAAGGTGGAAGTGTGCTTCGTCACTCATCGCGATCTTCAAATCCTCATTTTCATAGAGAGCAAGCATGTCCTGTGCAAACTTCAATCGTTGGGGATAATCATTCGTGTTCAGTTCGTTTACTATCACCATTTTGTATGGATGAAAGTTAAGATCCTCATGTAAAATTCGTCTCATCGTTCGATCACTGATTCCCATTGCAACCGCTTGCCTTCTAACTGACCGGTCCGGACTTCGCTCCACCGCTTCTCTGACTCTGTCAATATTCTGTTGAGTCCGCACTTCACGGATTCGCCCTGGTGGTGTTTTCTTCAATAGCGATCCTTGCGTACGAAGATTATTCACCCATCTTAAGATGGTGTCCCGAGAAGGCACTGAATCATTTCTATTGATATTGAAGTAGCGGCGGAACTCACGCTGGACAGTGGTCACAGATTCATTGCATTTTACGAAAGTGTCGTACACAAAGATGCTATGTTCTAAAGTCCAATCAGTCATTCTCTCAGACTTGCTGCTGTTAATGGTTCTTCAAGTTTGCGTGAACTGTTTTAAAACTGTTAATTTCTAACGTTTATTGACATTCAAGATATCGACTGAATCTTGATCACTATGCATAATAAAGTGAATGTGTTAAAAGCTTTTGATCACTATGCATAATAAAGTGAATGTGTTAAAAGCTTTTGTTTTCAAAGCACTTAGGTTCTTACTGTAACATCGTTTCATTAAGTGCATAAAAGGGGAAAATGACTATAATTATTAAGTTAAAAAACTGCTACAAAAAATAATAAACTGTGGTCCAATGTGGACAAAAACGTAAATGCTATGACCTAAAGAACACATTGACATCAGTTATTTATATTTTATTTCTAAATGTAATGAGATACAGCGAAATTAAAAACACTTGGTTTTTCTGCCGCCCCCTGTATATTGTTTCAACTTTTTGACTGTTGCAGGTTTCTCATAAACGTTCATTATATAATTTCTTACTTTTGTACAGTATTGTGCAAATTAATATGAACAAAAGGACATATTTCTTATGTTATCACTTAATGTTGTTTGACTTGCTTTATTCTATCTTACATAAATAGAATAACTCGTGTACTTGCATAGATATTAACATTTGACCTTTTCATTGCCAGACGTAGGTGTTCAATGCAACATTGACGCAGATAATTGATTTTGAATTCAAAAGTGTTCCACAAAATAGCAAATTTTGGCCTTTCTCACAAAACTTGGGTAGAATTTGAATTTTGAATTTGAACTTGCTACTCTTGTCACTAATCACATTTTATCTCTGTCAGTAAGCATGGACATCTCACCAGAGACGCGTAGCAAAATTGTGATACACTCAGACAGTACACGAAAATGACTCAACGCGCTATCGCATCTGAATGCTCAGTCTCGCTTGGTGCAGTGAATAATATTTTGAAATTGCATCAAAATACGGACAGCCTTCAACCGCGACGCATTGGTAGATGTGGAAGAAAAAAGAAGACAACGCCACGAGATGATTCAAAGATTATCAGGATCAACCGCGACGCATTGGTAGATGTGGAAGAAAAAAGAAGACAACGCCACGAGATGATTCAAAGATTATCAGGATCAACCGCGACGCATTGGTAGATGTGGAAGAAAAAAGAAGACAACGCCACGAGATGATTCAAAGATCATCAGGATGAGCAGACTCAACCCAAGAATGGCAAGTCATGAGCTTAAGGTCGAAATTGAACATGCCGGGGTATCTATTGACAGCTCAACTGTGCGTCGGCGGTTGCTCGCGGTTGGGAGGAAAGCTCGTCGACCACTTAGAGGGGCTTTCACAATAGTCGTGCGACCTCTTTACGACTTCTTACGATCATGGTCGTAAGATCGATCGCATCTATCGCACGACCAGTCTCTTGTAGTGGCTTCGCACGACTTCTCATGGTCTCCTTTAGTCGCATCTGAATTTTGTGCATGCACAAAATTCAGGCACGACCACTTTCGGGATTCTAGCTCGCGCGATCGCTCGTGCAACGGTCGCGTATAGTCGTGCAACAGTATCAGAAGTCGCACGACCATCTTGCGACTACTTGTTTGCTTTCCTTCCAAAAGTATGCTTTGATGTGACCATCGTACGACTATGAGACCATTTTGCAACAGTCTCTTGTACACGTGAGACTGGTCTCACGACTTCACGCCAATATATATGCCGTACATGTGCTATCAGCTTCATATCATTGTATCATGTCCTCTGTTCGCCCCCGTGACGTGCTGCACTCACCTGATAGAGACATTGCTGCGTTGGTGCTTCTTATTCGACTTCGACGACGTAATAGAAGACGCAGAAGACGTTGGTGGGTCAAGCCTTGGATTGCGAAGCGTGAGGGTTTTGGCCAGTACCACACTCTGATGGCAGAATTAGAGCTGCAATCCCCAGAGGACTTCGTCAACTACTTGAGAATGCCTCCGGAGATGTTCTACGAGATACTGACGCGCATATCCTCAAGAATCGAGAAGGTCTGAAGTTAGCTATCACTCTTAGATACATGGCTACTGGTGCAAGCTACAAGACACTCCAGTATTCGTTCCGTGTTGCCCACAACAGTATAGCACTGTTCATTCCGGAGGTCTGTCAGGCCATAGTTGACGGAGTACGAAGATCAGGTGTTTGCCTTCCCTAGAAACCCTGATGACTGGAGAGACATTGCAAGGAAGTTCAGTGAGAAATGGAATTTTCACCATACCTGCGGAGCCACTGGATGGCAAGCACGTGGCCATAAGATGTCCCAGGAAGTCTGGTACTCTCTATCACAATTACAAGGGCTTCTTCAGTATTATCCTTCTAGGGTTGGTGGATGCTGACTACAAGTTCATCTGGGCAGACGTGGGATGCCAAGGTTCTTTTTCAGATGCACAAATCTTCAACAACGGACAACTGAGAAGAAAGCTGGAAGAGCGAACTTTGCGCTTGCCAGATCCCGAGCCTCTACCACATGATGACAGGCCAACACCATACTTCGTGGTCGGAGATGACGCCTTTCCCTTGCGTTCGTGGATGATGAAACCCTTCTCCCAGCGCCAGATGACGGACTAACAGTGGATATTCAACTATTGCCTATCCCGTGCCCGCCGTGTGGTGGAGAACAGCTTTGGTATACTTGCACATCGCTGGAGATGCTTGCTGACCACCATGCAGCAAGATCCGATCAGAGTCAAGGTCATAGTCATGGCAGCCATGTGCCTACACAACTTGATGCGACTGCAGCATCGTTCTTTGCAGACCGGTGACCTGAACCAACCTGTTGGTGACGGCAGCTTCATCCCTGGTGCTTGGCGAGAGACACAATTACACGACATTGCACATGTTGGTGGCGCTAACCAAGCCAATCTATAGAGCAAGAGACTCCGACTGTTACTTGAAGGACTACTACAACAGTGATGTGGGAAAGCTACCCTGGCAGGACAAGATGATATAAGCTCCTCGTGTTTGCAAGTATTATATGATGCTATCTTCTGTAGTGATTGTGTCTTGTTGTCTTTTAAAATAAGTTCTATCGGATTATTTATTTTGCTTTTATGTCACTAACAGGCTAAAGAGGGCCATAGGCTATACGAAAAAAGTCAGGGAAGTTTATTTCATTCATTAGAGGAAGCTGAAGTAGTCTACTAAGTTAGTCTACGGTAGGCTAAACTCTTGAAATCATTAACCCTTCTACTGGGCACCCCATGACAATTGTCACGGATAGCGTAATTATGGCTTGTGGAAAATTTTCATTAAAAGCTACGGCATTGCCGCCTCGTGACTTTTAATTTCTACGTATAGGAATGACTTTAACGTCTTCAACACTAGTCTAGCGTTTGCTGGCATTCCTCCAGGACTCATGTGTTAGGTTGAGCGTGTGCAGTAATCAGGCATGCATCATATTAGGCCTGCATCATGAAAAAGTACCCGTAGTAATATGAGTAGTAGTAGTAATAATTTACTTAATAGGAGGTGTGGTTTTAAAACAGCTAGTTTTCTGTCCACCCTGTTAGAAAAAACAAAGTCTGATATATAGAAAAATTAAACATGATAATTTTTTAAACATGATAGCGTACAACACCGTAGCAGTCAAGAGTCTAGGCTACCGATTGACGATGTCAAGGTGGCGACTGCTCGTGCAACAGTTACATAGTCTTGCGATCGGTTGTACGATTGACTCAGCCATCGAACAATGCAATTGCTAGGTCGTGCAACTATCGCACGACCATGCGAGAGGTCGCACGACTGATCGTACAACAGTCTCCTTCGAGCATACGACTGTTGTGCGACTAGATTTTTCACTGCGACTATTTGTGCGACTGACATTGGATCGCTTCTGAGCGCACGGTCGCAAGGTCGCATCTGTTGCACGACTATTGTGAAAGCCCCTTAAGAAATCCATATTAACAGTTAAAATGAGGAGAACCCGTTTGAAGTGGGCCAAGCGTTATAAAAACTGGACCGTCGAAGATTGGCGTCGAGTTGTCTTTTCAGACGAGTGTCACTTTGAAGCAAAAGGATATCATTCTCAGTTTGTTCGACGAAGTACCGGAGAGCCGGTTCGGACTGCACACATGAACCAGTCATTCAAACATCCACCAAAGCAAATGTTTTGGGGATGCTTCTCATACAAAGGACCCGGATGTCTCATTCCAATCGAGGGGATGATGAATTCCGATCGATATGTTCATTTGATTGAAACTCGGATTGTCTCTGAGTTGGAACGAACGCCGAGCGCAATTTTCCAACAAGATTTGGCACCGTGCCATACAAGCCGAAAAGCCAAAGCTTGTCTTGAAAAGAACAATATTTGCGTCCTCGATTGGCCGGGAAACTCCCCTGATGTATCTCCGATCGAGAATTTGTGGCATATCAGTAAAGCGCAACTGAGAAAGATTGATTGCTCATCGAAACAAAAGATGATAGCAGCTCTTATTAAGGTGTGGTTCCATGATGAAAAGATCTCATCTGTGTGCGAAAAATTGGTCGATTCAATGCCAAGTCGTGTCTCAGCATTGCTGAAGGCCAAGGGTGGCCACATTATGTATTGTAAGACAATATTTCATTTTACATTGAAAATAAAATTCAATCATGCTGGAATTCATGTATCACTTTTGTTCACATTAATTTGCACAATACTG
>CAJQUW010011633.1:0-26234 GCA_907163375.1 Prostheceraeus crozeri
GATGACTTGATAGCTGATGAATTAAATGTTTAGTCATTCCTTACTTTACTATGTTATGTAGACTGCAGCCTTAATGCCATTATTGTCACCTCACACAGGTTGAGTTTATATTTTGAGCATTGAATTGTAAGCTGCATGTATGTACATTTTGCATACACCGCAAGCATTGCTTCTAGAAGCATCTTAAAAGCATCTTGAACCTATAAGATATGACCGCGTATTTTCCGACTGTTTTCTTTCTTAAATTTGGAGATATTCACTTCCTGATCAAGCAAAGCCAGACATTTGGACAGTCATTGAGAAATTACCTGACGTTCTTTGGGTCAATTATCGCACAAGAGTGAGTTTGCATGTCCTGACATTGCAGGAATCATCGTTTCCTCATAATTTGTCTCCAAATAGGACCCACCAGCTCCAAGAAACATTACTTCTGAAAGTGGAGCTTGACTTGACAACTTCAGGGCATTACCTAATGACAGTCTAGATTCCGTAACTTTATTCAGCTTCACTCGGATTGGAAGCGCCGTAAAATCCAAGCAAGAAAGGGTCAGCTAAAGTTGCGCTAAAGTTAAGATGGGCTCACTGGTCATTGGGACGAAGATCTGATGGGCTTGCTGCTGTCATTCAATGCAAGCAAGCATTCAGTCACTGGTGAGAATAATATCAGGAAATCTAGCATTAAGCACGTACACTTCCATCTGGTGTATTTGAATTTTACATGTATATTCATTTCAGTATGTAATATGGTTACTGCATGTATTCATTACTTTTACTTTTTCAATTGCAGTAATGACCCCATATCGGTCTGTCTTTGGATTGGATCTGCTTTTCTCCCCTGCGATTCGTACGAGAGGCCTCCCAACCCCAATCAAGCACTGAATAATTGACCTCCGAACAGTGTAATGACCTCCTCCAACGGGCTGCAAACGTGGAGCTGTGTATCAGATCATGATATCCAAAATTAAGGCGTCCAAGGGGAAGATGATGCGATACCACAGTCTGAGGAATTCCACTGTACAAGAATTCAAACTGGGAGATCTCGTCCTTCTTCGGAATAAAAAGTGAAACGGTAGAAAAGGAGGGAAAATGGACATGGTCGTCTGATATCTATGAAATGGTGAAAGTTCGAGTACGGAGTACCTTTACATTGAGGTACATGTACACTAATGTTTTTTTACAGAAAATTGCGATTGGAGTTCATTTGAAGAAGTATGAGAAATACATGACTTTAATATTGATGGGAATTCATCCCTTGGGCAAATAAGACAGAGGGGAAAATGAATAGGTTGACTTTAACAATCTTTTTTGACCAACAAAACCAATAGGAGAATGAAAGAGACTAGAAAATAAAATAGGGTACAAGCAGCATAGTTAAAATTTCCGATCAGAAAATGTAACCGAGCTTAGATTTTCCGGTAGGAAACTGAAGCAGAAGGAGAGCGAGTGTTGCAACACCGGTGTTGCCAAAGATCCCATTGATGATGGCAACATTGAGTGAAGAGGATCATTGATGCTTGAAAAAGCTGGGCATGATTACTATTGTAATGAATGCGTGCACTGTGAACCGCTGACTGACAATTGACAGACACTTATCCTACAAAATCTATTTTGTCGGTCATTGTTAGTTCTTGTAGGATGATTGCCACTGAACACCTACAATATCTGACAAAAAGCGACAAAATGAATTGCAATGAATTATAGCTTAAATTTGATCAAAAATGTAGGTCGAGGAGACTGAAGAAGTGGAGCATGAGACCTATTCAAAGTACACAAATCAAAATCGGAAAAGAATCGTGGAGTGTTCAGAAAGAGGAGGTGATTGGAAAGCCTTAGCGGAATCACTCCAGGTGAAATACAAGACAGCTTATGGATGGATCCGTTCGGGTGAAAGTGATGGGAAGCGGCGAGGAGGATACAAGAAGAAATACCTCAGCCAGGAGCAACTTGATCTGGTTTTGGAGAAGCTCGAAGAGAATCCAGAGCTGACACTGAAGCAAATTCAAAGCTTCTTAGTCGAGGATTTGTCGGTCAGGTTGGCAGTCTCCACGATAGCTAACTATTTGGACGGGGAAATGTACACTATAAAAAAATTTCACCATCGTCCAACTACGATGAGCTCGGAGGAGAACAAGGCTCAACGAAAACAGTATGTATTGTCCATGAATCAGTACATACAATCGGGGAAGGACGTCATATGGATTGACGAGACTAACTTCAATCTGTTTTGTCGTCGCACTCAAGGTTGGTCACGACGTGGAACAAGGGCCATTCAAGATCGTCCACCATCACGTGGTCCGAATATCCACGTAATTGGAGCAATATCCTCCGAAGGGATAGTTGCAATGATCAAGCGTCGAGGTGCCTTTAGGAGTGACTCCTGCAATGAATGGATACAGGAGCTGCTTCAAACCTGGGAGCAATCAGGAAAGCAATTAAACAATTTGATAATTGTTTGTGACAATGCTCCGTGCCACTCACGAATAGACGAAGCCTTTGCCGGGACTGGAAGTATCCTGCTACGTCTGGCACCATATTCTCCACCTCTGAACCCGATTGAGTCCATGTGGTCATCTCTCAAAGCATATGTCAAAAGGCATTTACGCATTCCCGAGGTTCATAGCTCAGGATTGGGCGAGCAGCGACTTCAGTATTTGGAGAACATGGTCCAGGATGGAATCAACAGCCTCAGTGACCAAATGTGCGTTCGTTGCTGCCAGCATTCCACAACTTTCCATGGTGATGTCCTTGAATTGAGGGATCTTCGAGTTGGTCCCTTCGAGTTGGATCTTCGAGCATTTTGAAGGAATTCAGAGCAATCCGCAAGCGACGCACGACTATTTTTCCTATCTCTGTGAGGTATTAAAAATTTCTTTTTGCCCACTTAGTAAGTTCCTGCATGTGCCATCGTTTTGAATCAGTTTGCACTTCGAGCAAAGTGACACGATTAAACAATCTAATTCTGTGCTGAAACCAATGTTGCGTCGTGGACGTGCGTTTACGTGACAATGGCACCTAGACGGCACTTCAGTAATTCGAGTCCTCTAAAGTTGACACAGATCGCTGTCTACCCGAATAGTTGAGATTACCATCAGCATGCAGCTATTGTTTGTGTTGTCGCCAATCATTTAAACGAAGCGAGAAGGCGGATTTCTAAGATAGCCTTGACACGCATGCTGACGAGTGCCAGTTCAAATCGATCTGCCATTGCGTAATCATGATGGAATTTCAAATTTCTCTATCATGTGTGTGGAGACACATGCCTTGAAATTAAAATACTTCTACAGATTTTAGCCTATTCTATTTTCAAAATGGCACTTTTCTAGCATTTCGTGTTGCCTGATCTGAAGCTAGTCAAAAATAGTTTTAGTAATTCATATCGGTGCTGCCATAGTCACAGGTCAAGCGAATAAGTAATTTTAATCACTAGTTTTCCAGGCATCTATTCACATTATTCCATCCTCTATTCTTTCGACAATTTCAGGTTTTCATCAAATCCTCACCAATTGAGCAGAATAAAACTGAAGTCAAGAAACTCAAATCTTTGCATGTTGCATAATGCCTATTCAAAAAAACTCCATTATCATTATTGGCTATAAATCATTGACAATAAAAGGATGTATCCTTCAAGATGACAAAATTTCATCAGGATTGATGACAAACATTCACAAATCTCACAGGAATGATGGATGCAAGATATCTCCAAGGGTGAGCTAAGATTGAGGAAGAGTTCTTACCAGTCGAGTTGAAATGGCGCTCGAGAGGAAGTGTTTCCTTACTATTATTACATTTATTAAAGGGAATCAAGTAAATTTGAAGTATTATGAAGAAAATTTACATCAAAACTAAGAGGGTAAAGAGAGGCGGTGCACGCAGAGCGGAAAGACGCAAATGGAGTTCTTATCTTCATTAATGGATCCAATGTGGATCGGATGCGGGAACTCAGTGACATCAGAAATATTGGGATGAGTCACCAAGGCCACAAAAAAGCTTCAATACAGGTCATTGGTAAGGAATAGTTTCTTCTCGTATCCGGATAGTTATATTTAGAAATCAAAATAAAATTTCATTGGATACAAAATCCACCAATTTGGATTTTGGGTGGATCACTCAAAGCAGGGCAGCCATTATCATATTATCAATTTACATGAAAGATTTAGGGAATGCGCAAAGAGACACTTGCTGAGGTAACTGTAATAATACTAAAATGTTTTTACTTGGATATTCATTGGCAGCATTTTGACTTCAAAGCTGATTTCATAGATACTGATTGTATCCACCTGCAGATTAAATATATCAAAATTCAATCTTCTAAGTGGAGCTCTGATTTTTTTATTTCTTTCAATTAGATCTGAATGAGAATTTGACCTGAAATAACTCCAAATTCATCTATCCAATGACCATCTATTCATCCTTTGACAAATGCACTTGAAGACTTAAATTGACTGGAAATTAGAGAGTCTCAATACATCAAATTTCAATGCCAGGCGGCATGCATCAATGTCAGAGAAGATTACTCCCATCATAGGAAGCATAGTTAAGAGCTAAATTTCTGTAAAAACATTGAAATATTCAAGAGATTCTACTAGTTAATTAAGTAAATAGAATGTTAGTTTTTGATGACGAGGATTTCTGTCGTATTGCATGATTGGATTTACGACTCAATTGAGGCATGAATAATGTATGAATTCGAGTTGTTCGTGTTTATAATGTTTTCAAGTACATATTTCTTTACAGGAGTTGAGTCCATGATAAAGATATCGGTTTAATGGTTCGGGAAATTTTTTGCAGAAGAATTCGGTGAAGCTATTTCATAGATGGATCGAGTTTGGGATTCTTTCAAATGAAGAATGAATTCTTTGGATAAATTTGCTTTATTTTATCCTCTATTCCTCAAATTTCATGGATTTGAATCTAAAGTGTGTAATCGGATCAAGTGTGTCGAGTGAGAAGCTAATTAATATCTGAATGAGCGCATTGTTGTTTCGTTATACAAAGCTATTCATAGAAAATTGACATTTAACCCTCACATGGACTTATTTTACAAATTCTTAGTTTACTTCCTAAAATCGATATCAAATAATTGGGAAAGTTGATTTTAAGTAAAACAGCGATGTGTGCGTGTAGAAAGTCGATATAGATAATCCTTTGAATGTTTTTCAGCCTTCTCAGTAAACAGATGCGAAAAGGTGGTGCTTCTGTGATTCAGCGACGCAAGGTCAGTTGCACTAAGAGTCGGTTTTACGATGTTTGCTGTCTACATGCAACCTCAGATAGTTGATTCTAATGAATACAGAACCTTTTTTATATTTTTAATATTTTAATCAATTTTTAGAATTTTTTTGAATTATTCTGTGACGCACAACCTTTACATTTGGCCATTTTCTCAAATTTGTGCATACCAACCGGAAATAGGCCTAAACTGAGCCATAACTGTTGCATTTTAAGACCCTCAAAACAGCTGTAGAGATCTCAATTACTAATCAATCGCTGCTATGAAAACTGCTTTGCCAACACTCTGTTTAGTGTTCAAATATGAAAATAATGATAGCTTTCATTTTGACCACTGATTTAATAAATGAATTTCACTCATTATGCACCATCTTGTACATCCACAAAATCATTTTTCATATGATAGTAAAAATGTTGTTATTGAAATTTCTACAGACTCTGAGACCTGAGGGGGGTTCCAGTGGCCACCCTTGGCCTATCTACCATACTTCTACTGATTCAATTGAAATAAAATAACACATATAGATTCATTGTGAAAAATGATGATTTTAGATTGGCATGAGCGGTTGATATATGGTCAGCAAAAAACGTAAAATGAAAAAAATGTGGCTCGGGGTCCACTGGACCTTCCCCTCACGTTAAACGGAAATTTTACATTCAGCTCTCGCATTGTTGGAGGATTTTCCATCGTCTCCCTTTTTATGAGGGGGTTCCCCATACATTCTCCTAAACTAAACAGCGGCACCAATTCATAATAATTATGCAGTACACTTTCAGGGATTAAAACTCGCTTTTCCAGGAGAATTGCATTCGCTTTTCCAAAATCGTAAATCTTCATGTTATTTATAGCAGTTGAGAATTTGAATTTTCATGTGTTTAGAAAAGTCGCATTCCTTTGGCAAAATAGTGAAGTTAGGGATCAAAGAAAACTTTCAAAGTACCAGTTTTGATATGAATAATGTGATCGTGTTACAAAGTTTCGTCTGCACTGTAAGCTGTACGATGCCAAAACTACTTACGAAACCCCTGGCGATTGAATTTCTTATTAGACTATCCAATCAAAATCATGCAGCTTTCTTACTCTGCAGAATACAGTGTGGAACTGGTATTTGGTTTCTGAATACACGTTGAAACAAATAAGATGGAGATTTATTAACTTCTGTCTTATTTATTATGCCTAATGAAATAAAGAAAATGACCTCAACAATATTTCATATTGATTACAGTGGTGTTTCAGTATTAATACAATGACAAAAAACTAATCCTACATGCTTCACTTTTTATAAAACTTCGCATGATCGTACAGTTCGTTTCCTAAATCGTTGCACAACCCGAAAAACTCTTTTATCTCTTGTCTGTTTTTATAATATTTTACCGGAAGCTGATTTAATTGATTACTAAGCTTATTGACTTGGTCAGCTTAGATACTTGGCTTTTTGAAACAATTTGGTCACTGGTCTGCCCACAGAATTAGACAGGTCGTCTCTTCTTCCGTTTGACTAGAAGGGAAGCATTAGAACATGTAACGTTATTGAAATGGCACAGTCTCCTGACTAGATACCATAGCAATCGAACAATGAACAGCCTGTTCAACATTAAACACGCCAAATTGTGCAAAGTTTCAGTGACTGTTATCAACCGGATCACACAGCAAAGAGACACAGACGATGTCAAGTTCTACAGAGAAGTTTGTGAACGTTTTTTCATGCGCCTGCTAACTTTTTTAAAATGATCGGAGGGCCCAACATTATCGAGAAAACTTTTGCGCAATGATCTGAATTCTAGCAAAGTGACACGATTAAACAATCTAATTCTGTGGGTCTGCCTAATTAAATGAAATATTAGTGATTAGAAGTCACTTCACATAATCATATTATAGCTGATCATGTCATAACTGTCCCTGTCATCGCTGAATGAGCTGCTAACAATTTCTTGTCGATCCACGTATCGGACGCAAGGGCATCAACACTACGGTAGAAATTTTGCTATGCTATTGTTTGAACAGGTGACGACAAGGCTGGCAGATCAAGAATTCGAAATCTTCTAACCGCAACTGAGGGAAATGATGACTCACCAAATGGCTGAGCATGGGAATAATGCAAACAAAGTTGAAGATTATCGGTGAACGGATGGGCCAATCCTGATAGAGCTTACATATTCTTAAAGCTGATAATAATAGCATTCTTTTAAGCCGAAACTCGATAGTGCCAGCGCTAATACAACAAAAATTGTTAAGTTGTGTGCCGTTAACCGTTAAAAACATTGTTAACGCGAAAGTAGCGCAACAAATAACTAAAAGTGTAAATTAAATGAAATTGCTGAAATTGTTGTCC
Source organism: Prostheceraeus crozeri (assembly GCA_907163375.1). Taxonomy (NCBI): domain Eukaryota; kingdom Metazoa; phylum Platyhelminthes; order Polycladida; family Euryleptidae; genus Prostheceraeus; species Prostheceraeus crozeri. The sequence goes on from CAJQUW010011633.1 coordinate 7,563, forward strand.
AAAATCGAAAAAAATTATATATCAACTGAAAGATTAACACAAGTCTGATTCAATGGTGATAATCTTCATTTTCTGCAGTGCGTTATTTCGTTTGTAAGTGTCGGTGAATGAAATTACTTAACATTCATAATTTTAAGTCTGCTGACCACAGCTGACCAGACACAATCTCAACTCTCTGTCAATATAAGGTAAGTAATGGACAAAAGACCGTTCCAGGACACCATAAAATCAAAAAAATTAGTACTTTTAAAAACGACATAAATTTATGAATTTAGTCCCTTTTTCAGGTTTTTAAGACCTAAATTCATGAATTTAGTCCATTCAAAAAGTACCATTTTTTCAAAAAATGGTATTTTTAAAAACGACATAAATTCATGAATTTGAACCCTTTTTCAGGTTATGAAGACCTAAATTCATAAATCGGCTAAAGCCAGAGGAGCTTCGCTCCGATTTGGGCGTTTTTAAAAATACCCAATTTTTCAAATTTTTCAAAATCTCAAATTTGTGATTATGACATTTCACCCCCAAAATCATGACCGTTCCAGGACACCGAAAATCATAAAAGTTAAGAATCTCAAATTTGAGAATTACAATTTTCACCCTTAAAATCATGACCGTTCTAGGACACTAAAAATTATAAAAGTTGAGTATCTCAAAATTTGAGAATAACAATCGGGCGAAGCCCTAGAACCTTCGGTTCGATTTTCATTGCTTAAATCATGACCGTTCTAGGACACCGAAAAAATTATAAAAGTTGAGAATTTCAAATTCATGAATTTTATCCATCTTTCAGGTTTTTAAAATATATCATGTGACTAGCGGGACATCGGAGATGTCTTCCAGGGCTTCGCCCGTTAAAAATATTTCTTTAAAAATGGATGAAACAAAAGTGGATGAAACAAAAGTGGAAGGAACTTCAGAAATGGAAGGAACTTCAGAAATGGAAGGAACAAAAGTGGAAGGAACTTCAGAAATGGAAGAAACCTCAAGAATATATCCTTCGTTATCTCAATTAAAAATAAGTGAAATGGTTCTCAATTATTATTAAGATTAGAGCACTATGATAAATTAAGAAGACGCAATTATTACTTAGTCATTCTTCGTTATTGTATGCTCAACATTATTTAAAGTACTAATTGTGTGAACTAGAAGATCATTGTAACTCATAAACTCAAAATTATTCAATGAACCCGTACACTGCCTGATAATTGAAGAGAGAGACAGAGATTGAAGAGAGAGAAACGTCTAGCAGCTTTCCCCTAAAATTATCATGCTATATCTTGTCATTTCAATTTACCCATCGGTAAACTTTTGACATTTCAACTTACGCGTGCGTAAAGTTTTGACATTTCAATTTACCCCTACGTAAATTATTTTCAGAATCTGTTTTCAAAATCTATTTTCAAAATCCATTTGCAAAGTCTATTTTCAAATTCAGTTTTAGAAATCGATTTGCAAAATTCATTTAGCGTTTGCCAAACACATACGGGTAGTAAAGTACTTCCCATTGTGAAGACATGAATAGATTAAGCACATAAGAGTGCATTGACAATAAAAGCAAATGACAATAAAATTCTTCTTCTAAATTTAGAACGCATAGACGGCGACATGCGGGATAGTTGTTATGACAATTTTAAACAATCATTTTAACGATGAAACATATTTTACAAATAAAGTTCATGAAGAAAATTGAAATATATAAAACAATATAGATTAGAATCGGCTAAAGCCAGAGGAGCTTCGCTCCGATAATTATAATATAATCATTTCAAAATCGAATAAGTAGTAAGGAAAGACATCATTAGAGAACAGTTTTAAATCAATACCCCCTCCCTTCTGTCTTCTAGGGGTCCCTTAAGAAATTTTTTTTATTATAAAATGAGCAACATAAATGAGTTTTTTAAATTATATGGAACACAAACGACAACGAATTTCGACCTAAAGAAAATCGCAAATCAATTAGGAATAAAGAATTTTCATGTTCTAATGAGAAACGAATTACAATTCCTAAAAAATAGGCCAACAGGAACCTTCAGTTCCCGGAACAAAGTTCCATCAATAATTGTAAATTTCATAACGAATCTTCACACTTCAGACCAAAACGGCGTACATTGGTCAGCAGGTATCTTTAGTAAAAACGGAGATAATTATTATTTTGACTCATACGGGCTTCCACCTACAAATGAAGTAAAAGAATTACTTGGAACGGGAACATACAATACGTTTCAAATTCAAAAACCGGGAACAACTTATTGTGGACAATTATGTCTTTATGTTTTATTTAAATTACAAAAAGGAGTACCATTTCTAGATATTATGTTAGAGTTAAACAATCTATAACTCAAGCGAAGCTAGCTAAAGCGCCACCTAGAGGTTAAAGCTCTGTTTTCTGTAATTCATTTTGATAAAAACGGCCTCTGATATTCTCATTATCTAAATCTTTAATTTCATAAGTAATCGGATAACTTTGATTTATTTTGCAAACTTCAAATATTTCTTTAGTCCAATAGCCAACAAAGCCTTTTTCAAATTTGTTCTTATATTTAAATATTCTAACTCTATCTCCAATTTTAAATTTCGGCTTAAGTTTCTGCAAATTCGGATTACTCTCATTCGAATAATTATTCTCGAATATTTTCTTTCGTATTAAATCAGGGTCGTCAGAAGCATTCTTTGGGGTTTCTTCAATACCTGAATGAACTTTATTATTGTACTGCTCTACAATTCCTGGTAATATTTTTAACCATTTCTGATTTCCTTGCTGAGTAAATTTCTTGAAAATTTTATTTTTTAACGTCCGATTGAATCTTTCTATCACTATAGCTTTTCCTGCGTTTTCAGTTGAATAAACAGTTTCAAATAGTGGCTGAACGTTTCGGTTATAAAATTCCGACCCTTTATCAACAAACAATTTCCTTGGCTTTCTATTACTTTCTTTAAAGATTTCTTCAAACGCATATTTAACTGATAGACCACTTTTATTTTTTAAAGGTTTTACCCAAGCGTATCGTGTATATAAATCTATAACTGTCAATGCGTATTTGTAGTCCCTTTCATTCGGCATATGAATAAGATCAGCACTCCAAATATCATCTTTATTAAATACTTTTACTTTTAATAAATATTTAGGCTTTCTATATTCTTTATGAATTTCAGATGCATAAACGTCTGAATTATGATTTTCATTTAAACCCTGACCGAATAATATTTTAGCTTGTAAAGCTTTCTTAACAAACATTCTTTCAATTTTTTCTCTAAATGTAGGGTTTTGAATACTATCTAATTCTTGAATCATCTTCTTATCAGCTGCATGACGAGAACTTAGATCATGATTTCGATAAGCTAAATCATGCCTGTAAGCGGCGGCATCTACTCTATTTATTGGTTCTTCACCTGGTTTCGGATTATTATTCTCATCTAGTCTTATATCTAATCGAGTTCCTGGACCAGTATATGAATGACCAGGAAGATGTTTTTCTTTCGAATATTTACTCCAAATAAAGCCAGGAAAGTTTTCTAATGTTTTTGTATATCACCACCGAATGGTGTGGAACTTTGTTCTTGTCACCTCCAATATGCTGACAGTTTGAGTTTTTATTTTTGTTTAATAGATAATTCAATAAATCTAAATTAGAAATTTTTAATTTAATTAAATTTTCGGAATTTTTAGTATTCATTTTAAAAGATAAAAAAAATTAAGAAGATAAAAAAAATTGTTTTACCGAAAAGAACCAAAGGTCCTGAGGTTATTACCTTATCATACTAGGACTTAGATATATTCCAGAACCATCTTTAGTTTCTTTAATTTCAATTAAATCATCAACATTGTGGAGAATATTTTTAAGAACTCGTTTTCCTTCATCAACTAATTTTAATTTACTGATAAAATTATCTACTATTCCTTCTCCTCTAGCAACTTTCTCTAACTCTCTATTATGACGTTTTTGTTCTTCTAATGCTGCCTTCTCTGATTTATTTTTATTTACTGCTTGGACAATACCAGCTGTCCCACCTGCAACACTTCCTGCAGCTGCTATGCCTCCTATTATTAGTGGAATTAATGGGAGAATACCGCCATTCTTTTCTTCTTGTAATTGAATATTCTCTATCATTGGTTTACTTATGTAATACTTTTTTTTATTAATAGTAATAGTTTTAGGGGTATTTTTGTCAACAATATTACGTAATTTTAATTCAACAGTTTTATTATTAATATTACTTTTCGCTTGCGACATTTTTAATAAAAAAATTTTAAGTTATCAAAAATTTAAATCTATTCTAGTTACCAAAAAATTTTAAGTTACCAAAAATTTTAATCTATTCTAGTTATGAAAAAATTTTAATTAACCTATCGGAGCAAAGCTCCTCTGGCTTTAGCGCTTTAGCCGATCCTAACCATCTTTCCATTAAGAATTTCAATAGAATATTTTGCATCTTCTAGCAATAAACCATAAGCCATCAATGAAGTTGTGGAATCTTTCTTTTCAATATTAATTGTTACATCACAACCATTTTTAATAATATCTTCAGATTGTGCACTTAAATCGAAACAGAAAATTGGATATAAATGTCTCCAATCTCCAGGAGTTAATTGTGGTTCAACTCCAAATTCTATACAAAGATTTCTATAAGAATCATATCCTTCCATAAATTGATTATTGGTATCATCGAATCTTAATGGATCAATTGGATATCGAGTTTGATTTAATGAAACTTGTAAACTTCGAATTGTATTAATATGGAAGATATTATTGTTCTTATCAAAACTTGGAGAATTATTTCTTTGAAATGTTAGTAATAAATATCTTGGAGTATTCGCAGTTCTAGTAAAATGCCAGTTAAATCTTTGTTCGGAAAAAGTTACTGAACTAGCAGTTCTCTTTAGAAAATTAACTGGAATTGGTTTGTTAGTATTTAATCTTTTTGCAATAGCTGTTTCAACCTCTAAACTAGGAGTAATATGCTTAATCCACCATTCAAGTCTATCAATTTTTAAATATGCTTTTTTCCCAGTCTTACCAAAAAAGATTAATTCATTATTTGCTGTACGATGAATTATTAATTTAAATTTTAATTGATATGATATTTTATCATAATCTAAATAACCGAATAATGGAGACAATGACCAATTTACTGTCTGTTTACTTTTTTTGTTAAATTCACGTCTTTCTTTATATGCTTCATTATTTGTTTTATTTAAATGTTTTGCAATATTTTCTACATCTTTCGCAATTCCTGCGGCATCTGTTCCAGCGTGAGTTAAATCATCAATAATTATACCATCATTAGTATCAGGAAACCAACCTTCGATTTCATGCTTTTTATTATTTTCACCAATTGTTATAAATCTAAGCATTGTATCAATTACACCTGGGGAATCACTTATTGTTTCTATATTTTGAGTTGCAACATCTAAACGCATTTGTGTAAATAAACTTGGGAAAAAATTATTCTCTAGTGTAATATTATCGGTATCTGGTAATGGTGTTGTAAAATTAGCATCACTATATAAAGAATATTCGCAGTGTAAAAATGAATCAGGTAAATATAAATAACTCTGCTGATTATCAACTTCAAAGATTAAATCTCCTCCAGTGTTTACTCTACTGGAAGATCCGGGATTCATAGCAATTCTTATATAGTCATTCTTTTTTTGATTGTAACTGGTGAACGGGGGATCATCTAATCTAAATTTATTTTCGATAAGCGAAGACATTTTTATAAGAAATAATTTGACTTTTTGTTTTTCTCACAGATAGAAAAAAAATTTTATTAAATATAATTTTAGAATTTTACTAAATATAATTTTAGAATTTTACTAAATATAATTTTAGAATTTTACTAAATATAATTTTAGAATTTTGCTAGACCAGCTCCGCTACAGCTTTGCTGGTTAGACAGAAGGTTGCTGCTCACGCCATTACCTCTTATTTCTTCAATTGTTTTTTCATTTTGTTTACTATTACCCTCTACAGCTATGTTAGCAATTTTGTTTTTTGTTTCATCTGAAAGTTTTTTTAATTTTTTTAGTTCTTCAGAATCATTCTTGAGTTTACGAATAGCTTCTAGTTGTTTTAATTCGTTTTGTGATTTAACAGCATTTGATATTGCACTAGCTGTACTACCTATAGCAGCTGCTCCTTTTGCAGCAGATGTAATCAAATCTTTATTATTTTTAATTAAGTTAACGATACTACCAATACCAGAAAAGATGCCATCCCCTTCTTTTTGGACGGCACCTGCGGTGCCTAGGAACTTTTCTGTTCCGACTGTTTCTCTATTATCATAATGATAAACAGGATTCATACGTGGTTCATGAGCAATTTTTTGATTTGAAGCAAAATGTTTAAGATTGTGTTTATAAATTATAGGCATTTTTTAGTAATAAATTTGACTTTTTGGGAAAAATATAAATACGGGCGAAGCGCGAAGCCCTGGAAGACATCTCCGTTGACCCATGAACCGATGTCCATTATAAAAAAAATGTTTATTTTTTGTTCTTAACTTTTGCAGATTGCGTTTTTGGTTTAACTTTATCAGGAACCAAACCTGCATCAATCATTCTTTTTATTCTATGATTTTCTTTCATAATATTTCTTTCTTTTATTAACTCTTCTAATTGTTTAATTCTTTTAAAATTATTAGCTCTAATTTTATCCATTTTTAAAATTATATACTTTTATATATTTATACTTTTTTTATTTTTAAAATTATATTTATATTTTTAAAATTATATTTATATTTTTTAAATTATATTTATATTTTTTATGATTCTTATTTTTTGTAGGTAAAAAATATTTAATTTAATATTTACAATACTCGTTTAAGATTTACGTTTATGAATATCTAACAACTTCGAGATAACTTTATTAATTGCCTGTTGCACTTTATCTATTGCGTCAAGCAGCGTGTGATGTACTTTAATTTCTCTTCTATTAACTTGCATTTTCTGCTGATTAATCTTCAACGCCGTTTTAAGAGCATTTAACTTAATTTTAAGAACATCTAATTGTCTTTTAACAGCATCTAACTGTTCTTTATTTTCTTTAGAGTTTTCTTGTAAATTTTTCTTTAATTCATTTTCTAAATTGATTTTAAGAGTTTTCATTTTATCAACTTTTTGATTAAGTGAGTTTACTTCATTTATTATTCTATTCATCTTTTTCATTTGTTGAGTAATTTTAGAACTCAATTCATCAACACTTTTTTGGAATGTAGTTTGTAACTGTTTTAAATTTTTTTTAATTCTTTCAGGTAGTTTTTCTATTTCATCTTCTAATTGTTCTTTTAACATTTTTATCTGATGTTTATTTTTAATGACTGCAGATTTTAAATTTAAAGAAAGTAATATTAAAATTTTTGATTGTTCTGAAATCTTTTTAAAAAGTTTTGCTATATCTGCTTCTAGCTCTCTATCCTTTTTATCAAGTTTTAATAATTTTTCGTTTAATGATTTGTCATTAAGTTTTAGCAACTTTAATTCGTTCATCAGCGGAACCAAAACATCGTTTATATATTTTTCTTTTAAGTCATTGATTTGTGTATCAACATATTGTTTATTTGTTAACTCTGTATTTTGTTGTGGAAGAATAGAAAGATGCAATGGACCAGATAAAACGTCTCCAGTTTTCATAATATAATTTTCTATCTCTATTTCTAATTCACGATTATTCGGGATATATGCACCTCCACCAACATTTGGTAACATCATTTTTAAACAATAAAAATAAAATTTTTTCTGATTATAAAAAATACATAAATTATAAAAATACATAAATTATAAAAAATAAAATTTTTCCTAATAAAAATAAAAAAAATGGAAATGACTCAAATTTGTCAAGTTTGCAATATGCGTTTTTTAAATCAAACACTATTATATTCTCATATGAAAAACACACCATGTGGTATGCATATGAATCAATTACAACCTAATAATATACAACCTAATAATATTCAACCTAATAATATTCAACCTAATAATATTCAGAATAATATTCAACCTAATAATAGTATTCAGTATAATAATATTCAATCAGAGCAACCATTACAAAGATTAAAGCATTTATTTATTTCAGATAAAGAACAAAATCTTTATACTGCTAGAATAAATACACCTAGGCAAAATACTGCTAGAATAAATACACCTAGGCAAAATACACCTAGGCAAAATAATAATAATTATTTAGCACAAAATAATAATGTAGCACAAAATAATCCTTTTGTTCAAAATAATCCTTTTGTTCAAAATAATAATGTAGCACAAAATAATTATATTGATAAAAATCAATTTGTTGAAAGTAATAACAAAAAAATATGTTCCGGATGTAATAAAAATATAACATCAAAAAATTTTGCACGTCATTTAAAATTATGCGAACAACCAGAAGAGGTTAAAAAAAATAAAAAAGATAAATTAAAAGATCAGTTATGTCGTAATTGTAATAAATATTTTACAAATCAAGGAATTACTAATCATTATAATTCTTGTATAAGTTCTACAAGACAATGTACAAGTTGTCAAATTACTAAACCTAAGACAGAGTTTTATGATAGTAAATATCAGTGTAAGGATTGTTTAAAAGAAAAAGTTAAATGTAGAGGTTGTCAAAAAATTATATTAAAGAAAAATTTTCAGCGACATGTAACACTATGTCCAAAACTTAATCAACATAATGATCAACATAATAATAATTTATGTCAAAATAATAATTTATGTCAAAATAATAATTTATATTAGTATTTCAACTAAAATAGTTGTATTTCAACTAAAATAGTTGTATTTCAACTAAAATAGTTGTATTTCAACTAAAATAGTTGTATTTCAACTAAAATAATCTTATATATATTAAAATATTATTTTTTATAAAGAATAAAATATTATTTTATTAAAATATTCTTAAGCATTCCGGAAGAGAGGAGAGGTTCGGAACATACTTCTTTTGAGTATAGGAACAAAAAGTCCGACACATTCCGGAGGTTCTACAGAGGTTAAAAACACTCATAAGAGTGTAAGAATGCGAGTCCGGAATTAAAAAATAATAATTCCTAAATTTTTATTTTAAAAATATTAAATGAATAAAAACGAAAATTTGGAAGATTTATATTCACCGGTTATAATTAAAAGTAATAAAAGTAATAAAAGTAATCTAAGTCGTCATAAATCTCTTAATGCAATAAACGAAATAATAAATAATTATATGAATAACACTGAGTTTCAAGATACACTAACCCCTCAAGATCCGAATCTCAAAGATATTAATAATATTGTAGAAAATCCTATATATAATACTAAATATAATAATAATATAGATAAAAATATATATAATAATATAGATAAAAATATATATAATAATATAGATAAAAAATATTTAGAGACACTACCCCCTAATTCATCTCTTAATAAAAAAATACCACAATCAGATCTTACACGTCTTTGGAATTTTTTAAAATTTCATTGTATAAAAATATTGTTAGCATGTATTTTAATATTTTTTATTTATCATCTTGTTATATGTATTGGAAATCAATGGGGTTACTTTCTAACAGAGGAACAAAAGAGAATAATTTTTTATAATCAAGAAAAAAAAACTTTTGAAGGATGGAAGACTGAGGAAGATAAGATTAAGGATAAAACTAATAATAAAAATATTAAACAAGGTAAAATGTATCAAGAAAATTTACATTTCATTGTTTACGGTAAAACTGGAAGTGGTAAGACTACGTTTATTAAAAAATATATAAACCAATATTATAAGGATGAAACAAAAGTACATATTTTTTGTATGCATACTTCTGAATGGCCAACTTTTACAAACGTCTATAATGATAAACAATTAGATGAGTTACAAGATATGGAAAGTTTTGCTGGTACACCTGAAAATAAATCTTTATTAATTTTAGATGATGTTGCAAGTTTATCAAAACAAAAAAATATGTCAGAAATATTTACAAAAGGAAGACATCAAAATATTCAAATAGTTGTATTAGCTCATAAAGCTTGTGATGTAGATAATAAGATTAGAGAAAACATTCAAACATTTTTTACAACTACACAAAATAATGCAGCATTCTTTAATGATATTAATAAAAATTATAAAATGAATATGCCTTTATCATATTATACACATCATAAATATGGAATAATACGTGTTGACACCATAAGTGGACATATGCAAGTATATGATAAAGATTTAAATATATTAGTAGATACCGAACATGAAATCTATAATAACTCTCAAGATTTTGATATTAGAATGTATGCAAATACAAAACATTTATCAAATCAAGTTATAGAACAAATAATTATCTTTTTAGAGTCTGAAGCAAAAGTACCACTAAAAATTATTCCTGATACATTTTATTTTTATTTTGATCATTATTTAAATGCAAAATTTGGTATACCAATACCAAAAAGATTACAAGATAATGAAACATTAAACTATTTAAAAATTGCAATAAATGATGTTAGAAACGCTTTAAGAAAAGCAACACCAATAATATCTGATGTTAAATCTACATTTTCTGATGCCAAATCTACATTTGTTGAAGCCAAAAAAACTTTTAATGATATAAAACCATTAATAAATGGTGTAAGTGAAATACTTAATAATTAAACAAATTTATCATAATCAAACCGAAGGTTCTAGGGCTTCGCGCTTCGCACGATTTTGCAGATATATTAGAATTTTTCCATTATATATATTTAGAATTTTTTTCTCTAAAAAATTAAAACAAAAATTTTTTTTTAAAAAAAAAACTAAAACACAAATTTTTTCTTTAAAAAATAAAAAAATGAAAACATTTTATTGTGTCTTATGTGAAAAAAAATTGCAAACAAAAAGAAGTTATCAATCTCATCTACAAAGTAAAATGCATTTACAAAATGTAGAACGAGTTGATGAAGGAAATATATTAAAATTAAATAGTTATAAAAATTATCTAGAAACATTGCCTACTGATATAAAAGTTAAAAAAATGTTTGATGATTATTCACATTCGGAATATAAAAAATTTTTTAATAGTGAAGATGAAGCCGTAACAGATATAAAATATTTATTTAGCGATACTGATGAATTTAACGAAATAGATGAATTTGATGAAGCCGTAACAGATATAAAATATTTATTTAATGAATCGGTTGAATCGGTTGAATATAATGAAACCGATAAAACTTTTTCTGATATTCTAACCAACTTTTATAATATATTTAAGAAATCTTTCAAATGTTATATGAATGTAGAAGTACTTTATACAAAAAATGGACCTGATGGAATTCCTGAAGAAATAATACAAGGACATTTTACAAATTCGCAAGAAATTCATAATGTAAATGATATACAACCCATATTTGAATCGATGATACTTAAATTAGAAAATTGTATAATTGAAGCCCAGTTACGTGAATCTGGTTGGAGATTTGTTAAAATAATATCTAAGAAAATAGTAATTGATAAATATAAAAATAATACTGGTGGTAGTTATGTTCCTTTACCTTTCAGTTCACCACAATTAATCAACATAAAAAATGAAGATAATTATTGTTTTCTGTGGAGTATTATAGCACATTTACATCCTGCAGAATATCATAAAGAAAGACTAAGTCATTATAATAAAAAAGAATACATAAATGAATTTGATCTCTCTGATGGCTTAGATGAATTTCCATATGATTATAATAGGTTACTAAAGTTTCATAAAAAGAATAAAAATTTAATTGAAGTAAATGTTTTTGAATTAAATGTGAATTATGTTTCTATTGGTAAAATTACTCCACTTTACCCAGATTCAAAAAAATTTTATTTGAATAATAAAAATTTTTGCCAATCAGAAATAGTATATAATGATAGAGGAAATTACATGCATCATAATATTTTTTACCAAGGAAATATAATATGTACTGAAAAATTTGAACTTGTTAAAACACTATCACCAATAATGATTAATCATAATAATTATAAAGGACGTACTGATGATTATAATTACAAATATTCATCTTTATCTTCAGAATACCAACAAAAATTAGAAAATTTAAATGAAAGTTTACAAAAATGTAAAATAGATTATCAACAACAAACAAAAATGTTACTACAAGAATATCACCATAAATATCAAAATAAGATAGAAACAATTCAAAAATTAAATGAAGAAAATAATAAAGAATTAAATAATGAAGAAAATGAAACCAAACAAAAAATAAATGAATCTTTAAAAAAATGTCTACAACAATATAAAGAACAATATGATAAAGAATATATTTATCAGCTACAAATATTAAATCAAAATTATTATCAAAATACATTTAATCTTACAAAAGAAATTAATGAAACACATGAAATATATAAAGATGAATTTGTAAAATTAGAACAGTCAAAACAACCAGCACAAGCGAATATATTATATTATCAGGGTCATTTTATATTGTGTAAAGATGTTTCTATATTTACAAAAACTTCAGATAATAAAAATTTTCCTTGTCTTCAATGTATGACAAGTTTTAGAACTTTAGAAGAAATGAATAGACATTTGGAAAATTGTCAACAAAACGAAGCAGTTCAAAATACTTTTCCAAAAGATGATTATTTAGAATATAATAAATGGTATTTTAAAAATAAAGTACCCTTTACTATTTATTGTGATTTTGAAGCATATAATGTTAATATGACACAAAATCGAACGGAAAGTTCCAGGGCTTCACCCGATTCTGAAAATTATAATTCTGAAAATTATAATTCTGAAAATTATAATTCTGAAAAAAGTGCGCCTGGAAAAAGTGCGCCTGGAAAAAGTTCAGCTGAACAAAGTAAAGAAAAATATTTATTTGAACAAAAACCATTATGTTGGGGAATGTACATTCATTCGAATTATCCTGAATTATTTAAATCAGAATATTTACAATACTATGGTGAAGACAGTTCAGAAATGTTTACAAAGAAAGTAGAAGAATTACAAGGACGTTTTTCACAATTGCTTGAAACAAATAAACCAATGATACCATTAACGGATGAAGAAAGAAAAGAATTTTATGATGAAATAAATTGTTATTACTGTGGAAAAGGTTTTACAAATAAATATAAAACTGGCAGAGGTAGATATATTGATAAAGTAAAAGATCATGATCATCTAAATGGATTATATAGAGGTGCAGCACATAATTCTTGTAATCTTAATGCTAACAAATTTAAATATAACTTTGTTCCTCTATATTTCTACAATGGTTCTAAATATGATTTCCATCTAGTAATGAAAGATTTATTTTCATCAGAAAAATTACAACAACAAAAAATAAATGTACTATGTAAACAAGAAGAAGAATATTTTTCAATGCAATTAGGTTGTATTAGAATTTTAGATGCATTTAGATTTTTTACTCCTTATTCATTAGATGTTATGGGAAAAACTTTGAAACCTGAACAATGTAAAATATTAAATAAATATAATTTAAAACCTTTAAAAGGAATATTTCCGTATGAGTACATAGCCTGCGGCTCACAGTCGAAGACTGATATAACTGGAGATAAAACCTGTGGTTCGCAGTCGAAGACTGATTTTAATTCTGTGAATAAAATTATGGAAGAAGAACAACTTCCTCCAATAAATAAATTTAAATCAACATTAAAACAATCACAATTATCTGAAGAAGATTATGCAGAAGCTGAAAAAAATTGGAGAGAGTTAAATTGTAAAACAATGTATGATTATACAATGAAATATCTACAGATAGATGTATTAATACTAGCTGATCTTTTTGAAAACTTTCGTGATATGTGTTTAGAATATTACGGAATAGATCCATGTTATTGTTATTCTACACCAGGTTTAACATGGCTAGCAGGATTAAAACATACTGGTGTTCAAGCCGATGGCTCTAGGACAAAGTCCGTTAAACTTAAACATTATAAAGAAAATACATATGATAAATTATTATTTTTTGAATCTGGAATTAGAGGTGGAGTTTCATCAGTTTTAGGTAATAGATATGTTAAATGTTATAATAAGAAAGTAAATCCACAAGAATATGGAATAATGAAACCTTTATCTCCAGAAGAAAAAGAAAAAATATTAGAAATTTTTCGAACGAAACGAGAAGGAGTAGAACGTGAAAATGCAATTGATGAATTCATGAGAGAAAACTATTTATTATATTATGATTTTAATAGCTTATATTCTTCTTGCATGATACAAGAATTACCAACAGGTGAAATGACATGGTGTAATAATCTTGTTTATCAAAGAACATATGATGGTGAAAATAATTTTGGTTATGTATATGAAGTTGATTTAGTATATCCTGATTATATAAAAGAAGCAACAAAATATTATCCTTTCTGTCCAGAAAACAAAATTCCCAATATAGAAGATTTTTCAGATTATCAAAAATCTATAATTCCGAAAAAATACAGACCAACAAAAAAACTTATGTTAACACAAGGTAATAAAGGAAAGTATGTTGTTGAAGGAAGAATGCTAGATTGGTATTTAAATCATGGCATGATTCTCACCAAAATACATCGAAAACTAGAGTATAGAAAATCTAAATGGTTAAAAAATTATATAGAGTTCAATATTGAAAAACGTAAAATAGCTAAAAGAAATAAAGATGATTTTGGAAACGTTTTCTTCAAATTAATGAATAATGCATTTTATGGTAAGACTTTAGAAAATGTGCGTAATAGACAAAATATTGAAATAGTTTATGATAGAGATAGATTTCAAAATTTAACAAGGAAACCTACATATAAAAGAACTACTAGATTCAGTGATGAACTTTGTGCTGTTCATCTAAGAAGAAGCATTGTAAAACATGATAAGTTTAATTTCATTGGTTTCACTATATTAGAATTAGCTAAACTATTTATGTATAGTTTTATATATGATTATTTAGCACCTGCTTATGGCAAAAACTATAAATTACACTTTACAGATACCGATTCTATTTTCTTAGAATTAACAGTACCATATGGTTCTTCACTTGATAAAGAAATTAATAAAATAAAAGATATTATTCATCCTTCTGATTTATGTAAAGTAAAAGATGAATTAGAAGGAAATGAAGATTTCATAACAGAAGCTATATTTTTAAAATCTAAATGTTACTGTTATGATACAACTAAAAATATTAAAACACATAAAACATTAAAAGGAATTTCAAAGGCATCAGTGGCTAATCAAATAACATTTCAAGATTATAAAAATGCATTATTTAATAATGAAATAAAAACAGCATGTAATTATAGACTTAATTCAAAAAAACATAAAATGTATTTAAAAGAAGAACATAAATTAGCATTAGATCCATTTGATGATAAAAGAAAAATTTTACCTGATGGAATAACTACTTTACCTTTTTAATTTTCTAATTTCTATTTTCTAAGTATAACAATATAACAATATAAAAATATAAAATATTATAAAATTATCATATAAAAATGGATAAAGTTAGAGCTGATAATTTTAAAAGAATAAAACAATTAGACGAATTAATAAAACAAAGAAATATTATGAAAGAAAATCATCTTCAACATAGAATGACAAAAGCTGGTATTCAATCTGATATGTTTGATAAATTAAAAATAACTGAAGAAGTAAAAACTGATTATGAAAAAACTGTCGAACCATTTAAAACTCTTGAAAAGGAACTTAATGAAAAACGTGTTGATATAGCGGATCCTGTACTTAAAACACTATTAGATGACTATGGTTTATTAGAGGTAAACATAGATAAAAAATTACCAAAATCTATGTTATTCGAACATTCTACTTTCCTTTTAGATAAAAAATTATTTGCAAGATTTTATCTTGGTGGTAAAGAAATATTTCCACAACCTTTACGAGGATTAATTTTTACTCCAGATAAAAAACCTATTAGTTTAGATAGAAATTTTGTTGATCTTTTAAGAGGAGCAGATTTAAAAAATTATGCTGTAGAAGATCTAATAAAATATAAAACTATATTAGATAGAGTTGGCACAGTAAAAACTCTTAGACGTTATAAACAATTAGAAAATTTATTATCAACGGGAGTTAAAGTAGGGAAAGGTTTATCTGAAAAACAGAAAACAAAAAAACAGAAAACAGAAACAACCATATTTTTACCAGATGATCCACAAGAATTACTAAATAGATTAAATATTTTAATATCTGCAATAAAAGAAGGGCATAATTCTAGTTTCAATGAAATTCATGCTATATTGAAAAGACTGTTAGAAAAAAAGATTCTAAATGAAGAGGATTATAAAAGTATAACCGGACATCTCTGATGTCCTCCAGGGCTTCGCCCGAACCGGACATCTCTGATGTCCTCTAGGGCTTCGCCCGTAGCTGAAATATGTTGTTTCTAATTTTTTATAAAAAATATTTCATAAAAAAATATTTATTTAATTTTTTAGTTTAAAAATGTGTTCAGCAGATTTAGACAAAATTAATAATCATTTACAAAATTTAACAGAGATTTTGGGTTCATCAAAATTTAGTACGACGTTAAAAATTATAACAACTACTTCATCACACACTTGTAATTTAGAACCCATTCTACATTTGGAACAAAATAAAAATTATCAAATTGCATTGACTAGTTTCTCTACATTTAACACTATTCAAAACGTTATCAAAGATGTGAATGATCAATTTAGATATTCTACTGATAAAGGCAAAACATGGAAAATATTAACTTTTCTTCCTGGTTCTTACGAAGTTGAAACAATATCAAATGAAATTAAGAGACATTTAGGTATACCATTTAAAGATAAGAAACAATTACATTTTGCAGTTGAACCGGCAGTTAATAAATTTTCTCTTACTTTAGACGAAAATCATCAAGTTGATTTTAATCATGATAGATCATTGTCAAAGCTATTAGGATTTAATAAACAAACTTACAGTCAAGGTTATCATTTAGGTGAGAAGATTCCAAAAATAACTGAAATAAATTCAATTGTTGTACATTGTGACATTATTGAAGGAGGATATATAAATGGTAAATTATCAAATTTAATATTCAGTTTTCCAGCTTTTACTGTACCCATTGGTTATAGATTAAATGTATTTCCACAAACATTAATATATTTTCCTATTACAAGAAAAACTATTAACAACATTGGCATTAGAATCACTGATGAAAAAGGACAAGAAATAAATTTTGGAGGTGAAGAGATTATGATAGATCTTTTGGTACGGGAGGTATAAACTCCCGTTCGAGAGGTATAAACTTTTACGCTACAATAGAGAAGTTTAATTTTTTTTATCATTTTCATTATTAATCTTATTAATCTTATTAATCTTATTAATCTTATTATTAGAAACAAAAAATAAACTTAAATTAAAATTTTATTTTTATTTTTTTGTTTCTAAAAACACTAATTCAATAATGGATGAATTTATTACTTTAAAAATGAATGAAATGTCTTTAAATAAAAAAAAACTTAAATTTAATCATCATCCAAATTTATCTAATAAAGTTTTAGCAGTTATTTGCGGAAGATCAGGATGTGGAAAAACATATCTATTATTTAAAATTTTAACGACTCCAAATTTTTTGGATTATAACAATCTTATAATTTATACAACAACGGCAGAACAACCCGTCTATCAATTTTTAAAATATGGATTTGAAAATAATCTTACAAAAACAGCAATTGCTTCTCTATTCGAAGAATACGAAAAATCTGAATATGAAGAAGAAATAAATTTGTGGTGTGAAGAAGCAGCAAAAAATAAACAATTAGTTGAATCCAATAAAAATAAGCATATAAAAATACAATTAATAGATGATAGTGGTAATATGCAAGATCCTAGTAAACTAGATAAAACAATGAAACATTGTGTAATTTTTGATGATTGTGTTAATGACAGAAATCAGTCAGTTCAAAGAAATTATTTCACAAGAGGTAGACATAATAACTGTAGTGTATTTTATTTGACACAAAGTATGTATTCATTAGATGGAAGTGTTATTAGAAAGAATGCAAATATATTTATACTATTTGAAATAAATGCAAGAAACTTAAGTGATTTGTTAAGAGATTTATGTATAAGAGATAAAGATGAATTTAAACAATCGTGTAATAATGCTTGGTCAAAAGATTATGGATTTATCACAATTAATATTGATAAAAAAATTCATGAAAGAGTTATCGAACAATTGTTTACCGAGTAATAAAAATATACAAATATAATGTTTTAATATTTTATTTTTTATTATCAGCTTTAATTTTGTCTATTTTTTTAAAATATAATATTTGAATTTTGTGGTAACATTGGTATACAGCAAAAACATTTTACTGAACAAATTATTTTTTTATTGCTTTGTTGTTTGACATCTTTTCGTTTAAAGTTTTCACGTTTAAAGTTTTCACGTTTAAAATTTTCTCGTATTAAGTTTTGTTTAATAAAGTTTTGTCTAATAAAGTTTTTAGCTCTTCTAAAAAAATTTTATCATCACTAAAAGTTTTACCATCACTAGAAATTTTACCATCCTTTTTATTTTTATCATCAACTTTTTCTGTCTGTGATTGAAATGATATTTGATTTACTTCATTAGCTATTTGATCAAATTTTTCAATCTCATCTAACGTAATAACATTATCATCACATACTCTTTGAAAGTAGTAATGTAGTTTATCATATACTTCTTTAATATGTAAATGCTTAGTTTTTAATGATTTTCGTTTCTTAGTT
>CAJQUW010011635.1:0-160000 GCA_907163375.1 Prostheceraeus crozeri
ATCAGTTTCTTCGCAACATAACTTCACATCGCCAAGAAAAACCTTGATGATTCTGGCTCAGTTGCAACAAAAGTCTGTTCATGCCTTCTTATCATCATTTTCTCTATACGATTTTGCAAAGCAACATCCAACCGGCGACTCTGACCTGAGAAGCAACTCATGCAATCATTTGAATTTTCCATCACCTCTCGAATTTTTTTCACGTCATTTTCTTCGCAACATGACTTCACATCGCCAAGAAAAACCTTGATGATTCTGGCTCAGTTGCAACCAAGGTCTGTCCACACCTTCTCATGATAATACTCCATTGGGTGCAACAACGTAACACGCAACAGACAGCAATGACTAGTGAAACAACTCATGAAATCCTTGAATGTTTCCAGCAATATGCGAATTGTACGACATTTTCTTTGCAACACAACTTCACAACGTCGGCAAAACATAAATGATCCTGCTTCCCTTGCAACCAAAGTAGGTCCACACCTTCTCATGATCATTCTTAGGAGCACGCCCGTTGTCTACATTCATATACCGGAGCGCGACCGATGACGAAAATTGGACGCTCGAAAACACCCGTAGTCTGAATTCATGAACTCACGCACTCTACTCCGGTTGTCTATATTCTTGCCTTGGACACCTGATTTCAGACATCGGGCGTGTTCAGGCGCACAAATGTATACCTTCCGTGTGCTCCGGCGTATGAATATAGACATCGGGTGCGCTCAGTCGTATGAATTCTGACCTCGAACGGGTGTACTTGTGCGTGCTCGGTCGCATGAATCTAGACCGCGGCGGGCTTACTCGTGATTGTGAAGTCTAGGCTTCGGGCATTGATTAGTGTGATCAAACATAGAAAAAGTTATGGGAAATGCAAGAAACATACCATCAATCCATCATATCTAGAAAATCCGATAGCTCTGCTCATGACGGTCATCCCACACAATTTCATCTGTATTCTCTCAATTATTTAAACTGCGGATATCTCTACAAAGGAAAGACTTCTCTGAGAGCTGTCCACTACATATCAATGCATATGTATATTCACACGAATCTGTGGATACTCACCTGATCCAAACCGCTTGATCATCTTTTTCATTGCTCATTTCAATTCGAAATCTCAGAATTCAAGTGCTACATGTCGCCTATTAGTCAGGGAGTTGTGTGGGTAAGCTTAGCTGTGATTGAAGCGGGATCGTCAAAGTTTTGACCACCGCTGTGATTGCCATTTTCAGATGCAGATCCACAATTGAAATGATGCTGTGAGCATAGATCTACAATGTACTTGACGAAGTACTTTATCTCGGAGAAGTGGTTCTCAAGCTAGAGTTATCCTTTGCTCTTGTGTTTTGAAAAACGCTACGGAGAATGATACTGAGGCTTGGGCAACTCCGGTATTGATTGAGGCAGTAGGCCTGCTAACAAATTTTTTGTATAACAGATTGAAGATATGATCGAAAACTATTTTTTGTAAAAATGGTGAAAATGTGTGATGATTGCGTGAAATTTTCTCCGGCCAGATTTGCCGGTTAACGCTTGTGTTTTGATACTCTGGAGATAAAATTGTGAATGTATGGGGGTAAGTTTTGTTTCAATTGAGGCAAATTCGCAAAGTATTCGCTGTAGATGTAAAGTTGTTCTTGAAAATTATAGTTTTGTAAAATTGGTGAAAACGTGTGATGATAGCATGCAGTGCATGTCAGGCCTGGGTTGCGTTGTTGCCTTCTGATGTGCTCTGCTGAATGATAATGAGTTGGTTGTGCTTGAGACAATACTATCAACGTTTTGACTGACAGTGTAAAGAATTGTGGGAAAAATACAATTTTTGCAGAATTGGTGAAGGCGTGCGTTGATTGCGCGAGGTGCTTCCCATGCCTGGCTGATGCCAGTTTGGTTCGAATTGAGGCAGCATTGACAATGTTTTCAGTATCGTTGCACTGCCATTTTCAGATGCAGATCCACAACTGAAACTGCATCCGGAGGTGCATCTATCCATGGAGTACTTATACTTTGAGAATTATTTCTTGGTCCAGAATCGCCCGTTGACTACTGTTTTTTAAAGTGATCTAGTGAATGACACTGAGAAGATGTGGGGCACGTTTGGTTTGAATTGAGGCAGCATTGACAAGAAGGCCTTTGGTGTCGATGAGCTGCCTTTTCAGATACAGATCCACAACTGAAACTGTAGCCGGAAATGCATCCATCCGACCAAGTACTTTTACTCGTAGAACCGCTTTTCCGCCAGAGTTCCCGTTTTCCGCTGTATTTTGAAACGCTCTACTGAATGACACCGAGAAGATGTGGGACAAGTTTGATTGTGATTGAGGTATTTCTGTCTGTCAGTGTACACAGGCCAGTTATGTTGTTAAAGATATTCTTGTCATACTGGTTTAAGGCTTGCTTAGAATGCGTGAAGTGAGCTAGGTTGGTGGTGATTGAAGCAGTATTGACAACGTTTTGCTTGACACAGGAGGTTCATGGTCATCTGTGAGGAAAAATTATAAAAGTGAACTCCTTTTAGTAGGACGAACGTTTTCATAAAGTACGGTAGGCAAAATATGCATGCATATCCAAAGCCAACGTTTCTCGCAGTCTCTGTCAACTTCAAGTCGCAGTAAAAAAATTACTGCACCCTGAAGCTGACAGAGACTGTCGAAACTTAGACCTTATGTTTGACTTACCTTACTTTATTGAAACATTCAGTCTACTAAGGGAAGTTGACGTTTTATATTTCTCCACACTAATGAGTATTGGCAAATTTGACTGTCGGTGTGCTGTAAAGTAATGATGGTGATAATCTTTTTTGTAAAATTGGTGAAAACATGTACATTATTTATTGCGTAAAATGTTTCTCAGGACAGATTTGTCCGTTGGGTGTTCCTGTTTGATGTGATCTAGAGAATGACACTAAGAAGGGATGCACCAACATTTTAAACGAAATTATCTATAATTTGAATGCTTTGGGTATTGACTGATTTATTCAGTGAACCTTTTTATTATGCAGTGGCTATTACACCCGGTATTAACCCATTTACGCCCGAAATTTTTCTGTCATGGATTTCTTTTGCTATCAAGATATATTCACCCAATAGTGCATAGAAGTCGAACTATGGCGTTTACTTTCCACTTTTGTTTAAGTAACATAGATATACGATGCTTTTCCCAATGGGAACATAGGGCATATACACTATCATTAAGTTTATTATTTACAATTCTGATTCTGGTTTAAATTTTCATGCATGTAGATTATGTATAAATGTATAAATTAGAAATACTTTATTGACCCAGTTTCAATGCTAAACGCAATTAAGTTCCTTATAAACTTCACAAATGAAAATCGGCAAAGCAAAATTAATTCCACTAAATGCAATATTTATTTTCTTTTATCGGTGATTGTATTGTCCAAAACACATGACATTTTCATGTAGCAACACTTGGCATGATTGACATTGCTTTCGCGTATTTTTTCTGCAAATAATGCATCGATCTTGTTTGAAAGCAGGACCTGGTATGTGCTCATTTATATTACTAGCTCTAGGTAAAATTGCACTCATCCTTCGTTTTCCAGGCCTATTTGGGGCGTTCAGCGGCAACTTTTTTACAGCTTCATTAACAATCATTCTCATGAAATCAAGCTGACTGATAGGATGACCTAGTGCCACGTATGTTTTGAACGCCGCTACTTGTAACATGCGAATGCAATTAATACCATTTCTTAATGCCCAATACCATTTCTTGTCTCCAATACAAGGTCGAATATTAGACAAATACCCATCCAGCAAATCGACACCGCCCATGTGGCGATTGTATGTATCAATCATGGACGGTTGATCCACAACAATTTTCTCAGCTTGTCCTTTCACTCGTCGGTTTGTCTTCAATAATGGCATGCACTTCGCATAATTACTTGCAATCGTTACCGCTCGATTATCATTGTATCGCACAACACACAGATCTTTAGTTGAATATGCCACGTAATTTCCACGCTCTTTCTTTTCTGTTTCTTTTACACTCGGAAGCGGACAATTTTGGATGCGGTTATTTCGCAAAGTTCCGATTGCTTTTCTGGACTCACGTTTCAGCTCTTCTAACAGAGGAAGCGAACAGAACAAGTTGTCAAATAGTAGAACATGGTCCTCTGGGTCGGGAATATGTTGCGCACAATTTTCTGACAACATGAGTTCCAAGGGGAACATCGGAAGTATTGTCACCTTTTCCGCCATACGGAAAAAAATGTATTGGAGTGCCATCATCCGCCGCCAACACCCAGTTTTGAAATCCAAACCGTATGGGTTTCTCTTTATGATACATTTTGCATCTATGGTGACCAAAATAAGGAACGATCTGCTCGTCGATGAAAGATATTTAGAGTTTATACCGAACTGTTTCAGTTTCTCATTGACAAGATCAATCAGAGGTCGTAGTTTGGCCCACCTATCAGTCAAACAAAGATCATTCTTATCCACAACATGAAGAAAAGACTTTACTTGCTCAAATTCGTTGCGAGACATCAGCTGGGAAATAAGAGGACAGTTCACATCGTCGTCTTTACTCCAGTACAGACGTGACTGTGGTCGTTGGTTGTATGCAGATATCGTTATGATCGTCAAAAAACTCCACAGCTTTGTCGGTGTTAGCTCAAAAGAATGAAAGTTTTTCACTTCTCTGGCATAAATGTTCGTGTTTTCAATAAATAGCTTTTCCACTTGTGAGTCGAAGAATAATTTGTAAATTTCGATGGCACTTTTGTTGGATAATACAGGAAATTGGTTGGAAAAGATGAGGTATCGGGACACCTAGCGAAATATCCTGCAGTTCACTGTCACCATTCTTCCAATTTCTTTTCGGCCAATATTTCTTTCGATATTCGGATTTTGTTGACTTTATGCGACGAGATTCTGATGACCTTGCAATTTCCAGAGTTGATGACACGTCTTTTGGTAATTGATCTTCTTCAGCTTCAACTTCTTCGTCAGTAGCATCACCATTACCATTAACTTCTGGAGGTAAGGCCACAATAGTGTCATATTCATCGTCGCTTTGTTCGAGAATGGCTTGAACATCGTCGTCTAGCTTCATAAATTTACGTCTTGTCATTATGGTGCCACGAAACACAATAACAAAATCACGACGCGGGAAATATGACAGCTCAAATACAAAGAAAGGTAAATGTGAAGCCTGCTAGCTCGACTGAAAATTTGAATCCTGAAATGTCTATGATCAGTACAAATTTATCGAAGGTGATTCTTTCAATGTATGTGAATTGTCTGATATCCAGTACAAATAAGTTGTTTTCAAAAGCTGCACAGCCATAGATACGAGTTTCTAATCATTCAATGACTCATAGTCCAATAGTCTTCAAAGGACGCAAATTAGATCAAGATTAAATGAGATCAAATCAAGACATATAAGCGCTATCTTATTTTTGTCAGCAGAATAAATTTAATTATGTTGACAATTTATGAAAAGTAAAACGTTACTTGTGCTCTAAATTGTAACATAATCATAGAAAAGGTCAATGGAACGTCTGCTTCAAATGTTAGAAAGGTTCGAATCTGACATCCAAAAATAATGGTTTGGGAACATCAAAATAATTTCTTCGTGTAGATATTGCTGGTTTCAACTGAAATGAAAGTTGTCTACAATTTTAATTGAGTGACTGACAATATCAAGCCAAGAAAAAATAACTGTCTATCAACAGTAATTCAATAAAAATTCGGGTTCTTTGATAGCTGCTATCTAACTTGAAAAATGCAGAAGTGAAAATTGGTTATTTTATCTACCTTAACAGACCTGAATATGTTCGAAGATGCTTGTAATCGTTTTCAAGCAAGTTGAACAAGTTGTATAGGAAGAAAATTCCAGTATAAAAGCTAAGTGAAAATTTTAATTACGTTTTGAAGCAAATGTTCCCAATGGGAACATTGGGCGAAAATGGGTTAAAGCCTCTACAAAAGTCTTCCATATCTATCAACACGCCTCATGTTTATTAGCTACGAGTACAAGCATGGCTGCAGATCATTCAATAAGACAAAAAATTGCATTAGAATGTGTCTTGACTCATTGCTTGTCTTGCTTAGCCCTGCTTGGTTTATCTTCGTCTTCGATGTTTTCTGAGATACTTAGTGATTTCTTAAGCGAAGCAAACTTAATTCCCCACGGTGATTCGGAAACTCTTAATGTAACAAAGTTTAATTTAGTCCTCTATTTAATGTAGATACTTTCCATATCCCACTTATCTATTAGGTAGTCAGTCTTGCTGGCTAATTCGGTGTAACAGTCGCCAGATTAAAATTGTTCCAGCTCAGCCAGTGTAATAGCCATTACCTATTAATTTTGTCCTAAACGTCAGCTGGAAAAATCGACCTCTCTCCAAATGTGACATATTTTGTACGCTCGCTCCACTTGCGAGTCGTACATTAATTATTTAACGCAAAAATACCCTCTTTTATGAGTTTTGGATTTCGTGTACTTTATTAGTTTTTATTTTGACCTTCGATACATTTTAGCCGCCACTACAAGCATTTGTCTTTGTAGAAATAGTTGAATGAGCGACCTACTTTCAATTGTTGTCGATACATTATTTAACGAAATGCTATATTTACTAAAAAATGTGAGACGATCTCCACCATGTCATAAATAACCGCAAATTGTTCAAAATCGATTATAACGATACTGTGGGTGTATGCTTGCATTACACCAGCTGATGTCATTCTTAAAACACATTAAGTTCACCAAACTATATTTATATCATCAATTTCGTTAAGTCTGAAGTACAATTTCACCATTCAACTTGTTTATTATATTGGAGCACGTGTCATTTCAGATAAATATTTTGCAGCTGACTAAAATTAAACTTCGCTGATTATTGTTACCATAGTGACGCTTGCAAATGTAGCAGCAGTGAATTGCGGCGGACTAAAACAATTAATATCTTAGATAGGGATTCTCCATGTAAAACAGCATTTTTTGGCTGATGACTATGCGTCAAATATAAAAGTGTCCAAAGAGATACATATCAAGATAAAATACTCATACCTTAATCTGTATTTGAGCAAAAATCTGGACCTCTACCCTCTATTTGCACGGTTCAGCCCTTATTGTCGACTTAGCACCCCAACTAGAAGCCAAGCAGATTCTACGGTCTTCCTAAATTACACAAGAACTTCAATGATCCTACAATGAGACCTATTATGTCCATTGCTAACTCCTTCTGCAAAACATGGTTCTTGTTCACCTAAATCCTGCTGGATCAAAGTGCTTTTCAACTAGGATACCTTTGAATTACAAGAAAAAATTAAGTCTGAGATTTTTCGTATGAACCTACCCCATTAATCAGCTTATACATATACCGGTCAATTTTTCACTTATATTCGAGTCAATGACACTATCGACCTAATTAAAGTATTCATCCACTTCAACATCTGATCTGAAAATAGTTTTTGATATCCATAGATTCTGAGCAATTATCTCTTGAAATAATCTGAAAATATCATGCACTTGACTTAATGTCTGAAATAAACAGTAAATTTCCAGCCGACCGCTATCATCACATGATACAGTGAAAATCCATTGATTTCTTCTGCTGGTAAACAACGCAGGTGGAGATTTGCTTGATATCTGAGCCTAGCACGATGATATCACTGAAATTCTTGCAATCTGAAGCATAATTATAGATCTTTTCTTGTCGGACATCGATTGGAAGAGATAGATGGACTCAAGGTGATGGACACTTATAAACTTTGCGACGTCAAAAATAATTCCAAGTTTCAGACAATCTGTATATTTTACATAAATTAGAACAGATGCAAAATGCGAATCTCAATCACACAATTTACCATCAACTTACAAATTATATCTTTCAGTCATAACAAGTGAAAATCTTGGACATAAAAATGCGAAATTCGAGTCCAGCTCTGTGTACTGAAGCTGCAACTTAGAATGTGTAGAACTGTTCTCAACTAGAGAATTTGACAGGCTTGACTTTTCACCGGATTGTTCTTTCGAGATTCCATGAAGGCATCAGCCGTCAGTTTCTTAGATGAAGCACCGAAAATGTCTTCATGAAAACGTCGCTCCTTCTGAAATCAAAAGTAAATACTCTCAAGTGAATTTGTTTCAAATGTCGCTTTCATGATCTTCATTTGACCGAATCATATGTTCACTCAACGCCCATTGAATGCCAATGGATAATGAAACTGCAGATCATAGACGGACAAGTTCTCAAAATCTTTCAAAGAATACTACAAATTCAGCTGGCATCCCCTACGTAAAATAGAGAAAGCTACTGCTGAAGCTATAGAGGTTACGGCATGTTATGAAACAGAGTCAAACAGATGACCAATCTGCCAAAATTCGATACATTTCGCAGCGCGTAACAGACTTGCTGCTTCCTCCGGCGATCTTTGTTCTTTTCACAATTTTTTAAAACTACAGAAGTTCGCCATTCAACGAATACATTTTCAACAGCAAAGTCTGAGGCACCAAGAAATTAAGTCGATATTTCATTATGTAATAGATAATGCATAGATTTGAGGTCATTATTGCTATAATTACCGAGAGCCGAAGGCTCGAGGTTATTATGGCAAATAATGACCGAAGAAATCTATGCATTATCTGTTATAATGCATGACTTTTTTCATAGAAGTCTGCACCAGGTTAATAATTTCCATCCAGAAAAATAATTACCTGCTTCGTTGAACTTATTAACCTGTGGACATAGAAAGCCTTGCAAAATCATGCATTATATTTAGTTCTTGGAGATATCATAAATTGTTTCATCGCTACGGTACGTTTGGTTACTCATGGATATCTATATAGTACTAGATAACCATGGGTTAATGTTGAACTGCAATATCACATTAGAATGGATTTTTGAGGGCAACAATGCTGGAATGCCATATGAGATTTCAAGGTAAGTAATGTACAAATCAGACAGAGGCCGCGTGAGTGGTCGACGATGTGTTCATTACTTACCGAGAAATCTCATGTGGTGTTTCCATTGTCTACTTATGTACATCTACATCTATCCATAGACTTCTTGTAACAGAACATTCTTCTACAACTTGGAAGTCTCTGATCTTAGCAATGAAAAATGACGGCCGGGTAATGCGCATTGCTGCCCGCCGACAGCAGGCAGCAATGTACAAACTGCCATTATTCCTATATTATTGCACCAAAGATTTAGAAATATAAGTAGACAATGTTGGACATTTGAGGGCGCGTAAGCGCCTGATACACATGGAGATATACTCCGACTGAGATTTCTGAAATATCGTTCATATGCATAGATCTCAACATTATATTATCATTACGGGACACATTGTTGCATTCCTTTTTCCACATTGTACCATAGCTCAATTAGGCACAATATGTCGATTAACACACTCTGGTTCAACCATGATAGTCTTAACACATTGACAATACACTGACGTCGAAATTAACAATACCATAGAAAGCCTACTATATCTACTTCTATGTACACAGATTATCTGAATTCTGAACTGCATGTCATAAAAGTATGACTTTGAGCAATCGCCGCAATGTCGTCCATGTTGTCCTTGCTCACACTGCATTGTGAAATTGACATTAGAGAAAACATCCAAAAGGATCCAACCTTGTTTCTTGCACCCTCTACATGAGCTCGAAGCAGTTCTCGCGCAGTAAAAGTTCTCGTAAAAAGTTCGTTATTGTTCCCTATTGAATGCTTCTGTTAATTCACCGTCGTCTGACTTGCCGGCTGGAAACTCTTATCACTGTATCTCATCTTGTGAGTGCGGACGTGTCAGAAAAAGAGAATGATAGCCATCCAGAAGCCACTGATCTATGATAAGACCTGCGTTTCGTCATTCTCAAATAAACGTGCATTCATATAAGCTGAACTTATATCATAAATAAGTAACACGTGGCAGAAAACACCATCGATGGAGGAAAAACTATGTTAAATAGTCATTGATGTCGTTTTATCGGCTATCTATGAAATATTCTGTGCTGCAGTTGTCATATGCGACTTCCCAGGGGGTTGACAATATGACTCAAAAATCAAAAAAAAGATTTACTTAGAATCATTGACGATTTGCTTCATAAAAACATCTAAAACATCTAATCTGGTTGGGAAAGAGAAATTGCAGTGTAGTTTTCAATGAATTGACTGTGACTTACCTTCAGAAAGCTTGTGAAATTCTCTTGTGTTCCTCTTTCGTCTTCAAATATTGAGTTGAGAACTGTCTTCACATTAGAGGCCATGTTCACTCCCCCACAGATATAAAGATGACCTTTCAGCTCAACCAACTGATTGTACAAGGCATTCTGATTTTGTCGGAGTAAATCCTGAACATATATCTGCGAAGAAATAAGGAACATGATTGAATAAACAATTTTATTGAACTTTTCTATCATTCACGCAGACCAAGCTGGGAGTAAATACGTTTATGGCATTGCATGGATAAATACAAACACAGAACTCCTACGTCTGATGCCAGGTACTTTGTCGTTCTATACGTCAAATATCGATTTATTGGTGCTATGTGTCGCGAATTTTACCTTGGTTGTTCGATTCGACTTTTCGAAACTTGTTCTTATGAACATCAGAAGTTAGAAAACACTAATAACGTCCAGTTCCAGGATTAGTGTCACAGTCGAAATTTAAATTGTTGGGCTGAATGGTTGTACCAACTTCACACACCTTCTCGACGCCTATTCTGGTAACAAAAATTAGCATGATTATCCAGTAAAGACAACTTAATTTTTATATTCAAGTCAGAGTAAGTTGATGAAGATAGGAAGCTTACTCATTTTTAGTGCAGTGCAGAAAGCATGCAAAGCACAATGAAGTAGCCTACATAATTAACTGCAAGTGCAAGTAACTGTCCAGACAAAGACATTATCTGATGACTGAAATGTTTAAGTATTGTAATAAAACTTCCATAACGTTTTCTTTGGGACTCAAAAAATCTGTAAGGACTACAAGCCTGTAGACATAAACCTTGTCTGTCAATAGTCATGGCTGCAACGCAGTGAATCATGAAATCGCATGAAACTAATAGAATCACTATGAATGATATATCACATAAAACTATCACACAATGAAAATCTGCAGCATGCTTGCACCCTGCATCCAGGGCTAAATGCATTAGCGTGTTGAAAGCGCTGTTATGTATTGAAGCAAGGAAGCAGTACTGATTTGAGATACGTTATCAATAACATCGCTTAGTAAAATAAATTAATTTTCTTATCTTGAGAGGCAAATTCTCTTACACACAAGTTCAATACAGTGCAATAGTGTACTCTGATCTACGGATTAAGAATGATATCCAATGAAAGCCATTGTTTCATTAGTTCTTCATTAAAAGTAAATTTTTACTTTTATATCAGCAACATGCACAATTGCTTTAAGGCAAACGTGACAAACATTCTTCAGCGAATGTCCTGCAACTTGATACAATTATTAAATTGAAAAGGGGAAATAAACATAATGATTCCGTTCATAGCGATTTTCATTTTCTTCTTGTATGTGTGTCAGGGTTGGAACCGGCCGACCGGCTGGTTACTTTAATTAGAACCATGACGACTGTTGACGACATTCAGTCTAAAATAAATTGCCTAGTCAATCATCACAACATTAAGAGCATATAAATGCAACATAATTTGAGAGCATAGTGTATGCTTTGTGATATAAATATTGAGAAAAACTTTAAGCAGTTAAAAAATGATTATCGGCAACTTATACATGGAGTTGAAAACCCTACTTTATCTTAAATAAAGTATCCAGAATAATATATTCCAGTCTGTGTAGATTTTGGAAGCGTTGTGTGTTCCTCAACTTATCTATTGTAAAATTATTCCAGATTTTGGATAATTTCACTACATGGGATAGTTTATATAACACGTGGAGCTTAGATATGCAATGAGTAATGTATTTCAATGCAACCTAGGGGCTAATACCCGAACATTTGACAGTGGATCGAGGATAATTGTTTGATAAGCTAAATGCACACGATAAATTTTCATTGACGTTGTACAGGTACATCAACGCTCCCACTCGGTTTTTGGACACTCACTGAAATGAAAAATTGATGAAAATTTCGGCGAGCTCATTGTTCCAGACTCTGTTACGTCAGCTTACGGTCATCAATGTAAACTCAAAAGATCTGAATCTAAGCTGCAGTAGAGAAAGTTCTAAAATTGACGTCGCAAATCACTGAAATTCCCTCACAAGTGAAGAAGTAAATCTCACTTCAGTGAATCACTTTAAATAAAGTTTGCACGTCGCTGAGAAAGCATTTCGTAACATCAGCACATGCAGTGATCAATAGTTCATTTGAGAGTCAAAATTCCTCATAAGGTGCTCAAGGTAAAATTTCTTATTAAAGTCTTATTAATAAGAAAGAAATTTCTTTCTTAAACTTCAAATTTAAAGTTTTTCAATTTCAAATTCTTCCGAAATCGAAAGGTTTTCCAGGGTCAAGTTTCCTCCAAAATCAGAAAAACATATGGAAAAGGAGTGCTAATCGCAAGGATTATTAATTTTGCAAGATAATGAGAAATTGCGTATCTTGCTTTGTCGACTACACTAAGGCGTTCGATTCTGATATCCGTTATTGTACTTAACAACTTCAGTTACCACAACATCTAATTTGGACATAATGGATTTGCGCCACAATTTTCGGTTATGTAATGTAGGTGCAATGCTTTTGCGCCACAGATTTATTTTCCTCGTAATGCATTTGCGCCAAAACAGATCTTGCATTTGCGCCAGTTTCTTATCAAGACAGCGTGTCACATTTTCTTGTTTACTTTCTGCATGGACAAAAGCGAGATAAAGGTGTTTGTATCAGAGATCACTGTGGTTTGCTTCAATTGGTCTGAACATATCTGTTTATTTTTCTTAATGAATGGCGTGAATCTTGTAACCACCCGGTGACTGATGGTCTGTAACAAATCGAAAAATGTGATGCAATTATACAAATAAGAGTAAAATAACATTAGTTTGCAACATAATACAGCAGCTGCCAAATTAGAGGAAGTCAATTGTGGTTTTCAAACCCTTAAAAGGAAAGATTTTCGAAGCAATTTTTATTGTGAAGTATTATTATGGAAGCGAACACGTCTGAAAACTATTTTATCCACGACAATTACAAGTTTCGAGTGGGAAGTACATCGAAAGCTGGTACTACCCGATGGAGATGCTGTAAGAAGAATTGTTCAGCAACACTCTATACTATACGTCGAGAAGTAATAAACTTTACTGGTCCACATTGCCATGAGCAACCAAATGTACAGGCAGATGTTTTGAGACGTACATGCAAGAGAAAAGCGCTCGACGATCTGACGTGTAAACCGAGCAAAATTATAAAGACTGAACACTTCAAAAGTGGTGACATTCAAATTGAAGCCGGTGATTACAAACGCATCCGCGAAGCTATTTACCGTGAACGACGAAAGAAATATCCCGTTCTTCCAAAATCACACGAAGAGGTGTTTCAATGTTTGGAATCAATTCCACTTAAAACTGCCAAGGGTGAAGATTTCATACTTGAATTGGACGCAGGCAACTCCATGGTGTTATTCTCATGTAAAGAGAATCTGGAATTTCTATCTTCTTGCGAAGATATTCTCTGCGATGGGACATTTAAATGTGTCCCCAAACACTTCGAACAAATGTATGTTATTGTCGGACATCGCCAAGGATGGTATATTCCTCTAGTTTTCGTCTTGATGACAGAGCGAACTGAGGAGAAGTACAACTGCATGTGGTCCAAATTGAAAGGTCATTGTGAGAGTGCTGATCTGATTCTGCGACCATCCATTATTATGATGGATTTTGAGAAGGCGGCAATGAATTCTGCAGTCTCCGCATTTCCTGCAGCCAAGCTTCACGGATGCCGATTCCATCTCGCTCAGGCATGGTTTCGAAAAATTCAAAGTCTCGGACTATCATCTCAGTACAACGCCAAGGAAAGTGAGGTGTCGAAATGGCTATCATACTTCTTTGGACCTCCATTCTTGCGACCGGGAGAAGTGAGAGACTGCTTCACGGATGACTTATTTGCCATCACTCCAAATGATGAAAGATGCGATCAGTTCGCCGACTATGTGCTGGTCAATTTCGTTGATAGCAACAGCAAATTTCCCCCGTCCCTTTGGGCATTTGATGACGCCTCCCTTCGAACGAACAATGGGTGCGAATCCTTCAATGGACATTTCAATAAAGAATTTTATTCAACGCACCCGAACATTTATTCATTCATAGACGTGCTTGTGAAATATCAAACCGCTTCCTCTGCGAAAATGCGAAGTGCTAATATGGGAAAGGTGTCATACAAAGATAATGCCACGAAAGAACTGCAGAATCGGACTATGGACCTCATCACTCGTCGTAATGCTGGTGAGATAGAAACTTTTGCATACGTGAAATTATTAGGTTATACCCACAGAGTGTAGTCAGTCCTTTCACCATTTTCAATTTTATTATTCATGTAATGTACTGTACGGTGCGTGTAATAAATGTTATGTCTGTATTACAATGTATTTTTCTTCGCTAGTATATGGGATAATAGGTCTATTTTATTTAGTGAATTTGATAGATGTTTTCATACATGCATGTACAATGTACATAATATGTAATTCTATAGATTACCATACAACTATATCCATAGATTACTGGTTGCCAAATATAATTTAGATACATTTCGTGACAAAAGATACTTAATAACCGTAAGTAATGTGAGCGATTTTATCTGCTTATCATTTTATCATTTTTCACAAGCGAATTACAAGACAGAGATCACATAACTTATGAATAGATAACACATTTGGCGCAAATGCATTATTTTTTTGGCGCAAATGCATGATTCCTTTTGGCGCAAAAGCATTGCTACAAAATTACATAACCGAAAAAAGTGGCGCAAATGCATTGCCAAGTGGCGCAAATGCAAAAGTCCCTCTAATTTGGTTGCTAAAGAACATAAGGGGCTCAAACTCTTGCCAATATATTGATCCTGTATTATACTTCTATGAGTTATATACGATGTAACTTGACATTCGATTTACAGGAATGATAAAGAAAACACAGCACTTACTTTCTGTTCTCCCTTCTCCCTGGAGAGAGCGAGATGGAAATCTGTTAAAACTCCTTGTGAGATGAGCGATGATATTTCCCTTTCATAAATATGATCAAGATTTTTCGAACGACAACCGAAATACAGAACCATTGGAGATTCTCCTGAAAGATGAATCGTTCGATATGCTGATAGACCACGAGATGATACTAGATGTTACACAGAAAATTGAAAATATACACGTACTTAGCATCGGAGTTCAGAATGACATGGATATCAGTTATCATTTAATGCATCGTATAATTAAATAACTTTATTTAGCATGTAATAAGGAATGTTTTAAATTAGCAATCTTTCAATATCCCCTTTATTCCTGTAAAATATATATCTTGAGAAGACTGTTCCTCACCTGATACTTCTCCAGATTCCTTCTGATGGCATCGCTCTTGCCAGAAACTTCTGAATGGGGCAATTCCTGTTCCAGGACCAATCATAATGACTGGAACTTTAGGATCTGATGGCATCCGGAAAGCTGCCGCTCTGCAAATCAAAGCATGACGTTGTGCAAGTTTGAATGTTAATTCAAGCTTTTCCTTTCGTTAACGGAAATTTTAGTATTTGATAATCGCTGAGACAATGACCGTTGAAGCAGCACACGATAATACGACATTAGCTTGAAATTTTAGGGCAACAATGTTGAGATTCATAACTCTACATGTATATCTTGCGAGCAGAAAGTTCTGTGATGCGCATGCCGTTTGCTATTGTGTGAGTTCGACAGCAACTAAGGCATTGTCGTAACTGCAGCTCATAGTCAGTAGTGGGAACCGGTCAGGACCACCGATTTTTAAGTAGATCTCAAAGTTTGTCGGAATGGGAAGTCCATGTTCGCTTGAAAACTATATCTAGCTACATGTAAGTGTACCATAGAATTGAATCATTTATACATTCGCGCGCTCTACACGTATGTAATAATAGAAAGTAAAGAAAATAGTCCTATTTCTATGTAATAAATAGAGGATGGCTATGTAATTCTCTGGGATATAGCAGGGACTCCAAGGATTTAGACAATACCACTCTTATTTGCAATGCCATTTCAATATCCAGATAAGGTTTTATCTAGGCTAATTTCCCTGCCCTGAAGGCAAGATATTAATGCTAAAAACATAGAGCGTTACTAAGACGACTGGATGAAGATTTCCATGGATAATTCAGATCAGGTAGATATCTAATAAGATATCTACAAAATAATGTCTGAGAGCGATAATTTTTAAAACTATCTATGCTCCAAATAGAGTGCCCTACGGCACACAATCCAGGCCTAGAAATAAGAGTGGTATTCTCTAAAATATTTAGAGGATGATTTTACATGTGAATAGCAACGATTTCTTGTGACGAGTAAGCAATTTTGCCTCAGGCTTATGCCCTCGGGCAATTAATTGGTTAGACGTCCCCCCCCCTATCCCGGCTAATCACATGAAATCCTCATCTGACTATTACATAGAGAGGGAAATTATTTGATGAATCCCGAGGGATCATCATCGAAATTAGCTAAGCTACTTATTTGCAGAACTCACTTTTTGATGTAGCACGGAACGACTTCGCCGATTGAAATATCATTCAGCCAAGATGAACACATTCCTTTGTGAAGAACTCCATCTAGAAGAGAGTATCATGTGACCTTTACAACTACCAATCAATGCAATGAAATAGACGATGGAAATGATTGACATTCAAAATATGTGCGACTGGCGGGACTCGAACCTAGGACTCCAGGACATCTAGACCTGCTCTCTACCAACTAAGCTATGACCTTTACATGTGATCGTGTCAGTTGGCAAGATCAAGCCCTCACCATCACACATCAGTTGTCATCAGTGAATAATATCATGATTGAAAAAAAGATAATGTGTTTGAACAAGGGAAAATTCTGAACAACAGACATCATGGCCTTACCGCTAGACATGAAATTTTCCACTGCCACAGTCAACTGGATTTCTTTGGGAAATGCATTTGGGCTTGAAGAAATGCTGTAGTAACGTGGAATGATGAGCGGCAAACAATCAAGAATGAATTCAATTGATGGACGAGTTGAAGGGAATTTTTTTGCAAGAAATGGGATGTTGGGCGCATTGAATGTCTTCCACGTTTCATAATGATCAGCATCCTGGAATCAATGAAGATATTCCGCTTGTAAATGAAGACATTTATGTGCTGGAATCAGAAGGGGAATGCCGAGTTTACTTATATCAGTTTTAAATTCCAATTGATTTCTGCCGTCCTGACGAAGCTATTGTCAGGGAACTTAGATATTGGTGTTATTATTTCTGTGCTGCGAAGTGATTAACTCAGAGATCTCAAAGAGTCATGTATCATCCAGAAGTTTGAGATAATCCTCCATTTTCTTGAAAATGTATCAAAACATTTCTTGGAACCATTTTTTCGTAAATAATTAAATTTCATTTTATCTGCATCCAGAGTTTCGACCTCGACCTCGATCTGAAATATATCGAGGTTGAGGTCGGACATTTGCTGAAATTCGCGTAATAAAATCTTCCCTCAGGGAAAATATTTTTTTCATGCTTTAGTATTACTAAACATAAAAAGATAGCATCTCATTGAATCCTTACTTATTACTACATTGAAAGTAATCATTTTGTACCCAAAAAATGGCACGCTGTTTATCAGCGTTACGAACATGCCAACAACACAGGCTTCTGTTGAACGCCTGTTAAGCGCGATGAAAATTCTGCTGACTGATTGGCGAACCCGAATGAAATCTGATCTAGCAGAAGCGATTTTATTTTTGAAGTCAAATAATTCTCTTCAATAGCTCTTGTTATTCTGTGTTTGTGAATTATTCTCAGTTTTAAGCCAGTCGATTGTCTAATGACTGACAAAAGGCCTATCGTTAGCCCAAGCGCTAGCCTAGTATTTATGGCATGACATGCATGTATATAATACAAATGTTCGAGTATAATGACTCATTGTTTTCATTCAAAGCTCCATTGCTTTATTTGTTTATAATTCAAATTCCTTATGAGAGATAGCCTTAGTCAACATTATGCCCTAAACCATTGAGAAGCCTCTACAGGTCTGAACAGAAGCGTTCAGACCTGTCTCACCAGGTAGAGTCACCTACGGTTGCGTACCACTATGTTAACTTTACTATACGTTGGATATTACATGCATATTGTAACTTATAGGCATACACCGCCATAATTACCTCTTTAGGCCTATTAGCATGGTCCATGATATGTGCTGCATGTCGATCTGACCTCAACCTGGATTAAAATTTCAATCGAGGTCGAAACTCAGTTTGCATCGATGGAGGTTGCAACTTCCAAAAATTACCGGAACCATGGACATCATTTTCCATACACATTGTCACGACCATATTGGTTTCAAGGATTATTGAGCATTGGAATTGATGCAGTATCTCTGTCTCTGTCCTACGAAACACAATGATAGTGAGTTGTAGTGATTGCTGCTAAGGCGCTCACTGTTCAGTTCTAAATAGGTACGTGCAGATTCATAAGTCGAATTCCGGATGAACTATTTCCGTTTTTTGATATAGTATAGTCATGAAATCAATGTTTATGATTAGGTGACCAGGAATATTTGCAATTAATTCATTGTCATCACAAAATAACTGAAGTAGATTGTTTATTTTTCACCGTGCGTATAATGTAGATATCCTGTCACTTTATTTTACCTGTAAAGCAGATGACTGCACCGGTGTGCAGTAATATTTTCATTATACCATTTTCAGTTCCCAGTCCTATGTATTTTAGAGTGCTATAACTACCTTAAAACAGTGCAGTATAACGAAGCTTATGATATCTATGTATAACAAAGAATCTTATATACAAAATATACATGCACATCACTTTCTGTAAACATAGAAGTAACAATTATAAAAGTTCTGAGCTGGTTGTGCGATTCCAGAATAATTTTGATTGTCGTTTCTGTTCGAAGATTGAGGAGGGGGTCCACATTCCATTATTTCACTGAAGAAAGTCGGTTCTAAATCTTCAAAATTCGGTTTTAACTCTGGGGTTGGGATTGAATTTGGTGAAACTTCGGGAGGATTCAAAACAATAGAGGCATTGTAATCATCATCTCGTCTTCGTTTGTATGCTTCTAATCCTTTCGATGAGCGATTTCCGAGTCGCTTTTTAATTATTTTGTCGTCGAGACTATTTTCTGACAGTCTTGTAGCACATGTATCCTTACCCGAATGGCTAGTATAATTCCCTTTCAAATTCGCCCTTGCTGCAAGGATAGGTAAAATTTTTGAGAGTGTATTCACTCCAACACGCTGCTGCCAAAGCGAATTGAGTTCATTAAGTTTGGAAGAGTCCTCAAGTAGAATGGGCCTTCAGTTTCCCCCCAATGCTTGAAAATATTCTCTGACAAAGATATGATAGACTTTCTCCCTTCAGTGTCATAATGTTTGATAACTTTTGGTTTAAAATGTATTTGCCTTAGACCACCATTAAAATTTTTT
The DNA here is from genome assembly GCA_907163375.1 of Prostheceraeus crozeri. Lineage (NCBI taxonomy): Eukaryota > Metazoa > Platyhelminthes > Polycladida > Euryleptidae > Prostheceraeus > Prostheceraeus crozeri. The sequence continues at coordinate 19,567 of CAJQUW010011635.1, forward strand.
CTTGATCTTGAGGTGTATTTAATATACACTTTTCCATCACTATCATTTCCAATGATGAAGTCATTGACTTGCAGGTCGTGGTGCTCTTCCCTTCCACGTAGTCCGAATAATTTGCAATTATAAAAATATACGGTGTATTGCAATACTTCGCTTGAACAATTTCCAAAAACACCTTTCTGCCACATTTCGACCTCTTCCGCTTCAGAAAACACATCTGCTTGTTTCGTTTCAATACCATTACCTCGATACGTGAGATCTTTCATGCGACTATCGAGAGCATTGGTGAAGTATGTATAACGGTTATCTCGAAAGTCTAAAATGTTTTTATCTTGTATTCCATTATCACGTAAGTGTCTTAATATTCCACATGCGATCAAATAAAGCGTTTTGGCTGGGTATTCTTCACCATTGACTTTACATGCTTCCGATATGAATCGGGCCAGCCAGCTGTTTAATTCATTGTCGGTCATTTCGACTATATCAGGAATATTTTCTGGTCTATTTTCTTTCCAATCATTAAAGATTTTCATGCACCACTTTGTTGACTTTTCTGTATTTTTTGGTTTGGAATTTTGGATCATATTGTTTATTTCTTCGTCAGATCTTTTCTTGAATCGTCTATGCGTGTTATGTCCTTCCATTGAGAGAAAAAGTTCTTCTGTGAGATCATTCATCGTTAAATTTAACCTTGTCTTTACTTTCCAGATTTGAAAATGAATAAGTTATCCTGCATTCTTTTAAGAGATTTAAAAAATTAAGAGATCAAATATCTAGGAGTCCATATACTGACCAATGCTAGTCACAGATATTTATAGAAAATGGTATAAAATAGATATAGCACTTGAAGAGTTACTATATCATTTTCCTGCACGAGTTTTCTAGATATACGCACGAAACGAACTCGTGCAGGAAAATGATATAGCATCCCTTCAAGTGCTATATCTATCACTTATTGCACTGCTTGAATTATAGATTTCTATATAGATATATGCGATTGAATTATATAAAACTCGCCTATTATTTCACCATAGAATTAGATTAGTCATTATTGCTAATTAATAAAAGAATTAGATATTATTGCTTTTATAATTCATTTGCGAAATGTTCTTGTGGCAGCAGTTTTGTTATGCGTTGGCTTTGCCACTCAGTGAATATGTTGACACTCCATTTATTTCTACGGACAGTCGCTAATGGTATGCTGCCTTTTTTCAATGTTTGAATTGCTGCGTCCGATTGCGGCATTGAAAATCGTGATGTTGTTGCACAGTCCGGCGGTGTTTCATATTGCTTCATTAATTTGTCTATTTCAGCTCCACTTAATCCTGAAATCATTCTGCCTGGAATGACAGAAAAATCTAGTATTGCGGTAGGCGCTTGGTCTAGCAGGTCCATCTTAATATGGCTGTGATTTATTCAAAATTGAATTTGATGTTTCAATATTTGTATCCAAGTCTATGCATTACATTCCCATCCTATATAGCATGACGTATGAATATTCATGAGATATCTAATTCTGACCAACTTTTGGACACAGATAACCTACACTTTCTATGATACCAGTTAATAAGTAGAAAAGAGGTTAATAAGTAGGGGAAAGGTTAATAACTAGTTGGATGTCTATCATTGAACTAGTATGTATTATAAGAGATATTGCATGATTATTCTCAGGAAAAATAGATATTAACCTCAGGCCTGCGGCCTTCGGTTTATATGATATTTTTCCTTCGAATAATCATGCAATATCTCTTATATAGAATTAGATTAGTCATAATGGTCATGATATCGGTGAAAAATTAAATTACCTACACAACTCGTGCAAAGATATCCATCTTTTGCTTTCTCCTCGATCAACATTCTATGCCCTCGCCCTTCGGGCTCGTGCATGGATATGTTGACCTCGAACATAGAAGTAGATAATAATACACTAGAATGGAAGTTTGATATCTCGCCTATGTACAATGATGGCCCATGGAAAAATCTATGGTTTGTAGATCATATTCGATCTAATACATTACATCATAGTCAAAACTATTTGCCAAGTTGGTTGTGGAAGTTGTTGACAGCAAATTGCAGGATTTTCATGGAGAGAATTTTAAGTGAGATGGTGGCATTGTTTTATGTGAAATAGCCTGCTATTCCATGGATTAATATGCTGTGTCTATTTGTACGAGTCATTGACAACTATTTTCAAATTTTTCAACACTGGAATACGAATTGACATTTGGTTCACAGAGTCATAATCGAAAGTAGTCGGTGTACTGGTTGTAAGAACATTTCAAGAATTCAAAGATAAAAATTCTAATTATTGGATAATTTCTCCTCCTAACGGTCAAGAAACCTAGCGCTCTTCTGGAATAAACACATCGAAAGCTTCTCTAGCGACAGTCATTTATCAGATAAATGAAATGTCGTTGGAACTTTTCAATTAATCAGTAAATGATTAATATGACATAGTGTGATGATATTTTGGAAGCTCTTATTCGAAAGCATGCAAAGGTTTTGAAAATTGTTCAAATATAATGAACAGGAGAATCTTTCAAAATAAAATGAATACTGTAAGATTTCTTGGCCTCTGATTTCAAGCTGGAGCAATGTATGATCTGTAAATGGACATTACAAGTTGCATGTGTGTCTGATTATGCTCATGATTGATTATAGGAGCGATATTTCAAAATGATGACTATACAGAACGTTTTAAAGGATTTCCTTCTCTGTCATCCTGTCGCTGCACTATTTTGTAAATTCATTATTGCTTTTGTGTACATGATCTTTGGACAAGGGGCAACAATCCAGATTACAAATTGACTTGATAATTGAAAATGCCAACCAGAAAACAAGAAAGCCAGTCCGCAAAATTTACTTTTTGCCCCAACTAAGTTCCCCCGGAGTGTGCCATAATTTTAATGCAATTTCCATTCTAGGACTTTCTATGGTAGTTAATTTCTATGACCTCGAAGAAAGCAATAAAGATGGATATTTTGCACTAGTTGCGTAAATAACTATTCCTGCTGCAATTAATATCTATTTACGCAACTACATGTAGTGCATGATTGCTTCTTTATATCATTCCCGGAGATAGATAATTATCATGAATTTCCGAGCCGGTAAGGTGAGGGCTATTTAAATCTAGCGAGTTGGAATGCTATGATGAAGCAATCTCATGCACGAGTTGCGTAGAGAATTCTATTTGGCGACGTGCTATGACGATCAAGGAAGAATTGCGATTGATATATCTATGATTATCAAGAATTCTTGAATAGAAATTTGTAACACAGGACAGACAATTTATACGTAGATATTCATTGAACATTAAATAAAAATTAGAAATATTGTGAGAAATCAGTAATAATATTAAAAGTTCCCCCTGCCACACTGAATGTAAAATTCATTATTCATAAAGATAGTATGATATCATTATACATTAAAATAAATAAAAATATTTTACAAACTTAATAACGCTTACAAAATAATTTGCAAAAGAAAAGTTTAAGCTATCTAGTAAATTAATAAAAGTTGGCCATGAGAATCTTTAGAGCGCGTAATTGAACTTCAAATTTACATCATTTGGTTCAAAGGCGTGCCACGTTCACAAAAGTCAAGAAGAAATTAATCTGCAACAACTGTTTCGTAATACGAGTGGCATTATGACACACTCTAAAATGAACAATGCTTGCGCTTTTGACTGGGAATCATGAGCGGTTCAGGTCCAAGTGTGACGTAATCTTTAGAGGTTCTAAGTTGAAATCTAAGTTGAAGTCAATATTTGCGAAACACGGTTACTAGATTTAGGAACCTCCTATAGATAAACAAGACAACAAAGGTTACAAATTTAGCCTCACCAGTAGTGTAAATATCTATTCACAGATCTAGTAAGCAGAGCAAGAGCACTCATAATTGGCATAGATTTCGCTTCTTCCAGTGCATTGGAGCATGATTGGAGTAAATATTATTTCCCGCGCGGGCAATAATTGAAGGTTGCATTACGAGTGACGATCGAGGGCGAAGCCCGAGATCGACAAACGAGTGTTGCAACCGAATTGTTACACTCTTTTTTTGGACAGAGTAATGTAAGCGATTTATCACCACACTTAGCCGATTTCTATGTAATTGCTTGAACTATTAGGGAATTTGTACTTTATTGTTCCTCAATGAATGGCATAGAAATCGTTTTTCAACCATAGATATCTATAACTAGCAATTTTGGCTGGTCAACAGTTTGCAGATGTGATTTGGAACGCTATCTTAGCGCTATGATAGCGTTATCCGACAAACTAAGTATTTCAGAACGCGCTATTCTTTATCATGAAGCGCCAATCTATGCGCTATTTATTGAAGTTCTGAGAAACGCTACTTAACACAATAGGAAATTGGTTGTTGTCTGTAATTGTAAATGAAAGCTATCTTATTTTATGCACCTTTTTGGCGGAATGTTTTTGCATGTTTACTACTTGTCAAGTTACAAGAGTTCCAACATCAGTATTAAAACTTATTCAGCTATTTTTGTTTTCTAATTCATATCAATGTAGCCTACTGTCACAATTTCAGATTTGTAGAAAACAATTAATTCCAGATCTAATTTATTAATTTAGAAATGACACATTTATACTGAAATCAAAATCAATTTGATCAATGGATGTATGAAAGCAATTACATAATTTAGTCTTTGGTTTAGGCGGGTCTAGAAGGCTGCTAAGCATCACTTCTTGCTCCGGTCCTTTCTTTTGTATGCTTCAACAGCATTGCTTCGATGCCCAGCTCTTGATTTTATTAACTGCTCGTCTACATTTTCTCGGAATAGCCTTGTCACACATGTTACTTTGCCAGAATGTGCCGTGATGTATCCTTTGATATCGGCTATGGATGCGGCCTCCGGCAACAATTTTCTGATGGAATTGACTCCAACGGGAGAAGTGGCGAATCTGGGCTGGTCTGGGATAATGTTTCGTAGTGGTCGACGGTAAAATGCTCCCGTAAAAACACCCATGCTTCGAAGCCGGTGTTATAGTTCTCTCTCTCCCTCTGTCTCACTTTCCTACCGGAAACTAAAACCATGGTTTAATATTCCGATAGGAAAATTAAACCCAACATTTTTAAGTGTGTTTTAGTTTCCCACTGGTTTTCCCCTGGTGTTGCGGCTTCTAGTTTCCTAATAGGAAAATAAAACCTGGTATCATTTTCCTACTAGGAAGCTAAAACCATGGTTTTATTTTCCGATCGGAAACTAAAACCTAGGGAAACTGAATCTCGTAACAGGGGCTCACGTAAAGTTTCAATATCTTATATACCGATCGATTGTTATCGCTATCGTATTGTCGAACACACTTGTTTTGTATCTTGCGATCGCGGATTCCACCGGAAAAGACTTTGTTGCCGCGACCCGTGTACTCAACGAATTTCTCATGGGCTCTGAAAACGTGAATTGCTCCAGTTGCATCTGGCGATGCTCGTCGCACGCTCTGAGCCCGAAAACTTTACAGTTGTAGAAGTAAACGGCCCGCAATAGTCCATTTCCATCATGTAAGGAAAATGCATTGGTATCCCATAGTTTCGCCTCACTATCCTCTGATATCGGATCAGCTCTCTTGTGATGGGATCCGATGCCCCGAGAAGTGAGATTTCTCATGCAGGCATCTACGTGTAAAGCACGGACAAATTGCACAAAATTGAAATCCTCCTTATCCATTATATTGCAGTCGGGTCTTTCTTCTGGGATAAATCGGGCCAATCCGCAAACAATATTGTAAATAGTATTGGGAGGATACTCGGTTCCATCCTGCCGTCGGATCTCGAATATAAAATGTTTCAAGGCTCTTGAAATGTCAGCCTTTGGAGCCGTCCACAAATCTGTTAGTTGGGGAACCAAGTAATCATTTTCTTGTGTTGTGGAAGATTGTTGGTTTCTCCAAGTGGCCCAATCTTCATATAACTTTGTGCACCAGGAACTATTTCTAACGGTGTTCTTTGACCGTGAACATGAAACAACGCGATCAATGTCCTGAGACGACGCAATGGAAAATCGACTAGCGTCAAAGCTGTGGTCTGCCATTGTGATCAGATGTGCTTAGGGTAAAATTCAGAAATCCTATTTATATATTAGTGATGAGAATTATTAACAAGTCAATCATTAAAGAATAGATTTCATATCAAATACAATCAGCAACTGCTTTATCAAAAGAAGACACTTATGAAAGAGTAACAATACAACGCTATGAATTTGTATGGGCATTCATTCTGTCTATTCCCTTATTCCAACGCAACTAGGTGTGAAAGTCTTGACTGGCAACAGAATCTATTGTGTTCGCTGTTGTACAAAGAGATTATCAGCTATGTTATAAAGATACGCTATCTTAGCGTATCTGGATAACAGAACAAGTTGAAATTACGGTTACATTCACAATGTGCAATTACGAGCCATAGCAATCTTGGGTCATAATCAACAGATCAATCTATGCAGGCGGGCAGTGTTATTCTACTATAGCGCTAGAAAACGCTATCTTAGCGATGTCATAGCGTTCGAAGTTAGAATAGCGTCACAAAATTGTGTTGAGACAGAGCCTTTCATACAAACTTCAGCGTGTGCAAAATGTGGAAATACCTTGTCAGACAGTCTGACGCTATGTGTTTCATACAACTTACACAAGCTGTGAGGAGCTCGAACGCTGTCTAAGAAAGTGATATCTATGGTATTTCTTTATTCAGCAGTTGAAACAAGTGAAATTGCATCAACTGCACTTACATGAGGACGCAATGCAAGTGATTTAGAACTTCATGTTGATGTAACTGAAACTACCACAGTTAATACATATGCATGGCCAGAGTGTAACAATCTGCTTTACAGGTCAAATAAAGCGATTGGGTATCTGTAATGCATGCACGGAGACAAATAAAATGAATTGATTGCTATGTCCAATCTGGTCATCACTCATTTGCGCCACATGTCATACTATATTCAAACTGATGAGATGACTTGACAGGTAACAGTCAGACATCAATTTCTGTGGTCAGACTATGCTGGACTTCATGCTGTTGACAAACGATACGTGGCACAAACAATACGTGACGAAAATGATGAACCTCCGTCCCCCCACTTCAGTTGCGATTCATCTTTGATAGTCTCTGTAGAAATTCTTCACCGCAAACTGATTAAAATGCAAGATTTTTCCTTAAGTTCACCAGGCTTGAAAACCGGTTGTCCGCATGAAGACCTGGAAGTATCTCTAACGTGGTATGCAATACTCTTTCATAAACCCACCTTCGAAAGCTTTTCCAGATCATTTTGTTCTCTCTTCTTCTTTGCAAACTGTTGAAGATCGGCCAGGAAGTGTTGCTGTGGAGCTGAGCGCAAATCTAGAAGATATGTCAAGGCGAATCGAAGAGAACAAGGAGGTAACCGATTGTTAGGATTCCATTTGTACTCTGAAACAAAGATCAGAATTGTTTCATAGAAAATCTAGAAAATCCTCAATCCTCAAGTAGTTAATTTTTTTAAAAAAATTAGAAAATGTTATTGGGCGATTCAATATAGTTGCAAAGGCTTGGATTGATCTACATTAAAAGCAAATAGGCGCGACAAAAATTCAAAATGCATTAAGCAGACACTAACAGGCACACGAATTTCTACTTCGAAGATTTCCTTTTGGAAATCATACTCATTGCATTTTTACATCATTTGTAAACCAGAAGGACTGTCTAGCTAGACTGTCTTCAAACAAAACAGAAGCATCGCGAATAAATTTCGTGGATTATCGCCCTCCAATGGTGTCACACGGTTTGTGATAGAAATTTGCATTAAATGCTACATTTTTAGCTCCAAAACATCTTCGCCTTTCGATATCAGTGTAGAAGAGTCCAGGCATTCGGCACTGGAAACCAATGGATAATTAGAGGAGTCATCACTTGAAATTTCGGAGGAAATGCTGTGATAAACTTCCAACATCTCTTAATGTTGTAGCGAATTAGCATTATACTCATAAACATGCCTATTTCGTATTCTGCGTTGCAAATCAGACGTTAATTTGTTTTTGGAGATTTTTATTTTTCTCAGATCAGGTTCCGACAATTCAAAATTCAAATACCGGAATTTTCCCGGATGGGTGTCAACACTGCAAAATTTGCATGTTTCCATATTGTCAGCGTCAATTGATAAATGTAATTAGCGGTATCTACCACTGTTTCCAGCACTTTGTGCAGAACGAAACTGCTGATGTAAATCAATCTGCTACACTTTTACTTCGTCAAGCAAATTTTAGCTTTGTCCGACAAGATATTCCGCTGATGTAGTTAACTACTGAACATTTTTCATTTTTGCGGTTGTTATCTGGTGAGCTTTTATACAACAGGGTCTTTTAACGACTGGATGAAGGTGAGAGAGATCTTATAAATATAATAAAGTGAAAGAATGAGGCAATACACTTGACACAGCAAACAGTGTTCTTCATAACGAGCGTGTAGCAAACTTGGAACCGGTCAGGCATCTGGACCGGTTTTGTTGTTATATTAAGTCTTCTATTTCTGTTACAAAATGACGTGTAAAAATCATGAAGAAAATTCAATCTCAATGCACTTAAGTGCCTGAGTGGTGACGTGTTACTGGTTAAATTAATGGGGACAACATCAATGTTGATCCCAAAGAGGCAGAAATTTTGTAACTAAAAGAAAGAGAAGATCAATGCGATTCTAATGGCACCTCTCGCTACTTCTTACGATCCCTAGAACGCACGCAAATTGCATTTGAAGATTTTTTTCAAAAAAATATTTAATTTCGAAAATAATTTGAGCATGAAAGGATTTAAGATGCGCAACTAAATGTAGTGCTCCACTGTTCCTCAAGGATAAGCTCAGACGGCAAAGATAAGTCAAAGATCAGTCGTCTTTTGAACATTTGCGACTTTTCCTTTTACTTTCAAGTAGACTGAGCTCGGCATCGCAACATATTGTGAATTGCGAAGCAGATATTTGACTATCTTGCAAATAAGTGAAAACTTTGAAATGTTGGGTTTCGTGAAAGCTTTAGCAATTTTATATTTGGCTTATAAAGACACTTTTAAACCTGATTCTCAAGTGTATGAATAAAATGCATCACAACTGTAAAGCTGCAACATCGATATCAATTAAGTCAATCAATAGTGAAGTTAAAACTTCTGCGAAAGATGAATGAACAAAAAAGTTTCCAATCGAGAAACCATAAGCAGCTGTATGAAAAATCATAGAAGCCATACAGCAAGTTTGTGGATAATTAGGCCTCCGGAAGAAACAAATAGTGGGAATAACCATTTAATTACAAAAACACGGATCACAACTTCACAATTGTCAAGTGAGCACAGATAATCAAAACTTAAACAAATAGAGAATAAAGATTACTTTATTTACATTCGCATTTCATACAGCTTAGTTGCTATTGTTCTGTATTTTTCTCAGACAAAGAGAAACGAATTTATCAAGAATTCAATTTTGCGGTATCTGATGACATTTGGAAATCGGTGTAAGTCCAAGAAAATCGTGCAACAATCTAAAAAGCGTATTATTTTAACAAGAAAGTTAGATCGATGCACATTGCACACCGATCTAAGTCTGGCGTGCAATGTGGCTTTACAAAAGATGCCACATATTATAATATATATATGCCTATCTCAGCTTGATTAAAACTAAGAATTGATATAAGATCCATGATATGTGCGGGGCTGACGTTAGGGGTCCGGGAAGCAATGTCAAGGTCAGATGAAAACTCACTTTCGAAGGCTGCGCTGTCCGATCCTGGTGGTGAAATCCCTTTATCAAAAGTCACATATATAATTATCATTCTACATCCATGCAAATTTGTACAGCTACTGCAATATCGACTTTTAATTCTCAAGTACATTTTGCAGTTTCACAAAGCTTAAATCGAATTGTTCTCATAGCTTAAAAAAAATAAAAAAATCTGGAGAATCGACACTGTGTCTTTGACTTTTCGATCGTCGTGTGCAAAATATCATAACAGTCAAGCGCTCTAAAAATATTGCATAATTTGATAAGCAAATGCCCAATCACATTCTTATCTTCATTCTATTTCGATGCGGAATAAGGTTGAGCGAATGACTGCTAGAGAGAGAAACGTGACTATAAAATGCTGTGTGGGCATGTCAAGTTCGATTTCGAACTCTGTTGAGGTCAATCTAACAGCTTTCAAATAAATGTCCAAAATAATTTTCCAAAATAAAATGCTAATAATAATGTCCAAAATAAAATACTGAATCAGAAAACAGCGTTTCTGCACACTTTTACAAAGCTAGTAGCACGAGGTATTAGTAGAAGTTAGTTAATAGTCATTCATGTTAGTAGCACGAATATTTTCAATTTCAGTTTTAGGATTCAGTCTGTAGAATTCTTGTACATTATTGAGGGGAAGAATTAAGCAGAAATTGAATCTCGTGACCCGAAAATGGAATTTATTAGGAAGAATTATGTGCAGTTGTGAGTACACCATCACAAATTACTAAATACAATGGACTCCACAGAATTAGATCTTTTTTTGTTTTTCTGCTTCGGTTTGCTAGAAGTGTGATTAATTCGAAACGGACGGCACATCGAGGAACTTGTTAAGTGGGCAAAAAGGAATTCCTAATACCTTATAGAGATAGGAAAAAAGTCATGCGTTGCTTGCGGATTAATGTGAGTTCAAGCAAAATGCTTCGATTGCCACTATTCCTTCAGATTCGAAGAATTCAGATCATTGCGCACAAGTTTCCTCCATAATGTTGGCCTTTCCGATCATTGTTAAAAAAAGTAGTAGGCGTACAAAAATTAGTTTTCTTGATGCTTTCACCATCATCTTCTCACCATTGCTTACTGTATAGTACATACACTTGAATCGAATGTTAGCCAAGACAATGATGTGTGTTTTGATGTGTGCGAAGTGATATCACAGCACGCACGAATATCCCACTGACTCTGGTTCCTCTGTTGACAGCTTATTGTTTGCCATTTTCAATGGCAAGCGATTCACGAACTATCCATTCGAGAGGGAGAAAGTTGTCTAATTCTGTGATGTGCCATTTCGATATTAAGGTTGCATATAACCCTTCCTTTCTAGGAAATCGAAGCGCGCGCAGATGACTCTAATTCTGTGATGGACTCTATCAATAAATGAAGAGTTTATAAGCAGAATAACGAAACAACGACTGCATGAAAGATGAAACGATAGTTTGCTCAATAGAGATTTCATATCTTCAGTAGCGCGCATAGAAAAAATTAAGGATTTTATGAAGTTTCTCACCTGTATAGGTTTTCATTTCAAGAACAGTATCCGAATCCAAATCCTTCCGATTCACCCAGTTGATGACAGCTTGAACATCCTCTTTCCGATTGGTAGGGAAAATGGCTAAATGATCACCTGCTTCGAATGACAAATCCCTCCTAAAATCCGATCTGTCTACCGAAATGAGCATTGTTTTTCGTCTGAAAAGGATGAACAGAATCTGAGCTTTACTGAATTTCATTATCAAACCAAGTTAAGTTGTACGGGCGTAGAATTGTGCTATCATGTGAAGACACTAATCAGCATACACTGCGAAAATGACAAAAATCTTGCCCTTGCATCTTACACAACTGCCGTAGGATCTTGTAAGAAACTACGAGTATAAAATATCTTACAGTGCAAATTGCACGCAGGCATATAGGATGTTGACTCTCAACGGTTAGTATATCAAAAGTCTACATATTTAGATCCTGATCACTCCTAATGTCGAAGCTATGGACTCACCTGGACTTCGTACTCTGCAGTTGCGACCGAAAAGATAATGTAGCTCCGTGCACGGGAGAAGAGCTGATGTGAGAGATTCCTGGAAATGGATAATGATAAGAAATGCAGAAGCACACCAGACGAAAATGAATGGGAATGAAATCAGTGATTTAGTCCTATTCTAACTGGGAGGGGGGACTCATGTAGTCACCCTACACATTTTATTCCTCAAAACTGTTTTTGTGACTTAAAGGTTTTTATTCCAAGTTTTTGTGACTTAAAGTTTCTCCAGCACACCGAAGCAGGCTTCGTTCTGTGAGTACACGAATGCTTCCAGTTGGCTTCGTGCAACTGGAATGCACGGTCTACATATCTGAATCCCAATGAAATGCAAATACTTTTGAAATGGTGGCTTGGATTAGATTTGTTTTCAGAAGGATCCATATGTCCGACTTGTCCTTCTAGCAAAAGGGCTGTTTTGGATCAGCTCGGTCATCGCGCACTGACATGCACGTACGGTCCAGTGTTGTCAGTCGTCAAAATGCATTGAGGGATTGTATTTTCGGCTTTTGCCAAAAAAGTCATTTATCTGCTCAGATTGAACAAGCAAGAGGAGAGGGCACTGATCATTGCCGTCCAGCTGACTTTTGCTTCCATTGTGGCTAAATCAAACAAAAATTCTCGTAGCGAGCACTGACACAGAGAATGTCGTTGTTGATCCTGAGACAACAAAAGTCAACAAAAATATAGGAAAATGTAACAACCTAGGCTGGCATTATCTTCCAATTGTCGTGACGACCTACGGCTGATGGCGCGAGAGCGCAAACGACATTTTGCCTCGAGTGTCGGCGAGACTGTCCATAAGATCAGGACTTGCCAATATTGATGCAACTTCAATGATATTCGTGTGCCTTGCGGTGACAAATTATTATGTGAATAGTAGCTTCAATAACTGCTTACAATAGCCTTATTTAATAAAACTGTCGGTTTTACGATGCAAATAAATGATGGTCACAACTCCCCTTTACTGGGGACTTGGACGGTGCTGACGGTCAGACTTTTCTTGAGCGTTGTGATCTTTTTGTCCGGATGCCCTTCCTGACGACTTCCAATGACACTTTCGGGCTCGACCTCTGCACCAAAAGATCGTTAGGCGAAGCACCTAGCCACTGTGCCACGGAGACCAACAAATAGTGAATCCCAATTGCAAGATGCGGTTACTGCATTGTTTCTGGACGACATGTATGGCTAAGATAGTAGCAGACTATGCGCAATTTACATGTATTTTCATGTATGTTGTATTCAGCACGATTTTACTATCCCAATGTAGCTACCGACATTATCTAACGACGTTTTCATGCGAAAACTGATCAAAGCGCATCGTTTATAGCAATGCGAGTGCAAGCTTATTCAAAGCCGCTCCTATGAAAAATCTTGAATTGAAGATATTAAACAAGACATGACAATGGTTCTAGAGTCTTTGACACTTTCTTTAAAACCACAGTCAAAGCTCGTTAATTAAGACCATAAATGACAAACTTTCAATGTCTCAATTATCGAAAGTCTTAATTAATCAGCAGCTTGTATATGCATAAGATACAAAAAATGCCACAGACGTATGATCTTAATTAACCGAAATCTTAATTATCCGTGTCCGAATCAACTAACTTCGACTGTAATTTATTCAAACTCATTTCAAACTTTATAATCATTTTCAACTTTCTTACATTCTACTTAATAACTATAAAAGTAGTGGCTTATAGCATGGCGCAATAAATTTCATTAAGAAAAACATGGAACGCGCTAAAGATTAAAGTGCGAAGATTTAAACTAGTCACACTGAAGGTCTTAACAGCTATCATATGTTTCTCCTTTGCAGTAATGATGATATCCGTTTATACATTCCTCTTAATGAAATCTTATTCACCTGAATTTGATTCAGTCACACATACCTTTTAGTATAGACACTTCTTTTTTTGCAGATTTTTCCGCACGTGACTGATCTTGAATCCATTTATCCGCCGATGCAAAATCTGAATTGACAGCCATCTCCTCAGACAACGAAGGATAGAAGATATTCACCGCTTCCTTTAAAGTGAAATTTGAAGCTGTGAGACGATGAAAGGAAAGAAATTGTCAATATATTTACCCGAAATGCTTTGTTCGTCCACAAGTTGAAGGATTGCTCTTGCCCATTCACCTCATCGCCTTCTCCGCAATCCACGATGCGCTCTCCACCTACTAGAGCCATCAACGCATCCAAAGTGTGTCCAAATGCACAGAAATGAGGATAGTTACTCGAGCCCAAAGCAAATACACCAAAGCTGTTAAGAAACGGAATATTGACTTCTTTATGAGCGATTGATGTGCACGTCGAAATAGTCGGATTTATTTTTGTTCACAAAAATTTTATTTTATATTTATCTTTTATATAAATATTAATTTTATATTTTATTTATATTAATTAAAAAATTTCATCGGACACTGATTCAGGTCCGTAGAGTAAATAAATTACTTAGAGTGGGAACTTAGCATTAATCAAATCTCCTATGTGTATGCAGCTTCAATTTTATTAAATGAACTCGAGTTGTGACTCAGTACCACATGTGAGATATGCACATTTTCACAATTTGAAGTTATTGCCACGGAATTGACTGATCATGATAGCAATACCGAAGAAATAACAGAATTTTACAAATTCTCAGTGTCATGACAACCTTGTAGATGTAATGTTTGTTAAATTAGCAATTCGATGGTTGAAACGCTCAGCAAATAAGGGCATTTTGATCTCATCACAAACTATCTGCCACTGAAAGAGCAAAATATCATAATTCAAGACGTCGATCATAATTGACTTTAAATGATTTGTGAATGGGTACATATTAGTATTCAGATTTAAGAAATGAAACATAAATTCAGCGAATCATAAAATAATGCCGATGAAAATTGAATTAAAAACTTGAAATTTCAGCCAAGAAGCACAAAGATCTCAACTTTTCCATTAAGACTTGCATTATAATGTAGTTCATGAAATTTCCTTGATAATCAGCTTAATTTCCACTAATTATGGCACCTGCTAGTAGATGTTTATTCCTTTTGATGTCTGATAAACTTCATACTACTGATATAGTGGTTTCACGTCGATAGTATATAAACACAGGAATAATTGCAAAAATTTAGCTTCTTAAAAAGTAATAAAATATTTTTTATCTTGCAGGAACGCAATCTCCGCAAAAAACTGAATCTTTTGATACAAAAATTTTCACTGTATACTGAGATTTTTTTGAGTCGACACTCTAACTATATACCAACTCTAAGTTCGTGAGCAATATTGCGTGCACTCTTTTTTTGGGTGAATTTACAATTTCTTTCCGGAACGATAGGCCACGATTGAAGTGTTGATAATAGATTAGCGCATTTTTCCTCTCCACCAAGTATATTGTATTATCTCATGTGTTTCAAACTGAAGATGCATGTATAATGTCTTACATTTCAGGAGGTCATGATTTGCATGCACGATTGAAGCCGAGCGCATTGAAGTGAAACAATTATTTTCGATTGAAAGATGAGATATTGCACATGCATTTTCAGTAAGCGGATTTTCAAGGGCATTTTATCTTCGCATATTTCTGATTATATGGTATTCGCATCAGAAATTATCCCAATGAAAGAAGCGTAATCTATACTGAATATAGCGCCAAACCTCTCAAGAGTGTCATTTAGTAGTTGATGAGTAGTAGTAGACATTGGTAATTATCTGCAAGGTGGCTCCGTAGAATGCTGTTTATATTCTGGCATATCTTGAGGCCCTCACTTTCCTCTATGTTGATGAAAAATCAACGCAATAAGTATATAGTAGTACATTCTGCACTTAATCGTAAAATAAACGAATAGAGTACTCCAGTAGTTATGTTAAAACATTCGTAGATTGTGTGCATTATTAGATGTGGAAGTTGGAGGCTTCTAGGAGATTTCATACAGTGCATTTGTACATCTGATAAGAATCAAACTGAAGATACAATGTCGAGAGATCGACGATTATAGATTCAAAAAGTCAGGAAGTATTTGTCAATCACTACATCTGTGATGCATGTATAGCTTCTATGCGTCACTACTGAAGATGCAATATGTATTCGCACTTCTAATGCGTCATTACTGAAGAGATTACCTTTTCAGAGGAGGAAATTGAGTTATGCCTTAATGAAATTCATTTTCCAGTCAAAAACGGATAAAGGAAAAGGAATATCGAGACCTAACCTTGAAACAATAAATCCATTCTTTAGGCAATGTGCAACGTGTGGACACGGGCTGATATTGTATTCAATACTTGCTACTTCCCGTTCTGTAATAGAACTATGACCCAAGCTATCCGAGAATGATAATTTATATTGTGAAGATTTTATTTGTATCACCGCTTTTCATACAATATTCAAGTTTCACTTACGAGAAAGGTTTAGAGACATTTCGGTTCTCATCCAGGACCACACCTTCTTCTCTGAAATAATGAGGAATAAGACTATTAAAGAATGACAAAGTGTCTCTGTAAGAGGTCGTCGGTATCATTGGAATGTCATTCAATAAAAGTTCACTAATACACGAATAAGTAAGCATCACTTCATGAGTGATACAGAAGTATACGGTCTTGCAAAAGTTCCTGCACAGTTGAAAAATATCATATATCATTGCTATGTGTTGTGGAAATACAGATGGCTATGTAAGCTTGACCATGATGTCTATGACAATTGGATTTCCTTAACATTCTTATCATGCAATAATGAAGACATTCATTGTCTACTTATTTTTTTTAGTATCTTTGATAGTACTAATAATTTATTCATAAGCTTATATTACCATTGGTGATAAATATTGAATTGCAGATATTACAACCATGGGAACAATGAGCTATAATGTACAAGTAACAGAAATTAAATATTCGCGGTAAAAAAAGCAAAAAAATGGAAATAAAAAAGCTAGAAATTATCAATTCATTATCCTACGAAACTCCGTTAAAACAACCCCTATACATAAATAAAGGCACATAAACTTTAAGAAAAGAAAATCTGGCTGAGAACCTAAAAGGTTTCCCAGCAATGGCAAGCTCTTCCTGTCCAATTGTGCATTCCTTGTATGCCAAAAGAGATCGGGCATTACAGCGCATCAAGGCCACCAGAAGCTTTCTTATAATTGCAGCTCTGACTTCAGAAAACATTGCTGCCTGCTGTCGGCAGGCAGCAATGGCATTACCCTGCCGTCATTTTTCAATGCTTGTAACATAGAAGTTGCTGATAAGATCATAGACTTCCAAATTGCAGAAGAATGTTCTGTTACAGGAAGTCTATGGATAGATGTATATAAGTAGACAATGGAAATACCATATGAGATTTCTCGGTAAGTAATGAACAAATCGTCGGCCGCTAACGCGGCCTCTGATTTGTACATTTTTTATGGTCTCATATGGTATTCCTACATTGAAGCGCAAAAACAAATTTGGTATCAGAAAGCACTTGATGTTATTGGAAAATACAGACTCTAGAAAACTTGTGTCAAAGAAAAGGAAAAAGTTAATATACCCTATGCATAACAAGATTGAAAAATGTTAGAAAAATGGAACTTTAGAATAGCAGAACTACAGAACTACTAAAATAAGAAAGCAGCAAAAGTCATGCAAATCTTATGAAAGAATTCTTCAACCCATCTCGTTCATTTTACATCTGCGTGAGAAGTTTGGACTCTTCCGAGGCTGTGATCGTACAAAACTATGTGCAAGAGGAAAAAAAACTATGTGCAAACTAAAAACAAACTATGTGCCTTCTCTTTAAAAGGAGGAAAGCCTTTCGTCTGTAAGATCTGAACCGATTTTCATAATTTTTCATCTTGACCCCCAGGATCACCTCTTTTCAGTCATGATGAATTCAATCCATATAATAAATTTTCCTTCATAAAAAATTGGCTCATGGCAAAAAAGTATCAAAAAGTCTGTCACAAGCATGCTCTATCTGCGGGAAGAAATTTCGTGATCATCTACTTAATTATACAAATAAATTAGTTATCATGTGAGAGAGCATGAACCGTATTCAGGATTACATTTGCATTGAGTTTGGGTATTTTCAATTCGTCTTCGATGTGTAAATTGCAAAATTTAGAGAATCGAATTATGGAAGAAGAACATTGAAATTGATTTACTTTATAATAGCCTCCCGTTCATTCGCAAAGTCCTTCAAAGATTCGAAGAATGATTCCCCGTTCCCGGGAGGTTCACCATCCCCGAATGTACTCGCAACGATGAACACTAGACTTTCGTCAGAAATGTTTGAGACTCGATAGTCATCGGCAGCGATCGTCTGAAAATGAAAGTGCTTCCGCATTTTAGGCTAAATTCTATCCGAAGATTTGTAGAATAGAATAGTGTTATATTTGTCGAATGAAAATCACAGTTTTACACCGAGTTACTGCAATTGATTAAACACAGTTAAATAGTAAAAATATCAAACATAAGCAAGAAAGAACACAGGGTGGTGGTGAGCATTAGAAGATTACATTCAGAAATCACTTTCTACATAATATACTTGAAACATATGGGACAAGCGACTTTTTCATTTTGTCTGTGCGACATAAAGGAATGCGAGGCAAGCCAGTGTTTGTCAGACGAGATGGAAGTAAGTCATGAATACCGTGATTTGGGTCCTTTTCAGCAAATGTGTATAAAGTCCTGCTCAGGTCAATACGTCGATAAAAAAATTTCATCGGTTTTACAATTACATTTCCTTTTTCCTTGCCATAGATAATAAATGTGCTCGTTCATCGACCGTTTCAACATCCTTGTACACAACATGTTTCGTGGCACAGTGGCTAAGTGATTGGCATTGCGATCCTTTGGTGTAGAGGTTGAGCCCCGAGATAACAATCGGAAATTATATTAATGATATTATGTATTATAATCAATCGGAAAGGGAAGAATTTTCTTCTATCCTTTTATTGAAAATTCGTTTTTGAAAATCAGTCGGTTAATGAAGTCATTTCACTTTGGTGATTATAAAAAGCGGAGTCAACCATATGATCACACCGCCACGAAATGATATACCA
This sequence comes from Prostheceraeus crozeri, assembly GCA_907163375.1. Taxonomy (NCBI): domain Eukaryota; kingdom Metazoa; phylum Platyhelminthes; order Polycladida; family Euryleptidae; genus Prostheceraeus; species Prostheceraeus crozeri. Next base: position 38,369 of record CAJQUW010011635.1, read on the forward strand.
ACGTTAACAAGTGATATGATATCTTAAACCAAAATTCTACATAGTCTGACTGTCATGCAACACTTTAATAACTTTCAAAAAAAGCAAGAATGATACCGAAACATTTTGGTAAGCATTACCTCATAGCATGAAACTCTAAAAATTATCCTGAATCCCGGGAACAATTTCCCTGTAATGTGCCAGTATGAAAAAAAGCAAGGATATCCTTGTCACACAGAAGTTGCACCCTCAAATAACAATGATTGTCAATTACATCAGTACTGATATCCTTATATCGTTTGAATTGCGAAATTATAATTTTTAGATGTCTTCACAGACGCGAGATTGAGACCTGAATTCATTCATCACACACAAGACTTCGTTCATCAATATGTACTCACTTTGACATTGAAAACTTTCACGAATACTTGAGACAATTTGGCGGCAAGCTTGGCAGATGTTCCTGTTTCTGTTGCGTAGATGATTGTACATTTAACCCGAGCCTCATACATGGCTCTGTAGATTGTCAGCCATTGCATAACACACCTGAAACAAAGAAGTACTTTAATAAACTTCATTGCATTGTAACAACGGATTCATATAATTGCTATTTTGTTCTTCTTCGAATAACAACAAATTCATTAATTAATCTTGTATTTGGTAGATAAATTTTGCCTTAGTGAGAAGCTAGATTGATGTGAGTCGAATATTCAGGCGCTACCGTCTGATGACTGAAGTAGTCTGCCAACTACTGGTATTAGGTCTCTGTGGTCCTTAAAGAAATAGTTTCACCACCACATCGCTTGAGCTCTTTAGTGGAATACTTCAAGATTGTCTTAACCATAGTGATCTTTGGAATATGAATGATGACTGAAATGCAATTCATCCGATCGCCTTAATTCATTGATGAATTCCAAGTTGTATACTTCGCATTATACAATTTCTTTATTTTCCGCACCCACGTTAATTTATTGTACATTTACACTCTACTGCCAATTTCTTGTCAGTAGGGGCAAACTTTAAAAAAAAAATTCAGGCGCAACTTGCGGGCATCATCGGATGAATTTGGTAGTGGTGCCAGTAGAACCGCACTGATCACCTCTTTCGATTGGACACTTTCTCGGCGACTAGGGGATAACGTGCTTACCCAACGGATGCGAGTCAAAATGGCAACACTAACCTGCGACTCGCCATGGATAGTCCTGAATAGAAATAATTGAAGATAGTCCAAGAATGGAAAAAACACAAACAATTTTTCAATCAGACACAAAACAAATTTAAACGACTGATTTTCTTGCTTTCTGCTTGCGTTTCTATTTTCCAAGTCAAATTTTTATCTAGATTGTCGTCCTGTCTTAAGATCATGTGCACAAAAGCAGCAGTATTGAATTTGGAAAACGATCAGCATTCAGAAAAATCGCCCTTGTTTAAGAGTATAGTCAGATATGCACGCAACTTTTAATGTCGATTTTAAGAACATTTACATTATTCCAGCTTTATATCAAAAGCAAAGAAATTTTCGTTTATTCATTTATCTTTAAAATGAGTTTTTATTCAATATATATGATCAATTTTCAAAATCTTTGAATATCTTCGAATATTAGTTTTTAAAGTATCATCACACTAAATCGAATATGTCATTTATTGATTAATCAATAAACATTATTATTTACTTCTATACACGAAGGTGAATGAATTGGATCTAAAGCACTCCGATATTCAATTTAAGTGTCCACTATAGAGATCAGGCGAGGTCAAGATAAATGTATTGGTTTGTTCGCGAAACTACTTCTCTTCATGATAGCAGTCATAGCGTGATAACAACAAATAAGCAAGACCCACTGAGATGGATTCGTCCGTCGCTGCTACTCTAGAGTTCACGTGATTCCATCTCAGCCATTGTATGCGATGGTACTTTTCCATAGCTGTTGTCAGTTTTCCATTCACACAATGCCAATTAAGCAGATCAAATAATCACCCAGGTCACTGATCTGACCTCACACTGTGTTGCAATGTATCCTATCCACAGCATTGTTATTTTGTTTCCCATTGTCTTTTTAGAGATATACAACTTTTGACCTTTGAATACATTGAAATGAAAATATTTATCAATTGTTCCACAGTTGAAGACAAAATTTCTATGCTTGATGTCAATTTGCAGATATCTAGTGACATTTCTTGCCAATAACATCAATGGCTAGCTTTGCATGATCACAAATAAAATGAGTCTTTTTGTTATTCTTGCGAATGTATTGCTAACTAACCCCAAAATGTTCACATTTCTGCATTTTTACATTTTGCATGCTTTCAAGTGGACAGTTGCCAGCATGCCTTCATCAAGAATAGTCTTATTTTCTCTGTCTACAGTCATTGTCCATAAAATAATTACGAATTGAAAGGGATCCTTAGGCAAATCAAAGCATTTTATACATGGACCTATTCGTTAGATAGTGTTTTAAGTACTACACAAGAAGGCAACATTTCAAAAAAGAATCTATTGTATTTAAAAGGAAGTTGTATCCAAAAATGCAAGAGAAACATATAATTTAATTCAAAATATCTTCGATTTCATGACATCAGCCCTGGCATGTTGATGAATGTGCGAACCATGTAGAACATTTGCAGCCTGAGTGATAACATGGAAATTATTTTCAATTACATTTTTCAAAATGTTAAGATGAAGTCTCTGTAAGTGTAATGCCTTGTGTCGTGTCATATCGTAGCTTGACATTGATCATTGGACGTCCAGAGATGAAAGTTGACGTTTTACTTCTTTTTATGACGGGAAATGTGGCATTTTCAGTGATATTCAAGAGCGGTGAATATCGCGGAAGTGAGAATACGGTGTGATCATCATTAAAATGCGGCACATCTTTATGTAATGTGGTATTGTCTTGGATAATCACAATGTCCTCATCCTCCAAGAACGAGGAAACTTCGCTGATGAAAGATGAGTATTTAATTTAATTTAAATTTGAATTGTACCTTTTGATATCTGCACATAGACATCAAGTACGAAAATGTTGCCATCAACCGTGGAACAAATAATTGATATTTTCAATTCAATGTACAAGTATTCAAAAGTCAAAAGTTGTTTATTTCTAAAAAGACAATGGAAAACAAAATAACACTGTTGTGGATAGAATACATGGCAACACGGCGTGCGGTCAGATTGATTCTTTGATCTCCTTAATTAACATAGCGTGAATGAAAAACTGACATCAGGTATGCAAAGTTTGACAACAGCTATGGAAAAAGTTATAGTAAGGTGTGGAGACAGTAGTCTCCCTTTCGCTTACGTGATTGGCCAAGCACGCGAACTGCGTAAGGAAAGTTGTATCAGGGAATACACGATCTACCGTTTTCACATTGAAGACTGAACAACTGCCAAGTCGACACTACCTATCTTTGGCTCAATGTTTCGCCGTGATAAATTCATCAAATGGAAATATTATTCACATCGTTCTACTCCTCACGATCTAAAGTTACTGACTGTGTACATTCAATGAGTTGTCAATGATTCAGCTCGTCAGAATTCAGGCTTGAATTTCAATTACATTCAATGGAAAATTGATCTTTCTGCCCCTCAGCACTAGTTCTTGGCGTGCCCACAAGTATTAAAAAATGTCATCTCTTGACCAAACAACGCAGACAAAGCCATTTATCTCTGTGGCAAGACCAAATTGCTATTATTTAATTTTCTGTGGTCACTTCGTACATTTACCAATTTCTTAGTTACTGCGAGTATTTATTAAATAACTCAACAGTAGTCAAGATATAGCCAGAAAACTCACCTAGCGACACTTTTCAATGTGAACTTCCTACCATTTTTGAGTTGCGCTGTTTGCCTTCTTCTGTATACAGGACACTTCCAAGCAGGATTCTGGAATCGACAGAAATGTTCTCTGATAAGATATGAAGCAGTTGTGAAAAAGGTGGCCTCCAACAGGGTATCAACCGTAAAGTTTGATCAACTCGCGCTTCGTTAATAATGTAAACAAATTGAATTGCAGAATTCTAGCGGATTCTGGCAATTATTATGCGTTATCTCCTCGGACAACGCATTTTCCATCTACGGTACATGCAATACTTCATGCAGATTGGGCGGATAGCTTCAGAACTTTGGGAATCACAGGCGTTGGTGTGAGGTGTGAGACCTCTGCAGCCGCACGACTCTTCTGTCCAGCGAAGAATTTCATTGATGAAAGAGAGTCGGGCCCAAAGAAATAAAGGGATTTCAGTTTCCTTTATTATCAAAGAATCAGACAAAATTACAAAAAAGAGAAGGTTTAACAAACTGACTATAATGAAAAAGATGATCAAATCCTTATAAATTTAAAAGAAAAACTCTTTCAACAGCAACGCCTCAAATAGCAGCGACGTTGCCCACAAGAACAGCAAGCTGAATCCGTTGGATCCACAGAATTAAATATTTTGTTTATCTGCTTCGGTTTGCTAGAAGTTTAATTAATTCGAAACGGATGGCACATCGAGAAACTTATTAAGTGGGCAAAAAGGAATTCCTAATACCTTACACAGATAGGAAAAAAGTTGTGCGTTGCTTGCGGATTAATGTGAGTTCCAGCAAAGTGCTTCGATTGCCACAATTCCTTCAGATTCGAAGAATTCAGATCATTGCGCACAATTTTTCTCCATAATGTTGGCCTTTCCGATCATTATCAAAAAAGTAGCAGGCGTACGAAAATTAGTTTACTTGATGCTTTCACCATCGTCTTCTCACCATTGCTTACTGTATAGTGCATACACTGAATCTAATGCTAGCTAGACGATGTGTGTTTTGGTGTGTGCGAAGTGATATCACAGCACGAACGCATCTCTCACTGGCTCTGGTGTCCTCCGCTGACAGCTTTTTGTTAGCCATTTCCAATGGCAAGCGATTCACGAACTATCCATTCGAGAGGGAGAAAGTTGTCTAATTCTGTGATGTGCCATTTCGATATTAAGGTTGCATATAACCCTTCCTTTCTAGGAAACCGAAGCGCACAGATGAATCTAATTCTGTGGTGAGGATAAGGTGATAAGGTGAGAGACAAGACTTTGATGTCTGAAGTTGCCGTGAAAATCCTGGATCCAAGCTCAATCAAAAGCTCAAATATTTCAGATCCAGGAGAGCCAAAAGTCTCAAAAGTCATGGGCGAAAATCAAAAATTAAATAGTGTGTAATTAGTCAAACAACAATTTCAAATGACAGCTGATGAAATGAAAAGTATAACAAAACAGTTAATGCATATACACTAAACGACTAATGCTTCTGATCAATCACAGCGCTCCGCTTCTAATTCGAAATGTTCTGACCATGAAATTCAAACTTTGCGCTTTGATTGCAAACATTAATCACGAAAGTAAAATTACGAACTACTTATAAAACGGCAAAAGTAGTGAGTGAAGAGAATGCAAGTAAAAATAATCGACAAATGCAAAGTGCAGTCATTAGAATCCCCACGCTTTGTCTTATCAATATAATTCGATATGATATTATTAATCACATGCTAAAACATCGTGTTTCCTTGCTTGTTTTGATTATTTCTCGCCGCATATAGACCAAAATAAACAAAAGCAACAAGAATTTCTTCATTACCTGCGATAACATCTTTCTAGCTAATTTTGAAGTTCAGGCACTCACCGAAAAATTTCAGAACCTCGAAGAAATGCTCACACAAAGTGTATAGTGTTTTGGAATACAATCGTTTCCTTTTTGTCAAAGTTACATAAGTGCGACAGAAAGAATAGGAGCACTCGGACTCGCCCAAGCGCACGCTAAGTGCGTCCGCCGAGTTCTACCCTGTTCATAGTCTTGCCAAACAATACCAAAGAAAAACCTATATATAAATCCAATGCGAAGCGGATTTAAGCTCTTGGTGAAAGAGATTTTCTAAGTTTTCTCTGATAAAGTGCGAAGTGCTAAGTCTAGAGACTAAAATTTTTGGCATGTAATGTCTTCGAGTCGCTGTCTACCATGTGTATGCATTATTATCATGCTTCTGATTGGCGATGTGTGAGAATGCGGTTAAAATTGGTCAAAATGCGTTGACATCTAGAGCTTTCCAAATTTGAATGTGTTTCGCTACATAGACAAACTTACGAACACATGTGCTTACACGGTGTGTCAGAAAGGTCGAAAAAATAAAAAATGCCATTAGCGAACCCAAATTTTTTGAGATTGATGACCCTCCCACGATAGAAGATCACCAAAAAGAAAATCCTATAAAGCGCCAATTTTTTGTAAACGGCCTTTTTAAAAATGGCTGCCTATTTGCTAAAAAATTGAATTGCTGCATATTAAAATAGTCATTTCAGTTTTCAACTGCCTCAGACTTCTTTCAAACATAATTAAAAAATGTAAGAAAGCAAGAATAGAAAAGTAAAATAGATCTATATGCATTACATCTGCAGTCTTTGTTTATAAGTAGTATCTCAATTACATGACGTTATTTTAAGAATATCGAAAATATTTTTTTGATTTTTTTGTGCAAGCATGTCTATTAATCTCGGCACTTCCAGACAGATCTCCTGTCTCCAAAACTGAATGTGCTTAGCTGCATAGACAAACTTATGACCACATGACCTGAACACATCCTATGCCGAAAATAATGGCTCTAGTCTTCCACATGCAGTTTTCAGTGTACATGGACTTTAACATCAAGTGTCTGACTTCTATGGTATCCTTTTTATAAATCTGATGTTCAAGGAAAATTACTCAGTAGGTAGAAGTTTCATGAATCTCACCTGATAGTCAAAACATGGTTTCAATTTGTAGCTGATCATCTCTTGATGGAAAACTGGACACAGAGAACCACTGATTGGAGGCACCAACCAAACCCAATCAGCTGGACATCCTCCGCGGACTTTGATCTCATTCTCATAGTGTTCCATGAACTGCTCTGTGACAGTGAAATGATCAACGATAGTCGTTCTATGTTCCTGAAAGTCAAATCAAAGAATTCAGTATGAGAAACTTCAGAAAAATCTTATATAGTCTACAAATCACTGAAAAGTTGAATTTACAGGAATTGAAGTAAATTGGATGCATTATTTGGTCGTATATTCACTTGCAAATTTGCGAGTTGAGCGTTTGACTGGGCACAAGCATCGACGCAAATTTTTCCAACACCTATAAAAGCAAGGAGCAGCAATGTTTTCTTGTTCGTCAACCTTGGGCGGACAACAGTTGGCCACGGTTCGTTAGGATGACAACAAGTATTATTTTGCTGTTTCGTAAGGGAACCAACTTTCTTCCAATATGTGATCATTTCTGAGGGATATTATAATCAATTGATTTTCCATCGAATAAATTGATTATGTTTTCTGCACAAGAAATTCGTTTCTTTTCTTGTAGTAGGAAAGATTGTGAGGTATCCAAGTGGAGCAAAGCTTTCGAAGATTAAGTTCATCGGCAAGAGACACCTTCTGCCTCAACAAGCGCTCGAAGACTGATTCTCGGTTCTTATTCGATAATTTTCCTCGAGTGATATGCGGTTTCCGCTGTACCTGATGTGATCGGTTTTCCACATCGTTCATCGTTAAAATATCATCTGTGTAATAAATATTCAAATATCCAGTTTTATAATGTGCTTGTTATCAACATTTCATGCAAATCGGAGTTGTCCGTCGTCGGGAATGGATGGCCAAATTTGGCGATTTTTGTCATTTTTTTAAATATTCAATCTCCAACAATATCTAGTTCCCGAAAGTTTGATGAGAGACTTTGAATAATTCGTGGAGATATTATGGATAAACACCGGTAGAAGCTTGGAGCATGGTTTCATGCTATTAACTGAACCTCCCAAATTGGGTCATTTCAAAAACGCAAAAATGAGAAGGAAATTTTTGTGAGCTTTCATAAACTGTATATGAAACTGTGTAATCGCAACCTTACGAATCTTGACAGGCATGATATGCTACTCAGATTTGTTAAATTCGCGTAAAATCGCACCCTTAGCTAAAATGAGATCTGGGTGCATAAAACTGCGATAAAATTATTCAAATGGTCATCCTCTAAAGTCTCTAACACTCTAAGCACGGAGAGATAGGATGAAATATTCATTTCTGTCGTCTTCATACTGAGAGCAAATACCTCTTCGATTTGAGCGAAATCTATAAAGAGCTGCGCACGTTTTGCGATAGAAACACACAGACAGGCTCAGCACAGTACTCATAGTAGTATGGCTAGTTTTTTTTGAATTTAGATAATATCAACATTCCTTCACATACTAAAAAGTTCTTACCTTGAAACTATTCAATACTGCAAAGCTGACAAGACCAAGAGCTTGATCTTTCCATAAGGCAGGTGCAGACTTGATATCGAAGCCCATTCCTTCAGCCAGTTGCTGGAATATGAGCAAATTGCTATGAATTTAAATGTAATGCAGGAAGATATACAATACACAGTGTGCATTGCACACGTCAAGTTTTCGTCATTTTTGATTGCAAGTATTATTGATCGAGGGTTTGAAAAGAGTGAGGGGACTTTGTTTATAGGAAACACTCAAGCTGAGACCTAGGACTGGGTGCACCCAGTCTGACAGCAGCTCTGCATCACCCTTGGAGGTCCTGCTACGATGGATACAGGTAACAGGGAAACTCTATTAAGCGGACATTGATTGGAAGGTTCACAATAGGAAAATATCTGAAAGAAATCATTAGAAAGCAGCGATAAATTTAATTCGGTGTTGTAGTTTCAGAGCAGACACAATCAGTTTCGAAATGTCTATGTCAGCCAAGTGCTTGACACATTGCCTTAATTTGATGGGATTCCTATCTTGACCACCGGACTCCTAAACCCTGCTAATGGCGTTCGGAAGCGATTTCTGAATGCGCAAAACAGCCGCATCTTCAATGATTACTTTTACCTGACGATAGTCGCTTAGTGCGTCCAAAAGGCCTCGACTTGACTACATTTTAGTATTTGAACGACACATAGACGTCTCTCATCACCTATAAAGCACGCTCTCTAACTCCACGATAAGTAGTTCTTCCCTTGTGCGTTCGCTGATATGCAGTCGATGATGCAGCAAGAAGAGTAAAGAAGAGAGTTTTGAGTCTTATGACACAAAATGAATGAACATATAGCTAAACAAAAATTTGTCCATAACTGGAGGCAACAATGCATGACCTATGCACTTGCAGCTCACATACGTTTCAAAATAATATTTGACGGCATTATTAAAAGCATCGCACTAGGACATGAATCGTCGAGATCAAGACTTTATTTTGATTCGAAGAAAGGGTCAAATACTTGACAACGTGCGAAGTCACATGATTGCGTTGAATTAAGGGGTTATATTTGAACAATTAACTGCCAAAAATTGTTTTCGTATTGATCCAACGATAATGATCCGCTAATCGCATCAAATTGCAATAATTTAATCGTTAGAGCGTGACCACAAAGGCTATCTTCATCATGCTTGTTGATAAGTGGAACAAAAATCAGTAGGTCAAGTGCATCACAGTGGGGTTTCATAGGGCCTAATCCTCGGGACTATTCCACTTGAAATCATCATCATCGTGAACAATGAATCCATCCAGTTTTATTTGCATTCTTTCGGTGTATCTTACAGAATGGTCAGTTTTTATGGACTGATAAATTATTGAACTGTGTTTGTATTTCATTTTTCCAATGACTTTACATAAAGTCATCATGTTTGAAGTTTTTACTGAAACTTAATTCAGTGTTCTAAATTTGAGATGAAGTCTTATATTAAAGCATCATGAGAGTAGGTCTAATTGTCAGTTTACTCCTTAGTAGGCCAATGAATGCGAGCATACTTTCGTAAATGTACAGCAGAACGGGGCTCGATGCTTTTCTTGATAGAGAGCCAAGAGAATCACATAGCGGCTTACTTGTACGAGCACTTACTCTACGAGCACTTCCGGGCTAGACTACGTAATTTTTAAGATACATTAATGACAATCAAAGAAACAAACTATGTGACAGAAGACATAGAATAATATTACCGGACTTCATGAGCGTATTGAAACAGATACAATTCTCATAACGTTTCAATTTCTTTAAATATTATTAGTTGATTAGACATCTCATTATGATGGAAAGGAAGATTATCCGCAAATTTTCTTTAGTAGAAACTCCAAATTCATCGAAAGAGCGAAGCAATTCGGACAGTCTGTGCTGTCATGATCACGCATTGTAGGCCAGCTGGTACGTATCTGGTACAGGAATGAAATTGAGAATGAGCTTGCAAGCTTGTGCTTCAACTCGTGTTATCAACGTCCTCCGATTAAGGACGAGTGACTAAGGCAATCAACTAATCTGCTGTCGATGTCTGAGATATTTTCGCTACCTGTTGACAATGCAATTCTGCAAACCATTTCTTTATCTCATCATCATCATCTCTCTCTCTCCCGTGCGTGTATAGTTGAAATCGGCATCCTCTCAGTCTACACTGCAAGTTTGCGAAATTATCTTCACTCACATCAAGTAAATTAAGTCGCTGTTTGTCGCAGAAGTCACGAACAGCAATTTCCGTCGTCATGTACCAACCATTGAATGGAGCGCCAGGAAACTCTAAACCTCCACAATCAAAGGCCATATTGGACACAGCCGGTACAGCATACCATCGAAGACCCAATTTTTCAAAGATGTCGTACCTACAATGAAGTATTTTCCATTCACTCTGAGATTCATTTGATTTTGGAAACATAGATGAATTAGGGATTTTTAATTGAACAGTCATTCAAGGAAGGGCAAAATATAACATAGTTTCAATGTCAGGAAGCTTGCGCAAAATTCCGTATGCAGGCCAGATGGTAGGAAACTAAAGTTTAGGAGAGCCGATTCAATTTTCAAACAGTTTTATAAAATTACATTTTATACACACAACTACGATAGAAGATTTTGTAAATAATACAGTCATCTAGGCAAAATTGTGAAAAGTGTGCTGTTTACCGTTTTTTAAACATGATGAGCACAGCCAAATCTACTTAACAGGGCAAGAAAATGATGTATAGGCCTATATCATCAAAATACATTATCATACACAATGAGAAATCCCCCTAAATAGCAGAAATTAAAAATAGAGGTCCCAAAAGGCATTCTTAAGCCACGCTATTAGTTATCACAATAAGGTCACATTTCGAAGAAGAAATACTCACTTTGGATGAGAGATAGGCACCTCATGAATAAGTTCTTTCGGTATTTCGAAAACTTTCGGATCTTCGCCATTGGCTTGCAAAACCCACGGAAGAACTTCAAATGGAGTCTTTTGAAACACGTAGCCAAGCTTTTCGCAGATCTGAAAATGCAACAGCATCAAAAGCCATCATGTAAATGAATGGGAAGCTGGTTCCTTACATGCGTGAATTCGACATTGACGGGATCTCCAACCACAGAGCCATCTTCCATAGTGTGGCCAGCGTATTGAATCAATTGACTGTTCCAAACACGAAAATCTCCGTGATCCTTCACGCGTTTAGGAAAGACGGTAATAGCAGATCTGAAATGATTCAGATTTAAAGAAGAAATTAGCATAAATTTAAATGTCGCATCGCAATTATTTTCTTATGGTCAAATGAAGGCGGTCTATTAATTTAGGCTGAGCTGCGTTTGGGCCAGAAGCAAATCTACATCAATGGAATGTTTATTATAAGATAAGTGTGCGTAGACGCGTTTTTCGATACATGTAGATGCTTGAGTCTCTATGCCTATTCACAAGAGTGTACTTGCAGATAAGCTCCTCTTATTGATGAAAAATATGAAACTTTGTGTCCTACCTTTTACAGATCGTTGTCAATTGCACCATACAGGTACATAAGAAAGTTATCTACAAGGTAAGGGTAAGTAAAAACGTTTTCGATCTAGCAGCTTGAACTCCTACGCGTTTTCACAAGACGAAAGTTTCGAAAACTAATTGCTTATTAATGGTATAACTCGCCGACATGTGACTAAACTTGTAGAAATCTGTATCAGTTTACATCTGAAGGTCGCTGCAGGTTTTTTTTAACAAGGTACTGAGAAATCTAGCTGCTTGGAAAGGACATAACGCCCAAACCATAGCTGGTATTAGTGAGAGCCAAATGGAAGATAAATGCAGCAAGTGAGAAAAATTTGCAATGCTTCATTTTGATTAGCTTTTGCGATCTGTATCTGCGATTTCATTGGAGTAAACGCTTTTTTTTAATTTCAAAAAGAGTCGTGACTTCAAGGAAAGCTCAGGGTGCTCCGCTACCTAGATTTTCCTGGATTTTTGATCTGTTGGATGAATTCACTATTGAAGCCATTGCCATTTTTGGCGGGTTGAAGTGCAAATCTCTGTAGATTGCCCGGACTTATATATTATGCCTCGAGAAATACTTCATTTAAACATATTCATGGAAATCGAATGAATGAATTATTTGTAACCGAACTTACCTAATCTTCCCACCATTGGTTGCATATTCCATTTGTTTGCACAGCGCTTCGAACATTTCTTGAGCTGATGTCACGTGTCTTGCATCAAATACCTGAAAAGTGACCAACATTTTCTTTTATTGATATACTTAAGCCATCTGGTCACTATTAATTTGCAGCCTACAGGTATCTACAAATCACATCCTCAATTCACGGTCAAAAAAATCTACATGTACGTGGTAGGTAGTAGTGCTTCTTTGTGAAACGTCCACACAGAGTATTTTTCCTCAGTTTTTTCCACAGCAATCGTACAATCGCATTTATAAGAAAAGGACAATATTTGATGTATTTGCAATACTTTCGTGTGAAAGCCGAATTCGATTGAATTCGTTAACTATCTAATTTTCAATCACTGCGCAACTTTCATTTAAAGTCTTCTACTGAGGTAACACAACCCTATCGATGCTCCTGTCTCGAATGCAGAATAAATGCAGAACATAATACTATCAGATCTATGGAAATGTCATTCTTGAATTATAAATGCCAATTGATTTCTGAACCACAAACCATTGATTTCTGATTGATCTATACCTCTTAGGTTTTACAAATCACTCTCTTGAAATTCTCTTAGGCAATCAGTTACTGGGTGTGCACATGTAGGAAAAATCATAACTTTTGAAGGTGTACTAAATAGAATTATTATGAAAAAAATAAAATGCAGGAAACAATTTAATAAAATCACAAGCTGCGATGACACAGAAATAAACTTTCTTAAAATCAAAGTGACTATCTACAATGAAAGATGTTCTACACAGGAAAGTGATGACCAGGCCTGGGGCCTGTTTCATAAAATATATCACTGCTTTATATCAGCATTTTTATCAGTGTGGAAAATTTTTTGCGTTTCTTAAAATAAATATAAAGCAGTGATTTAAATCAGTGATTTAAAGCAGTCGAAATTAACAGCGTTTCACAAAACCAAATATTAGGCAGTGATTTATATCAGTCCCACACTGCTTAAAATCAGTATTTTAAGCAGTCTGGAAAAGAATTGCGTTTCACAAAGAAGTATCAGTAGCGCGCGAAAATTGAAAATATGGAAATTCACTGATAGAAATGTGAAAATTTCTATCAACCTCTTGAGGTTGATAAATCTGTGAATGATCATCGAGAAAGCTATAGAAACTTAAAATATCGGAGAAATGATTGCAAATACAACTTAAAAATGGGAAAACGGCTTTTGATTTTCAATTTTGCTTTCAGTAACAAACTATTTGTCAGAATGGTAAATTTGGATACTGTTTATTGAAAAATTCTTCCTTTGAAAAGTGGCAATGCTGTGACGATAAAACGTCCGGTAACAGCAAAATTATAAAGGGTTGCTTTGAAGGCTTCGATTTCTTTCGATTAATGAGGTACGGCATGTCATGAAATCATTTCAATATTAAAAGACGTTGAGGTATTGACTTTTACATACATCGATGACAGCTAGAAAAAAAGATTCTCAAATATTCCACCATTTGCCTCAGATTGACTTCTCTAATTATTATTTCAATTACTGTCAAACATAGAGTAGGTATATTAGGTAGAGTGGAAACTCCACATTTATTAAATCCCCAATGTGTATACACTTTCGATTTCATTAAATGAACTCGAGGTGAATACAGTTGGAATTGTCTCCAAATGTGAGACATACACATTTATGCAGTTTGAAGAAATTACCACGGAATTGACTGATTATGATAGTATAAAGCAGATGGAAATGAGATTATTTTACAGATTGTCCGTGTCATGACAGCCTCGGAGCGGTAATGTTTGTTAAATTAGCAACTCGATAACCCCATTGCTTTCATGCTGAACCACAAGAGAATCTTTTTAAGCGCGATCTTATCTCAAGCAGCTGGTAGAGCAAAATAACAGAATCAAAGACAATGATTTTCATTACCTTTGAAAGCTGCAAATGAGTGCACATCACTATTCAGATTCAAGAAATGAAACATGTTTTTGATTTGATTTGATCACGATTTATTTAAAAGGAATAGTAGCATTATGACAAAAGGCTTCAAGGCCACTGTACATATGATAAAAAGTAGTGTCATTTTGGACGGACCAGGACAAGTAGAAAAAAAAAAAAAAATAGGGACCCCCCGAAATTTATAAAAAAACAGCTAAAATAGATACAAAAATAAAAAAAAATACAAAATAGGAAACTACCTCTAAAATCACTAATTTACGGACTAAATAGATACAAAATAGGAAAGTACCTCTAAAATCACCAATTCACGGGCTAAAATAGATGCGAAATGGGAAAAATACAATGTTTATGACCCATGAACAAAAATATTCATTTAAAAATGGAAGATGAAAAAACAAAAGAACCATCAGCCCCCTTATATCCTTCATTATCATATGACATAAAACCTTCGGTTCCCAATGAAATGGATATAGCAAAACACAAAGATAGAGTCAGGTACATGAAAGATAAGGAAGCCCAATTATTACTTAAACTAGAACATTATAATAAATTAAGAAAGAGATGGACGATAGCTAAGAATGTGATGTAACACAATTCCGCTGAAAACCCAAAAGTGATGAAAGGCGAAAACCCGTCAGCTACACTATCAGCCCCTTTATAACCGTTATGTAAAATCAACCATTTTTGCACAAAATTGTTTCTTATTCAACAAAATTGACGCGAAATTACATATACAATATTTGCACATTTTCAACAGTAATTTACAAAATGTCAAGAAATGTCTCCTCGAAAGGAGACATTTTACTCTGTAATTAAATTTGAAAAGTCTCCTGTCAAGGAGACATTTACATTACTATATAATGATATAAGTAGTGTATGAATTGACACACTTACAAAATGTCAAGAAATGTCTCCTCGAAAGGAGACATTTTACTCTGTAATTAAATTTGAAAAGTCTCCTGTCAAGGAGACATTTATATTACTATATAGTGATATAAGTAGTGCGTATGAATTGACGCACTTACAAAATGTCAAGAAATGTCTCCTCGAAAGGAGAGATGGTGAGAATGTTACATTTGAGACTATCAGAACTCCATTGGGCTTTCCATTCTTGGGACTTCCATTCTTGGGGTTTCCATTCTTGGGGTTTGCATTATTTCTTCAAATGTTTTTCGGCGTCGTCCATTTTTGATGTGCGATGAAATTATTCGAAAATTGATTTTAAAGAATGTTGCGGATTCATGAGAATCGGCGATGAACGGATATTGTAAATAAAAGTTATAAAGTCTTCTTAAAAACGCGACATAACTCCGGGAATATTGGAAATAGTCACTAAATGTATTTCCCGCACGTAGAATTTTGAATGCACGTCCCTTCAAGATAGCTAGTTTCAAACTACTGTTCTCATGATGATTTTCGTAGTTTTCAATTCTTTGTAAGAAACCACGTAGCGTCGGCAGATCACAAGATGCAGTTAAAGATGCTTCAAAAGTTTCTATAATTCTCCATTCTTTGTATAAATAATCTTCCTCTTCTTTTGTCTTAATATTCCTCCTTCTGTACTCTTGGAAAACTTCTTCATTAAAATATCCATCCTCAAATTGTTGAATTCAGTAAGTCGAGACATAATATTACACTTTTGCAGATGAATCGTGAAAGACACAGTCACGTAGAACACTCACAGAGAGAATGAAAATTGATAATACGTGGCAGCATCAGTTCCTAATGGCAACCGCTACTGCTTGTGGCAGACAATGGTGTCATGCATAATGCGCAATCAGGTTGCGTTGAGAGAACAATGAAATGGTCGCCAACGTGACAATAGCAACTTAATTATCGCAAGCCTAGCCCACAGCAAAGCCCACCCGCTAGAGGTAACAAAAGCCCTGAGTCATACAGATTGTGCAATTCTTTTGTGTCATTTCTGAAATAGAATTTATCTCATGTAAAATGACTGACCTGATCGAGTTTTTAAAATTATATGGAACGCAAACTACGACAAATTTCGACCTAAAGAAAATTGCTAATCAATTAGGAATAAAGAACTTTCATGTTTTAATGAGAGACGAATTACAATTGATCAAAAATAAGCCAACTGTAAATTTCATAACGAATCTTCACACTTCAGACCAAAACGGCGTACATTGGTCAGCAGGCGTTAAAAATCATCAGCAGAACTATTATTTTGACTCATACGGACTTCCACCTACGAATGAAGTAAGAGAAATACTTGGAAATGGTATTTATAATACATTTCAAATTCAAAAACCAGGAACTACTTACTGTGGTCAATTATGTTTATACGTTTTGTACAAATTACAAAAAGGAGTACCATTTCTAGATATAATGTTAGAGTTAAACGATAAAGGTTAAAGCTCGGTTTTCTGTAATTCGTTTTCATAGAATCTACCTTTGATATCCTCATTATCTAAATCTATAATTTCATAAGTAATCGGAAAAGTTTGATTTATTTTAGAAATTTCAAATATCTCTTTCGTCCAGTATCCGACGAAGCCCTTTTCAAATTTGTTCTTATATTTAAATATTCGTACCCTATCCCCAATTTTAAATTTCGGCTTACGTTTCTGTAAATTCGGATTACTCTCATTCGAATAATTATTTTCGAATATTTTCTTTCGTATTAAATCAGGGTCGTCAGAAGCATTCTTTGGAGTTTCTTCAATACCTGAATGAATCTTATTGTTATACTCTTCTACAACTCCTGGTAATATCTTCAACCATTTCTGATTTCCTTGCTCAGTAAATTTCTTAAAGATCTTACCTTTTAGCGTTCTATTAAAGCGCTCTATTACTACAGCCTTTCCTGCATTTTCAGTTGAATAAACAGTTTCAAATAGTGGCTTTACGTTTCGGTTATAAAATTCCGACCCTTTATCAACGAATAGCTTTTTTGGCTTTCTAAAACTTTCTTTAAAGATTTCTTCAAACGCATATTTAACTGACAGACCACTTTTGTTTTTTAAAGGCTTTACCCAAGCATATCGTGTATATAAATCTATAACGGTCAATGCGTACTTAAACCCTCTTTCATTAGGCATATTAATTAGATCTGCACTCCAAATATCATCTTTATTAAATACTTTTACCTTCAATAGATATTTCGGCTTTCTGTATTCCTTGTGAATTTCAGACGCATAGCGGCTTGGGTCATTCGACATTTCGGACGCGTAGGTTCGAGCGTTGCTCTCAGACAGCTTTGCTGTCGTTTCATTCAACGAAGTTGACGGAACTAAAGTTTTATCTATCCCCTGGCCAAAAAGCATTTTTGCTTGTAAAGCTTTCTTAACAAACATTCTTTCAATTTTTTCTCTAAATGTAGGATTTTGAATACTATCTAATTCTTGTATCATTTTCTTATCTGCTTCATGTCGAGAACTTAGGTCATGATTTCGATAAGCTAAATCATGTTTATAAGCGGCGGCGTCTACTCTATTTATTGGTTTACTATTTTCTCTAGGCGTGTCATCATCGTTTAATCTTAAATCTAATCTTGTGCCGGGACCAGTAAAATTATGATTTGGAATATGTTTTTCACCTTTATACTTTGCCCAAATAAAGCCAGGAAAGTTTTCTAATGCTTTTTGTATATCACCACCGAAGTGGTGTGGAACTTTGTTCTTATCGCCTCCATTATAGCGGCGGTTTTGGTTTAGGCTAAAATTTAATAAATCCAAATTAGAAAATTTAAGTTTATCCAGAGACATTTTTAAAGATTAAATCTTATCGCACCATACTAGGATTTAGATATATGCCAGATCCGTCTTTTGTTTCTTTTATTTGAATCAAATCATCAATATTGTGTAGGACATTTTTAAGAACTCGTTTCCCTTCATCAACTAAATTTAATTTGCTAATGAAATTATCTACTATTCCGTCACCTCTAGCAGCTTTCTCTAACTCCCTATTATGACGTTTTTGCTCTTCTAATGCTGCCTTCTCTGCTTTATTTTTATTTACTGCCTGGACAATACCAGCTGTCCCACCTGCAACACTTCCTGCTGCTGCTATACCACCTATGATTAGCGGAATTAATGGGAGAATTCCGCCATTCTTTTCTTCTTGTAATTTGATATTCTCTATCATTGGTTTACTTATGTAATACTTCTTTTTGTTAATCGTAATAGTTTTAGGGGTATTTTTGTCAATGATGTTACGTAGTTTTAATTCAACCGTTTTATTATTCACTTGCGCCATTTTTTAATAAAAAATTTATAGTCTTTGGTTTTACTAACCGATCGGAGCGAAGCTCCTCTGGCTTTAGCCTATCGACGAAGTCTTGGGTTTTTCTAACCAATCGGAGCGAAGCTCCTCTGGCTTTAGCCGATCCTAACCATCTTTCCATTAATAATTTCAATAGAATATTCGGTGTCTTCTAGCAATAAACCATAAGCCATCAATGATGTTGTGGAATTTGCCTTTTCAATATTAATTGTCACATCACAACCGGTCTTGATAATATCTTCAGATTGTGCACTTAAATCAAAACAGAAAACAGGATATATATTCTTCCAATCTACAGGATTTAATTGTGCTTCAACTCCAAATTCTCGGCACAAATTTCTATAAGCGTCATATCCTTCCATGAATTGATTATTTGCTTTATCAAATCTCAATGGATCAATAGGATAACGTGTTTGATTTAATGAAATTTGTAAACTTCGAATTGAATTAATATGGAAAAGATTATTGTTCTTATCAAAACTAGGCGTTTCATTCTTTTGAAAAGTGAGTAAAAAATATCTTGGAGTATTTGATGTCCTTGTGAAATGCCAGTTAAATCTTTGTTCAGTAAACGTGACAGAGCTCGCGGTACGCTTCATAAAACTTACTGGAATTGGTTTGCCCGTATTTAATCGTTTCGTAATAGTTGTTTCAACCTCTAAACTAGGAGTAATGTGCTTAATCCACCATTCAAGTCTATCAATTTTTAGGTATGCTTTCTTCCCAGCCTTTCCATAAAATATTGATTCATTATTTACAGTGCGATGAACTATGAGTTTGAATTTCAAGTGACATGATATTTTATTGTAATCTAAATACCCGAATAATGGAGACAATGACCAATCAACAGTTTGTTTACTTTTATTATTAAAATTGCGTCTTTTCTGGTATGAGCTATTTTGTGTACTGTTTAACTGTTTCACTATGTTTTCTACATCTTTCGCAATTCCTGGTGAATCTGTTCCAGTGTGAGTTAAATCATCTTTAAGTATGCCGGTATGGTTATCAGGAAACCATCCTTCGATTTCATGCATTTTAGTATTTTCACCTATTGTTACAAATCGAAGCATTGAATCAATAATGCCAGGTGAATCACTTATGGTTTCTATATTTTGTGTTGCAACATCTAAACGCATTTGTGTGAATAATCTTGGGAAGAAATTGTTTTCTAATGTAATATTATCCGTAGCAGGTAATGGTGTTGTAAAATCAGCATCAGAATAAAGAGAATATTCACAGTGTAAAAATGAATCGGGTAAATATAAATAACTTTGTTGATTGTCAACTTCAAAAATTAAATCGCCTCCTGTATTCACTCTACCTGAAGAACCGGGGTTCATAGCAATTCTTATATAGTCATTCTTTTTTTGATTGTAACTAATGAACGGGGGATCATCTAATCTAAATTTGCTTTCAATCAGAGTTGCCATTATATTTTTTTATTAGAAAAAATCAGTTTGATACTCGGCTAAAGCCTCTGAACAAGGTTCTACTAGAATTTTGCTAGACCATTTCCCCTCATTTCTTCAATTGTTTTTTCATCATGTTTACTTTCCATCTTCGCTAATTTAGCAATTTTGTTTTTTGTTTCCTCTGAGAGCTTTTTGTCTTTTTGCATTTCTTTTGCGTCATTTCTAAGTTTGCGAATAGCTTCTAGTTGCTTTAATTCGTTTTGTGACTTAACAGCATTCGATATTGCACTAGCTGTACTACCTATAGCAGCTGCTCCTTTAGCAGCAGATGAAATCAAATCTTTATTATTTTTAATCAAGTTAACGATACTTCCGATACCAGAAAAGATGCCAGCTCCTTCTGTTTGGACGGCACCTGCAGTGCCTAGGAACTTTGTTCCAACAGTTTCTACACTATCATAATGGTACACAGGATTCATACGTGGTTCATGAGCAATTTTATTATTTGAAGCAAAATGCTTAAGATTGTGTTTATAAATTATAGGCATTTTTTTTAAGCTTAAATTTGACTTTTGGGCCGATCGGCTAAAGCCTCTGAACAAGGTTCTATAGGTTAGTAACCTGAGGACCTTTGGTCTGATTAAGATTTACGTTTGTGAATGGACAACAACTTCGCGGTAACTTTATTAATTGCCTGTTGCACTTTATCTATTGCGTCAAGCAGCGTGTGATGTACTTTAATTTCTTTTTCATTTACTTCTATTTTTTTCTCACTTTTCTTTACTTCTGTTTTAAGAGCGGCCAATTGAACTTTAATATTATCGAAATTCGTTTTAAGGGTCTTCAAGTCACTAATCTTTTGTTTAAGTCCTTTAACTTCATTTATCATTCTGTTCATTTGCTTTACTTGTTGTGTGATGCGGCTACTTAATTCATCAACACTTTTTTGGAATGTGGATTGCAGCTGTTGTAAGTGTTGTAATAATTTTCGATTCTTTTCGCTTACTTTTTCTAACTCTTCTTTCAGTTGTTTATTTTGATTTGTATTCTTTGCGATGGCAGACTTTAAATTTAGTGATAACAGGATCACAAGTTTTGAATGTTCTGTTATTTTTTTATGAAGTTTTACTATATCTGCTTCTATATTTCCATGTTTGCTACTTAGGTCTGTTAGCTTTTCTTGCAGTCTTTCATCATTCTGCTTTAGAAGCTTGGTTTCTTTCATTAGAGGAGACAGCAGTGACACAATTCTATCGAACTGTTTATCAACATATTCTTTATTTGCTAACTCAGTACTTTGTTGTGGAAGAATAGAAAGATGTAACGGACCTGTTAAAATGTCTCCAGTTTTCATGATATAGTTGTCTAGTTCTATTTCTGATTCTTGATTATTCGGTGTGTAAGCACACCCGCCAACATTTGTTAACATCATTTTTTTTTATTTAAAAATATGTTATCCAACAATTCATCATTAAATAAACATATGAGAACATGTAGTGATTGTGGAAAAAGTGTAACATCTAAGAACTTTATGCGTCACCAAAAAACATGTCAATCACCATCACAACCAAAAGTAAAAGATAGACAATGTCCGAATTGTAATAAGTTTTTTACTAGTCAAGGTTTCTTGAATCATTCTAATTCATGTGCTATTAGTACACGAAAATGCACTAATTGTCAAATAGTTAAGCTCAAAACAGAATTTTATGATAGTAAATACCGATGTAAAGAATGTTTAAAAACACAAGTGAGATGTAACAAGTGCAATAAAGTTCTGTTGGAGAGAAACTTCTCACGTCATGCAGCAATTTGTGTAATTTGATTAATTTTATATCCGTAATAGTCCGATACTCACTTGAGCCTCCGTAATAGTCCGGTGCTCTTTTGAGTGTTTTACCTTCATTTGAGCCCCGGACTCAATAGTCCGTACTAGTCCGGAAGTCCTACAGAGGTTAAACACTCAAGTGAGCACCGGACTATTACAGTTGCTCAACTGAGTGTCGGACTAGTTGAGAGAGTTTTAGACAAATTTTCATATAAAAAATTAAAAAAATGAATTATGAAAAATTGTATTCCGAAATTCCCAATCGGCCTCCCACGATCATCAAACAACGTGAACAAAATAATGATTCGCAATCTTTATTTTCAGAAAATTCAGATCTAGGAAGACTCTTTGGGTTTCTGAAATTTCATTGTTTGAAAATTATTGTTATATGTGTTCTTATTTATCTTATTTATTGTTTTATAAATTGGTTAGGGTTCTTACAAACAGCAGAACAAACGAAGGTTGCATTTTATAAAAGTCAAACCAAAACCTTTAAAGGTTGGAGACCAGTTAGTCATGACGACGAGAAACCTAAAGGACGTGCTGCACAAGAGAACTTACATTTTATAATATATGGCAAAACAGCGAGTGGAAAGACTACGTTTCTTAGAAAGTATATAAATCAACATTATCCTAATGAAGCTAATGTACATGTGTTTTGTCTACAGAGAGATGAATGGCAAGGATATTCAAATGTTTACGGTGAAAAAGATTTATGTGTGTTAGAAGATATGAGTACTTTTGCTGGGACATACGAGCAAAAGTCTTTACTAGTGTTAGATGATGTAGCTAGTTTAGTGAAGCAAAAGAACATATCAGAAATATTTACAAAAGGTCGTCACCATCATATACAAATTGTAGTATTAGCTCATAAAGCCTGTGACGTGGATAATAAGATTAGAGAAAATGTGGAAACCTTTTATACAACTACTCAAAATAATGCAGCATTCTTTGAGGATATTAAGAGAAATTATAAACTAACTTTACCCTTAGCTAAATATGTACATGTTAAGTACGGTATAATACGGGTTGATACTATTTTGAATCAAATGCAAGTGTATGATAGCGATCTAAATATACTATTGGATACTGAGCATGATTTTTATAGTAATGCAACAGATTTTGACATTAGTCTCTACGCAAGTGCTAAGAACTTGTCGCCACATAATATAGAAGAAATAACAATTTTTCTAGAAAACGAATCACTTGAGCCACTAACAATCATACCCGAAACATTTTATTTCTATTTCGATCATTATCTGAATAATGTGTTAAAAATTAAAACCCCTGAACGATTAGAGAATAGAGATGCACTAGCCGTTATTAGAACAGGCATTAATGATTTTCGTGACGTACTAAAAAATGTGAAACCTCTAGTCACTGATGCCAAAAGTACATTGAGTGACATAAAACCAATATTAAATGAGTTTAATAATATGTAAATTTTTTTTTAAAAAAAAATATGCCTAAACATAATGACTATAGTCAGTATATCATCAAACACATACCAGTGTTAACAGATTATCATCATCCTATAAATCCTATAAATTCCAAGAAAGAAGTTAAATTTCATTACCATCATAAATACATAGAGTTCGTTAAGGACTATAAAATAAAACACGGTTTAAAACCACATATGAAAAATGGATACTTACCACCGTGTCTACGAAGTTTCAGAGTATTCTTAGCGTATAATAATTTATGGTGGTTGGTTAAGAAAGAACATTTAACAGCTTACGATCTAGAGTCATTAAATGAATTAAATATTCCTGTGTATATGTAAAACGGAACCGAGGTTCTATGTGTAAAACATAAATTTTTTTTATAAAAAAGTAAAACATAAATTTTTATTTAAAAAAAGGTAAAATGGAAGAAGGTAACCTATATTGTACCCTGTGCAACAAACAGTTACAGACGCCTAGAGGTTATAAATCTCATTTAAATAGTCGTATGCATTTACAGAATGTAGAACGACATGATACAAGTAATATAACGAGAATGAATGAATATATAAACTATCTAAAAACATTACCTACTGATATAGAAGTCAAAAGAGTATTTGATGATTATTCGTATTCAGAATATAAAAAAGTTTTTAGTGTAATAGATGAACCTGAAGTAGATGTAAGGTTTTTATTTAATGATGAACATGATGTGTATGATGAAACTGCAGAAACCGATGAAACCTTTTATGATATTCTATATAACTTTTATAACATATTTAGAAAATCTTTCAAATGTTATATGAATGTAGAAGTACGATACACAAAGACTGGGCCTGATGGAAATATTGAAGAAATAATACAAGGTCATTTCAGTAAAACACAAGAAATTCATAACGTAGAGGATATAGAACCTATATTTGAAATAATGATTATTAAATTAAAAGATGCTATACTTGAAGCTCAATTGCGTGAATCTGGTTGGAAGCTTGTTAAAGTAATATCTAAGAAATTAGTAATTAATAAATATAAAAATAATACTGGAGGTAGTTACATACCCCTACCTTTCAGTTCACCACAAATAATTAACATTCAAAATGATGATCAGTATTGTTTTCTGTGGAGTGTTATAGCACATTTACATCCTGCACAATATCACAAAGAAAGAATAAGTCATTATAATAAAGAAGAATACTTATATGAATTTGATCTGTCTGATGGATTAGACGAATTTCCATATGATTATAATAAGCTAACAAAGTTTCATAAAAAGAACAAAGATTTAATAGAAGTAAATGTGTTCGAACTTAATATAAAATACATTTCTGTTGGGAATATTACTCCCTTATATACTGGTAATGTTACAATTAATGACACTGTCTATGCAAACGTAAAAGAATTTTACTTAAGTAACAAAAGATTATGTCAAACAGAAATACAATATAATGAACGCGGTAATTATATACACCATAATATTATTTATCAAGACGTTGTAATATGTACTGAAAAATATGAAATTAAAAAGACATTAACGCCCATAATGATTAATCATAATAATTATAAAGGTCGTCCTGTTACTTCTGGAGACCAACAGCAGCTACAGATGTTACAGCAGCAATATCAACAACAGTCACAGATGTTACAACAACAGTCACAGATGTTACAACAACAGTATCAACAGCAGTTACAGCAACAATATCAACAGCAGTTACAACATTTAATACAACCGGCACAAGCAAATATACTATATTATCAAGGTCATTACATATTATGTAAAGATGTTTCTATTTTTACAAAAACTTCCGATCATACTAATTTCCCTTGTCTCCAATGTATGACGAGCTTTAGAACCAAGCAAGCATTAAATAATCACTTGGTAAATTGTCAACAAAATGAAGCAGTCAGAAATACGTTTCCAAAAGAAGATTATTTAGAATACAACAAATGGCACTATAAGAACAAAGTACCATTTGTAATATATTGTGATTTTGAAGCATATAATGTTAAAATTACAGACAAATGTAACAATAATTTATTTGAACAAAAACCATTATGTTGGGGAATGTACATTCATTCAAATTATCCCAATTTGTTTCAATCAGAATATTACCAGTACTATGGCGAGGATAGTGCTATAAAGTTTGTTAACACAATAGAAGAATTGCAGGAACGTTTTTCACAATTGCTTAAAACAAATAAACCAATGCTTCCATTAACGTCTGAACAATTAGTACAATTTAATAATGAAAAGAATTGTTATTACTGTGGTAAAGAATTAGTCACTGATAAGCGAAGCGACGGCTCTGCCGACAAAGTAAAAGATCATGATCATCTAAATGGTTTATATAGAGGTGCAGCACATAATTCTTGTAATCTTAATGCAAATAAATTTAGATATAACTTTGTTCCTTTATATTTCTATAATGGTTCTAAGTATGATTTCCATCTAATAATAAAAGAGTTATTCTCTTCGAAAATATTACAGCAATTAAGAACGAACATACTGTGTAAAACAGAAGAAGAATACTTCTCAATGCAATTTGGTTGTATTAGAATATTAGATGCATTTAGATTTTTTACTCCTTATTCATTGGAAGCCATGGGTAAAACATTAAAACCTGAACAATGTAAAGTATTAAATAAGTATAACTTGAGTCCTCTTAAAGGCATATTTCCATATGAATATTTAACTGGAGACATAAACAGGATAAATGAAATAATGGAAGAACAACAACTTCCACGACGTAACAAATTTAAAACAACATTGAAACAATCTGAACTATCAGAAGAAGATTATGCAGAAGCACAGAAGAATTGGAAAGAGTTAAATTGTAGAACCATGTACGATTACACAATGAAGTATCTTCAGATAGATGTGTTAATACTAGCTGATCTATTTGAAAACTTTCGTGATATGTGTATCGAATATTATGGAATAGATCCATGTTATTGTTATTCGACACCAGGTTTAACATGGTTAGCAGGACTTAAACATACTGGTGTTCAAGCCGATGGCTCTAGGACAAAGTCCGTTAAACTTAAACATTATAAAGAAAGTTCTTACGATAAATTGCTATTTTTTGAATCTGGAATTAGAGGCGGAGTTTCATCAGTTTTAGGTAATAGATATGTTAAATGTTACAATAAGAAAGTGAATCCTGATACTTATGGAATAATGAAACCTTTGTCACCAGAGGAGAAAGAAAAGATATTAGAAATTTTTCGAACGAAACGAGAAGGAGTAGAACGTGAAAATGCAATTGATGAGTTTATGAGAGAGAACTATTTGTTATATTATGATTTTAATAGTTTATATTCTTCTTGTATGATACAAGAATTGCCTACAGGTGAGATGGAGTGGTGTGACAAATTAGTTTATGAACGTACTGTTGAAGATGGATATGGATATGTGTATGAAGTTGACTTAAAGTACCCTGATGTACTAAAAGATACGACAAAGTATTTCCCGTTCTGTCCTGAAAATAAAATACCTAATATGGATGACTTTACAGATTATCAAAAGACCATAATCCCTCCAAAGTACAGGCCAACCAAGAAACTCATGTTAACTCAAAGTGATAAAGAAAAATATGTTATTGAAGGAAGGATGTTAGATTGGTATTTAGATCATGGAATGATTCTCACTAAAATTCACCGAAAATTAGTATATAAGAAATCTAAGTGGTTAAAAAATTATATAGAATTTAATATAGAGAAACGTAAAATAGCTAAGAGAAATAAAGATGACTTTGGTAACGTATTTTTTAAATTAATGAATAACGCATTTTATGGAAAGACTTTAGAGAATGTACGTAACAGACAAAACATAGAAATAGTTTATAATAAAGATCGTTTCCAAAATTTAACTAGGAAACCAACATATAAAAGAACTACTAGATTCAGTGATGAACTTTGTGCTGTTCATCTAAGAAGAAGCATTGTGAAACATGATAAGTTTAATTTTATAGGATTCACTATATTAGAACTAGCCAAACTATTTATGTATACATTTATATATGATCATTTAGCACCTGCTTATGGTGAAAACTATAAACTTCACTTCAGCGATACGGATTCTGTTTTCTTAGAATTAACAATACCATTTAATTCTTCACTTGATAAAGAAATAGATAAAATAAAAGATATCATTCATCCTTCTGATTTATGTAAAGTGAAAGATGAACTAGAAGGAAATGAGGAGTACATAACAGAAGCTGTATTTCTTAAATCTAAATGTTATTGTTATACAACTAGTAATATTAGGTCATCGGAGATGTCTTCCAGGGCTTTGCCTGTTAAAACACATAAAACATTAAAAGGAATTTCAAAGGCATCAGTAGCTAACCAAATAACATTTCAAGATTATAAGAATGCATTATTTAATAATGAAATAAAAACAGCATGTAATTATAGACTTAATTCAAGGAAACATAAAATGTATTTAAAAGAAGAACATAAATTAGCATTAGACCCATTTGATGATAAAAGAAAAATTTTACCTGATGGAATAACTACTTTACCTTTTTAATTTCTTTAACATCTAGTCGGGGCAAAGCCCTTCGAGGCGAAGCCTAGTCAGTGAACAAATGTTCAATTCAGAGTTTTACTCTGCGAACAAATGTTCGATAACTCTATCATGTACTTTTTTATCAATATTGACTGTGATAAAACCATAGTCGTTTGCCCAAGCATTGTTACACGATTGTTTAAATTCATCTTTATCTCTTATACATAAGTCTCTTAACAAATCACTTAGGTTTCTTTGGTTGATTTCGAAAAGCATAAAAATATTAGCATTCTTTCTAATAACACTTCCATCTAATGAATACATACTTTGTGTCAAATAAAAGACACTACAGTTATTGTGTCTACCTCTTGTAAAATAATTTCTCTGAACTGCCTGATTTCTGTCATTAACACAATCATCAAACACCACACAATGTTTTTTCGTTTTATTTAGTTTACTAGGATCTTGCATATTGCCACTATCATCTATTAATTGTATCGTTATGTGTTTTTTTTTATTGGGTTCTAATAGTTGTTTATTTTTCGCTGCTTCTTCACACCAGGAACTTATTTCTTCTTCATACTCCGATTTTTCATATTCTTCAAACAGTGAAGCTATAGTTGATTTTGTAAGATTATTTTCAAAACCATATTTCAAAAATTGATAAATAGGTTGTTCTGCTGTTGTTGTATAAATGATAAGATTGTTATAATCCAAAAATTTGGGTGTCGTGAGAATTTTAAATAATAGATATGTTTTTCCACAACCTGATCTTCCACAAATAACTGATAAAACTTTATTTGACAAGTTATGATGATGATTGAATTTCACTTTCTTGTTTAGTGGATATTTTTCACAACTGCTTTCACTCATTTTTAAGTCAATATTTTTTTAATTATACCTCCCGAACCAAAAGATCTATCATAATTTCTTCGCCTCCAAAATTTATTTCCTTTCCTTTCTCATCTGTTATTCTAATTGTAATTGAATTAATTGTTTTTCTTGTAACAGGGAAATATATTAATGATTTTGGGATTACATTCAAACTGTAACCAATCGGAACTGTAAATGCTGGATAACTGAAGATATTATTTGACAGCTTTCCATTAACATAACCACCTTCTATAATATCACATTGAACGTTGATTGAATTTATTTCAGTTACTTTAGGTATATTTTCACTTATATGAAAACCTTGTGTATAGAGTTGCTTTTTAAATCCTAAGAGTCTTGATAAAGATTTGTCAATATTAAAATCAACTTGATGATCTTCATCTAAAGTAAGAGAAAATTTATTTACTGCTGGTTCAACTGCGAAATGTAATTGTTTCTTGTCTTTAAATTGAATGCCTAAATGTCTTTTTATTTCATTGGAAATCGATTCAACTTCATAAGATCCAGGAAGAAAAGTTAATTCTTTCCAAGTTTTACCTTGATCATTAGAATATTTAAATCGGTCATTTACATCTTTGATAATATTTTGTATAGTGTTAAATGTTGAAAAACTAGTTAGTGCTACTTCATAATGTTTGTCTTGTTCTAAGTGAATAATAGGATCTAAATGACAGGTATGGGATGAAGTAGTTGTTATAAATTTTAATGTCGTACTAAATTTTGATGAGGTTAAAATCTCAGTTAAATTTTCTAAATGCTTATTAATTTTTTCTAGTTCTGCTGAAGACATTTTTTAACTAAATAATTTAGATAAGCTTTTGTAGTCTTTTTCACTAATAATTTTCTTTTCCGTTAGTCTTTTTAAGATTGCATGTATTTCGTTAAAACTAGAGTTATGCCCTTCTTTTGTTGCAGCTAATAAAATCTCTAATCTGTTTATTAATTCTTGTGGATCATCGGACAGGAAAACCGTTGTCTCTTTTAGTCCTGTTCCTGTTTTTGGGTAACTAGTCGGTGTTGAATAACCAGTTCTTGCTGGAGAAGCAGCCATTGGTGTTGAATAACCAGTCGGTGTTGAATAACCAGTTCTTGCTGGCGAAGCAGCTGTTAATATTGGTATCTTTGTTCCTGTTTTACTGGTACTAGACGTTTTGGATAATAAGTCATTCAAAGTTGTATAACGCTTAAGAGTTTTTACAGTTCCAACCTTATCTAACATAGTTTTGTATTTCAGTAGATCATCAGTATGATAGTTATCTAACTTCGCTCCTCTTAATAAATCCACGAAATTTTTGTCTAAACTGAAAGGTGTTTTGTCTGGTGCAAAAATTAAACTTTCTTTAGGATTTATAAATAATTCTTCTCCACCTAAGTAAAATCTAAGAAATGGCTTTCCATCTATAAATGAAGTAGAATGTTCAAAGAGCATAGATTTGGGTAATTTCTTTTCTATGTTTGCTTCTAACAAACCATAATCATCCATGATGGTTTTCTGCACTGGATCCGCTATATCAATTTGTTTATCATGAACTGCGAGTTCTTTCTCAAGAATTTTGAGTGGTGCAATAGTTTTTTCAAAATCAGTTTTCACTTGGTCAGTTAGGCGTATTTTTTCTAACATATTGGATTGAACACCAGCTTGTAGCATTCGATATTGTCTATGTTTTTTCTTCATAATATTTTTCTGTTTTATTAATTCTTCTAGTTGTTTTATTCTTGTCTCATTGCTCTGCATTATTTTATAAGATAATATTTGAATTTTGTGGTAGCATTGGTACACAGCAAAAACATTTTACTGAACAACTTATTTTTGTTCTATGGTACTTTGTTCTAACGTTTTTAATAAAGTTCTTATTTCTTCTAAAAAAGCTTCATTGTTTACTTTGTCTTGAGGTTTAACAGGAATTTTAGTTGCTTCTCTAGCTATTTGATCAAATTTTTCAATCTCATCTAACGTAATAACATTGTCATCACACACTCTCTGGAAGTAATAATGTAGTTTATCATATACTTCTTTGACATGTGTATGTTTCTTAGTTAAGGATTTTCGTTTCTTAGACATTACAGATTTATCTATCACTGTTGCAAGTGACGTTGTGAAGACACCTGTGCCTGTTAAAGCAGTAGCGACAACAGGAATTGTAAGAACGCCAGACGAAATGACAATAGTGAGAGCGCCTAAAGAAATTGTTAAACATATACCAACGCCTTGTGTCACATTCTTAGCTATGGTCCATCTCTTTCTTAATTTATTATAATGTTCTAGTTTAAGTAATAATTGGGCTTCCTTATCTTTCATGTACCTGACTCTATCTTTGTGTTTTGCTATATCCATTTCATTGGGAACCGAAGGTTTTATGTCATATGATAATGAAGGATATAAAGGGGCTGATGGTTCTTTTGTTTTTTCATCTTCCATTTTTAAATGAATATTTTTGTTCATGGGTCATAAACATTGTATTTTTCCCATTTCGCATCTATTTTAGCCCGTGAATTGGTGATTTTAGAGGTACTTTCCTATTTTGTATCTATTTAGTCCGTAAATTAGTGATTTTAGAGGTAGTTTCCTATTTTGTATTTTTTTTTATTTTTGTATCTATTTTAGCTGTTTTTTTTATAAATTTCGGGGGGTCCCTATTTTTTTTTTTCTACTTGTCCTGGTCCGTCCAAAATGACACTACTATAAAAAGAAATGAAATTTACATATAAAAATCAGTCTGTCATTAAAAAGTTCTTGGTCGAGCTTTTAAACATGGGAATGGAGTTACAAGATAGCACAGTGCTGGGCTATGTGTATTATGAATTTACATTCATTCACATGTAAATTATTAATGTAAATTAAATTAACAAATAATTTACATCAATTCACACATGAATTTACTCAATCATAAATTCATGCCGATGAAAATTGAATCAAAAATATGAAATTTCAGCCACGACAGCACAATAAAATCTCAACTTTTTATGAAGACTTCCATTATAATGCCGTTCATTACATTTTCTTGATCATCAGCACAATTTCCGCTTAGTTGCGATGCTTGTTGGCGAATATTCATTCCTTTTGATATCCAACTTGTTTCATACTACTTACAACGGGGAGTCATGTCGGTAGTAATTAAATTGGCAAATATTGAGGTTTTTCAAAACTGCTCAAATAATGTTTTGGACCGCAGGAACGTAATCTCCGAAAAAAACTGAATCTTTTCATATAAAAAGTTTCACTGTATACAGATACTTTTTTAGGTCGACACTCTACCTACATATTTACTCTGTGCTGTCAGAAATTGTTTTATTTACGAAGAATTATCCACAATTGTTTTAATCACTCAATCACACTGATATATATCAGTGTTTTCATCAGTCCGAAATCTTTATGAAACGCTATATGTATCACTGATTAATTTAGACTGCTTAATCTTCAGTCGGAAAATTAATTTTTATGAAACGCAATTTAAAGCAGTGCTTTATATTTCACTGCTGAAAATGTCACTGATACATATCAGACTGCTTAATTTTATGAAACAGGCCCCTGAATGATTTCAAATGTCAATTGTGGTGCCCGAAGCCAGGAGTTCAGCAGAATCACATTCAATTGTCGTGATGGATTAATATAAGTGTGTACTTAACCTTTTCGCGTCTAAAGCGAGTATACTCGGGCCTAGATATTGGTGCTGATGCGGCTAAATTCGTGAGTTTATTGATGATTTCATGAATACTGTGCTATTCTCAGCTCATTACAACGGATAAAGTCTGTCGGTGACGCTTGCAAATTTTGCCGACCAATCAGGATCGAGTATACCGCATGCGCCGTTGAACGAATAACAAAGTTCGATAGTGACGCGTTTACTTTATCACTTTCACTCTTATAGAATGTCTGACCGCGGTTCAAAATCCACCCGTCGTCCGAAAAACATCGCCATTAATAATCTACACGACAGTCCTTGGCCCTTGCCAAGTGATAAGCTTTCAAGATGAAGAACTACGTGAACGCATGCATTCACTGACGTGGACAAACTCGGTCTGTCGCTCCTCCAACTGCAGATCTTCCTTTGCGGGAGCAGCACATCTTCACAGGATTCCTCCAATACGAAAAAAAGCGAAGCCACCTCGCCAGAAAATAATGATTTGTAGTAAATTCAGTTTTTATATCCAAATTTGAGCTGGGTTTGATTATATTATTGACTTTACATAACTCAACACTTTGCAATTAACTCTTAGTAGAATTAACTCAAAATTAATTCAACAAAAACATTTAAACTTGCTTTAAATCATGTGTAAAGACAACAACATAATTCATACACCTAACTGCGTAAAATGAGTATATTCGTAAAATTTTCAAAAAACTTCAAATAGAACTTCAAACTAAAGTGGTGGATGTTGTGATAGTGATACGCAAATGATTTCCAGCTAAAATGAAGACGGACATAAAAAGGAAAATAGGATTTTTCGACACTTGATATTCCTAGGATTCTAGGGATGTTCTGAAAATTTTGCCGTCGCGAAAGGGTTAAGTGCGTGCATCTGCTCGGGTATTACTTTGGTACATGTGCTTCAGTCCGGGTGCTTTGCAGAGAACGAGGTCGCACCTAAAGCTTTCACACATCTCTTAATTGCTACAAAATTGCACTCTGCCGGACCAGATCGTTAATCTTTTCTAAATGTCCTGGGCTGGAAGACCCACTTATTTCCACTGGAGAAATAGTGGCATGTCGGTTAAGAAGGGCTACGTTGACGGTGTCGCTAAAAATAAAGACGACACCGACAGAAACCTCTTCGTGGCTGGTGTCTTCGTCGACGGCGTGTCCTCCTCACGGAGCGATGGCGTCCGGGTCTTCGGTAGGTACACGACCGGATTCGGTTTGCGTCGGCGTCTCCTTTCATCAAGTATGCTACACAAGCATCTGCTGACGCTACTCTGTTGGGTTTTGGGATCAAATTCAGACATGACAGATAACGAAAATCAAAATGACCCTTTTGCCAAGGAGTTGTCAGTTTGCTAGAAGAATTGATCGCCGAGATGGAGACGATGGTGCGGTTGAAAGCCAAGGACGTATAGGAGCTGATTGGGATGCACCCTGAGAACATTCGAGAGGTAGCTCAAGTTCTGCCATGTCTCCCCCCACGTAGGTCTCCGTCTAGCGTCTCTTTTCGGCATTATATTGTCCTGTATCCATCTGTGGAGTTCCATGGCGGAGGATTTTGTAAATGCCGCTCTTTTTCTCCTCATTTGTTGGAAATGAAACTGATATCCTCTTTTGTTAATGCCAATCTAAAATTAAGCTAAAAATGCTAATGTTAAGTTTGATGTTAGTTCTATTTTTTGCGTTGGAGCTGTCGAGTACATTTCAGCAGTTAAAATCCGGTTTAGCGCTCAAACCTAGTAACGGTTGAAAAGCTTGCACGAAGCCCCTGCCCAGGCTAAAAACACAATTTACTTTAGTGATTGAATGCAGATAAAAGTTGAAGTGATATTTCTTCAATAAGAGTTGCATAAGCAGAATCTACAGGTCATGCTCTTTCATGAGTGGCCGTTTTTATTCATAATCTCTCTTCTTTGACTTGCATACCACTCACATGTGAAATGACTTCTCAGCATTTTCATAGAAATTTCAACAAATATGTGACATCTTCTTCTCAGATTAGCTGTGTGCAGTATACATTTGAACTTTGTCCATTTGTTTCGAAAGATCACTCATATGAAGTCGCATAACTTGCAGGCGGTGCAACATGACTGATGACAACTCGTCGATCTGACAAATCTAACCACGTCAGTGCTGTCTAACTTCCATAGAAGGACGTAGCGAAGCTGAGGCTCCATCGCTCTGCGGTCTCCTTACAACAGTACAAAAGATGTCAAAATGAGCGTGTAAAAGAACCAGATGTGACTTACTTCTAATCGCTTCCAATAGGCTCTTCCAACACATCGAGGAGCATTACGCCACGCTAGCTTTGTTCCGAATTCCAGTTCATCGTACGTCAGATCGTATGTATTCGTGGCTTCAATACTGTTGCGAACTTCTTCCCAGCGTTTCTCATGTGCTGGGCTGTCGGCCCTGAAATGCAAAAATGTCAGTCCTGAAGCATTTACAGACAGGCATAAGTCTTGACAGAGGAAGAAAGATGGTATAAACTCAGTCTTATTAAAACTGGTGTGTGAACCCAGGATTTCTCAGGGCATTAATTTCTTGTCACAGACGTATCAGGCAGTGCTTGGTCAGAGAAACTCGAACTTTCACATCAATGTGATTCTTTGTCAGACCCGAAATTCTATCTGATATCGTTCCACCACCAGAATCCAGCATGTTTCTCAAGTAGCAGAAACGGGTAACAGTGTGCCACATGTCGTCACTTACCTATCACAGTGAGAATCACTTCTGTAGAATTGTGTCCCATTTCCAAATATGACTGTGAAATGAACAATACAAAGTGACAAATAGTGATGACAATTCATCGTCATAACCAAATGCAAGCACACAGAACATGGATATCAAAGTCAGATAAGCAATCATGAAATGCACCAATGACACGATAAAGGCAGCGACAATATAAAACCTTTTATATTGTATTATCTATATTATAAAAACAATAACTCATCTCCAAAAAACTATGATCCGTAACAGTGTCAACTACTCAATCCATAAAAACTATGACATATCTCACAGAGATGGCCTTTCATAATTTGTTGTGTGCGCTTGTCTTGAAATCCATTGATAGAATCATTCTCAGTTACTACCCAATCAACTCACCGAACGCATCATCATCACTACGACCACTACACAAATTACAGAACAGAAAACAGAGACACTCATCACATTCCAAACACCAGGCGGTATAAAATTTTATAGTTCCGCTTGAACAGCATGTTGTTTATAATATAATTTTCTTTTAATCGAAAAAGCCTTGCTGTTGTTTATATGGCATTTATTGCCCACATTTTCGCCTACTCAGGCCGCTTCATGGGTGAAAAGGAGGATATATTATGATATATATATATATATATTAGATATATATCCTCCTTTTCACCCCTGAAGCGGCCTGAGTAAGCGAAAATGTGGGCAATAAATGCCATATAAACAACAGCAAGGCTTTTTCGATTAAAAGAAAATTATATTATACCAGGCGGTATGTTTGACACTGAATCGGAAGAAGAGGCTAGTGAGGACATAAATGATAATGCATGCTTGAATGTGATAACGTGATAATTTTGTTATGTCAATATTAATGGTCTTAATGATGGAAAGTTTAATGACACAAATCTGTTGAATAAGTTGAATAAGAAGCAAATTATATATGCTTTACTGAAACACACTTAAAAAGCAACGTAGATAAACCTGCATACCTAACTATAATGTCTTTCGTACAAGGTACGAGAATAAGACGAAAGGTAGAAATATAAAAGGAGTATTTGTAAATAAAAATCTATTTAATGATAATAGAACTGAATATATAGATAGTGAGGAAAGAATCGCATTGATACTCATTGGTAAATAGAAAATGGACAGATTTAAAAGAGATATTCCTCATGATTCCTCTCTGATGAAAGTGACAATAAAAAACAGTGACCTGCCTCATAGAATTTCTGAAGAGGAAGCTGTAAACAGTAATGGTCGTGAAATAATTTCATTTTGCAATGAAACATCTTTGGTAATTGCAAATGGAAGATTTGAAACTTCAGACACTATCGGCAAATGTACTTTCAATAGAATGCAACATTATGAAATTCGAAAATCTGTAGTCGATTAACCTTTCCAAATCATTGGTGAATTAACTGAAAAATTTTGAGATCATTGAGCCTGTATTACACTGATCATTTACAATTAACATTTCAGATTGAAATGAATACGAACACTGCAGTTAAGCTACACACGAAATACCATCAAGCATCGAAGATAATAAGACCATTCAAATGCACTGATACAAATAAAAACAATTTCAACTCGAGCAAATTTGTTGAAGATTGTGCAATTCTCAAGAATAGTATTGAGTCAACACC
The DNA here is from genome assembly GCA_907163375.1 of Prostheceraeus crozeri. Classification (NCBI taxonomy): domain Eukaryota; kingdom Metazoa; phylum Platyhelminthes; order Polycladida; family Euryleptidae; genus Prostheceraeus; species Prostheceraeus crozeri. The sequence goes on from CAJQUW010011635.1 coordinate 75,002, forward strand.
ATAGAGTAAATATATTAGGTATAGTGGTAACTCCGCATTTATTAAATCCTCAATGTGTATACACTTTCGATTTTATTAAATGAACTTATGGGAGATACAGTCGGAATCGTTTCCAAATGTGAGATATGCACATCTATAGGCAGTTTTGAAGAAATTACAACGGAGTTGACTGATCATCATAGAAAATCAGAAGGAAATGATATTATTTTACAGATCCTCCGTGTCATGACACCCTTGGAGAGGTAATGTTTGGTAAATTGGCAACTCGATGACCTGTCATTGCCTTCATGCTGAACCTCAATAGAAACTTCTTAAGCGAGATCATATCATAAGCAACCTGCCACTGGCACAATAAAATCTCAACTTTTTCATGAAGACTTCCATTATAACACGGTTCATGAAATTCCCTTGATAATCAGCTTCATTTCCGTTTAGTTAGGATGTTTATTAGCAAATAGTTATTTCTTTTGATATGCAACTTGTTTCATACTACTTATATAGGAGAGTCATCTCGGTAGTAAATTGACAAAATTTTGACTTTGTAAAAATGCTCAGATAATTTTTTGGACCACGGGAACGTAATCTCCTCAAGAAACTGAATCTTTTCATATAAAAATTTTCACTATATACAGATACTTTTTTGAGTCGACACTCTACCTATATATCCCTACTCTATGGTCAACACTAATGTCAGCAACGAATATTTATGATGAACTATACAAAAATAAACAAAAGCTATTGAAAGTAAATACGCATGTGATAATAAGCGCATCTATACGGATGAATTAAAAAAACTACGAAGAGATTATAGAAGAATAGTAGCGGAATACAAAACTGATCAATCAAATGAAAATCTGATGAATTCAATTACACAAAGGAAAATTCTACATAAAAAATTATATAATTATATATAATTATAAAAACGGTGCCGAAGAAAGATAAAATATAATGAACTTCAAGCCGCAAAGAAAAATGAACGATATTGGGAAATACTCAACCCAAAGAAAACTAAGACTCGCATAGAAAATAACCTAAATGCAGAGCATATCAAGACTGGTATGATAGAAAATGATGCTGCCAACAGAAGCATCCATCCTACCAGGATCGTGACACTGAAAACAAATTCACTAGCAGACTTATTATATGTAGATACTGAATTTACATAAGCGAAATTGAAACAAATATAAAAAACTCAAAAAATTTTAAATCAAATGGACCAGATGGCTTTGTATATGAAATGATAAAAGAAAATTTAACAGAAACCGTAGACATCCTTCAAGAAATGTTTGATAAAATTTTAATTTATAATGAAATGCTATGGATTCGAAACTGGATTATTTCTATGTATAAGAAAAGAGAAAAGGCAAACATAGCCTTGCATCACTGTATCACCTTATCCTCTGTTTTACCTGATAGCAAAATTTTAACCACGATAACAAATTTACTGACAGCAAAACAATTTCTAGTATTATATAAAGGAAAAGAGACAAATCCATGTCAATTACGGAATGGTATACCTCAAGGAGACAGTCTCTCTCCAACTCTCTTTTGCATATATACATATATATATATATATAAGTATACTAAGAATTCTGGAAGCTGAAGGAAAGTAAGAAGAACCCTAAAATAACTTGGAAAATTGTTAAGAAATGCAAGCCGTACAAGCCGGGAAATCCGAGATGTGATTTGTGCTCCCATGAAAAATACTTTATTTTGAGAAGCAGGGATGGAACTCTTCTCAACAGCAGAAACGAATTGGTTTCTAAGTGCAGACACAGGACTAAATATCTACTGCAGAACTTCAAAATGACGTGATGTGCAATGCATTTTCAGTACTTTTTCATAGCTTTCTATCTTGCTTCTCTTTAGTATCTCTTTTGTATCTTATCGTGTGATGTCCAGTGATTAATGGTAAAGAACCGGTATTGCTTTGCGAATTTTCCGTTGTGAAATTCATTCGGCTGATGATTGTGGTATTAAACACATGAAACTCGGAGTACCGAAATTGATGGTTTTTTCCTCCTAACAATTTTGGAATTAATTAATTATATATATATATGAATGACCTACTCATCAAAATAAATGTTCATAGTGATTTTGCACGACACATTAAGATAGGTAATATTCAAATTGCATGTCCTACGTACGCAGACGATATTCTTTTGTTGAGTGAAAATGAAGCAGGGTTCATGCATCAACTGAAATTAGTTGGAAACTTTTGCCTTTTCCTCCGATCCGTACTATCTCACCCTCCATCTCTCATCCAATGTGTATAGACATTTTTGTGATTTTATCACTCATCACATTAATGTTATGTACATTCGTATTACTTTTTCCAAGTTGGAGATAAACTTTTTCACTTTTTACTTTTCACATATGTATTTTTATCGATACAATTAAATAGAAAACGCTTTGTTAAATAATTAACGAAGCGCAATCTTACTTGACAAGCCTTTTTTACCGACACAATGGCCACTTGTTCTGCTATCCGATGGAATGAAAAGTCACCTTGCGCTCAAGCTACGCTGTGTTGATCAGACTGTGCAAGAAAGGGCTTCAGCTTAGTTGACCTTACGGCGAGACAGGTTTGACCTTGTCAGTGGTGGCGCCAGGCTCGTAGAGCTGGGGGGGGGGGGGTTCCATGGAAGCGTTGTGCCGACGGTTTTAACCGAGCTGCCGACAGGCTATACCGGCTAATTATTGTAATCTATGAACAGCTATGCCTACTTGTGGACTATACATGCACATGTCAATTGTGTAATTGAGTTGTAAATGTGCAATTTTTGCACACACAAAAAATTGTGCAATCGATGCACACTTTGTTATACACCTACACATACGTCCGATTTCTTCTTTCAGACATTTTACATGTTAACTGTCACCGAAAATGTGTTCCTACATCTGAGATTTATTTAATTATTAATAACGAGTATATCTATGATTTTCTTTCAAAATCTTACGTAATGCATGTATGTCAACTTTGAGAATTTTGAAACAAATGCCTGTTGGCTTACCTCGTGTACATTGCATAAGAGCAGGTAGCAAGTTTTGTACCGGTTTGTTAAATTTCTTCTTGCTTAGAATTCGTAAATAAGTAGCTATGAACTAAAAGCATCTTCGCTTGCTAAACGCTACGTGTTGTATAAATACGAGGATGCTTTGACTCATGTAGCGTGCGTGATGATGACCTTCATCATGCACTCTATTTTCTAAGAGTTCTCGACTTCACCATAAAAGCTGTCAATCGATGTGATGTTGATGCATGCATGCAACTCAAATAATCAGAGCCCATGTAGGAGCTTTATGCAATTGCTTTCCAAATTTAATTTTAGAAAAAGGTATATAGAGAAAATATTAGAATTTTTTTATGTACAAATGGTGAGGACAAGGAAGTGCCACATGCATATTTCATAAAACTTCGAAAGACATGGGATGTACATGTACTTTTCCTAACGTGTTAGGACACGATTTTCAAGAAACAATATCATTTATGTACAAAAGCAAATGGATAGAACTTGCAAGTTATAACTTCGTTTAAATCAGTATTGGGCCTACATTTACAAAAGATACGAGCAAAAACTGAAATGAGATAGGTCTACAAAAGTAATTACTATTCGTGATACTATTTTATACATAAATAGAGAAAATGACACTAAGGACAATGATCAATGCCGTCCTTTTTTCTTGATAGTAATCGCATCATACTTTTTGCCTCAATATCAAGATCGCCTTGTTGAGCATTGCAAATTTCTCCGAAGGGTCGGATGATATCCCACTTTAAGAAATCTTTACTTCCAGGGGTCAGTGCCGATATACCTTTCATGATAACCTTATTTTCCTCGTTAAATCATCGTTCATGCAAAGATCAATTATCGGATAAAATATTTGTGTGCGGAGATCAATAATGGAAGAGGATCCATAACTGCACTGTCTTTTAAGCATTTCGATTGTTTTCTAATTCTTTTTCTTCTGCTTGTTTTTCTCTAGACCACAAGCATTACTCCTTTGCCTGGCTAAGTTGAACCCGGAGAAAAGTTGAACCTTATTATCTAGACGCTTAAAAATTGAATTAGAAATATTTCGATTATATAACAAGTTAAATTTAGATATAGGCATACTAAATGTGCATTTATGTCCAATTGCATGCAAATTATGCATACTGCATTATTATGACTATCACTTAGGAATCTTGCGCTTATACAAAGCATCTTGTTGACTGACCATGTGACTGCATGGGATGCAGACTATTTGCTTACACAGATGTTACGGTTATATGACTACCCATACTGTAGGTTACACTGCAGGTATATCTGAATGTATGTGACTTCTGTATTTCGCAATAGTAAAAGGAATTTGCAGTCAAAAAGATGAAAATTTTTCGTGAGTACTTTCAAAGTATATTTGCAATTATTAAAGCCTATCTTAACTACTTCCAAGATGAGACTTGCCTAGATCTCATGTTTGAAGCTGCTGGCGAATCGATTGCAATTTTAAACTTCCGTTTCTACTCTCAGGCCGGTCCCTCTCAGATGGTCGATCCGATCGGGGTACCTGTTAGGTTCTCAGACTGTCAAAGTTGTTGCTTTCGACACTACACCCAGACAGGTCATTCAAACGAAGTAGGGGAGGAAATATTAATATCTATTAAAACATACTGTAAGTGGTGGCCAGTCGTCACTGGGGTCTCCCTACTTCTCATGGCCAAGTCAGTCGTACATCTATGCCTTCGTTTTTTCCTTCGACTGCTTCACTCAGCGGAAAAATTCCACATTCCCGCCAAAGTCAACCACCTGGGAAGATGTCCCAGTAGCGAGGGCCGACACGTCAAAGTTAGTCGGAACTGCTTCCAGAAACGACGCAGCGACCAGGCACTAGAGTCGCTGAGGAGGTTACTCCATACCTTACTGTACCACTGACTTTGAATGTAAAGTATCAATTAATAATTTGACATTCTGTTTTGCAGATCGACTTACCGTTTGAACTATTCGACAACGCGAACAACAGGCGTTCTATTAACTGTTGAATCAGTCGTGCGACTTCAGAAATGGTGTAGATGTGGCGTTTAGTTTTCCTTTAACATTCAAATGAAAGCAAATCATATGACTGTAACATATTTGGACCATCTCATTGGTAAAATAGCAAGATCATCGCACGATTTGGCCTACGCACGCTCGCTACGCTCGCGCAAAATTTGATCGATCACAGCACTAGCGAAATTTGAATTAGCTCCTTGTCTCTCAAGATAGACAATCTGTTGATTGATTGTATTAGCAGGTGGAAATCTCTAGTAGAAAATCGCTTATCTATTATCCTATCTCATCCTCATCATTCAAAAAATCCACTGAGAAATCAGTTATAATGCTACATGTTAATGGGTAGCAAATCTATTAGATAAAATACGCTCGTATATTCTGAACACGGGAAAATCATCAAAAATGGCAATTGGTCCTTCATATTGTCAGCTGTTCTAATTATTCATTAAAGTAATGTCTCAGAATAAGATCTCAGAAACGTGATACCGACCCTTAACAACACGATAACAAACTTTTATCTTTTGTTTAATGATCTATTATAGTTGTGCACGCGTCAACAATTATCAAATAACCAAAAACTCGACACGCGAGAAAATCTCTTCCCTATACCATGGAATTCTAGATATTAACACCTGGAATGATCACTCATTTTGACGCGCTACGATGAGAGGCCATTAGGCAGACGCGCGTGAAATGATTGTTTTTGTCGGATTAGTTAATCGTCCAGTGCTTTATCCTATCTTATGCATACAACTATTGCTACATGCATATCTTATTGTTGATAGGAACATCGGCACATTGTATTTATTTGTTTGATATAAGGTCTTACAGCATTAACAAAATCATGAAGAACTAAAAACAAATACATTTCAAAATAATGCTTTTAGTGATTCGAAAACTTGGAACACTTTGCGTTTAATTTGGCCTTCAAATCTCTTTCTGAGATTCGATTTGTGTAGTTTTTCAAAAAGCAATTATACAGACGATTGGACATTTCAAAAACAAGATCGTGCCCATTTGTACACATGGTTCTACCGAATGCCTCAATGTTGTTGTCTAAAAAGAGATTTTCAACCACGTTACAAAATATGCGACGGCTGTTTTGAGTCGAAAACAATTTTCTCGATAATGTTTCCGATGTGTCGACCTCTTTAAAAATTTTCCAGCAACACACGCTGATCTGTAGTACATGGCTTAGCGGAAAATATAAGCCTCCTCTATTGATTGAATCAAGAAATTCATCTGCGGGCGTGTTCTCGTCCACAGATAAATTCTTGTCCGGATCAATCAATGAAGCTTTGCAGGAATCACATTTTTTCGTTCTATAAATGGATCGGGCATCTAGAATTCCATTCCTATACAATCTTGCTACCGTTCGACAGGATAAAGAGATAACGTTGTAAACAAAAATGCTTGTGGTAAATGTTGCTGACTTGGCTAGCAATCCAAGTCAATATCTGATGCAACGATTCGAATCGCAGCTGTATTCTCTATTGTTGTAATGCAAAATATAGGTGATGGAGGCCGACTGCCGACAAAATTTAATCCGGGTGCCGACAGTGGCCCTGCCGACGGTGGTCCAATAATTTTCATGGGGGCCTGTGCCCCCCCAGGACCCCCGTAGCGCCACCCCTGGACCTTGTAGAGGTTTTGGTAATGTCTATGATGATTGTAGTAAGGTAAATCACCAAAGCAAGTTATTATAGTCTCTAACAGCTCGGAGAGAGAGTTTTTAGAACACCGTCTTGTCTCGCAGTCAGGGAAGTTGTGTTATTATTATCATCAGCTTTACATTCGCCAAGTGACAGGATGGGAAGGTAATTGAGATAAGGCAAAGATATTACAAGTGGAAAGTGAAGTAAAGAGAGGTGTTAAAATCATGGAGACCACCATCTGTTAGCGTGCATCGCAACTAAGGCTGACTGATGACACCGCTACAACCTTTTTCCAGAATGTTCCAAGGTAGAACAAAAAGTGCTGTTTAAAAGTGCACTTTAAATCGACCAATAGAAGGCGGTGGACGGCGAAGGACCTGTCTGTTTTCCTTGTTGTAACTCATTTTGATCGACTAATAGACTTTTATCGAGAGTACAGATATTTTGTTCTACCTTGGAACATTGTGAGAAAGGGCTTGATCTGCCTAATTTATTCACAGCTTCTCAAATATTGGCAGCAATAGTGTATGGATGCTTTAGATCCCGGTGTACTTAACAATCAACGACAGTGATAGTAAGAAAATATATTGAAAAATTATGAAATTCTGAATCCCGCTTTGATGTTTGTTATCAGTCGTATCTCCAAACTAGCAATTACCTTTAACTTATTATTATATAGAGTGAGCTAAAGACATTCACCGAATCTATCTTAAAAGTCATCGATCTTACGAACATGAAATTCGTATTCATTTAATGAAGCTGAGCGGATTGTTAAGTTAATCAAATATTAACTCCGCTTACCATGATATCAACGAATGCACTTTTCCGAACAATTTAGAGATATCTTTGATTATACAGGGTCCGGCAAAATGATCTGACACATGTGTAGGTTTAATAAAATGCAAATAAAGTAAAGAAACTAAAAAGTGTTTTTATTTTTGAAAAGTACATATTATGCCATTCTGTTTCATTGTGTTTTAAAAATTATATCACTCAAATGGGATCCATTATTTTCCTCACACTGTCGAAGGTGTTCACGAAAGTTGTCTAGAACTCGTTGGGTTATTTCATGTGGAATGGCAGTAAATTCTTGACGAATTGCATCTTTAAGTTGTTCAATAGATTGAGGGCGATTAATGCATACCTTTGACTTAAGGCATCCCCAGAGAAAAAAATCGCACGGATTTAGATCAGATGACCGGGCTGGCCAACCGATGTCACCACACAATGAGATCAATTGACCCGGGAATATCTCCCTCAAAATCCCCATCGCACGTCGAGAAGTGTGGGCTGTTGCCCCATCCTGCTGAAACCAAACATTGTCCATAGCTTTTTATTTTTTATGTGATCAGTAACTGTCTGTAACTACAAATGATTGAATTCATTTGAGAATAAAAATCTCTCTCTCTCATATCGTGGAGCACTCCAAATATCGAATTCTGCCACAGCACCATACAGTCACTCGAGGACAATGCAAAGGACGTTCATGCAACTCACGAGGGTTGTTCACGGCCCAGTATCTGAAGTTTTGCATATTCACCTCGTCACTGAACTACACAACCGTTGCATCAGGGACATGTTGAATTTCTAAACACAATGCTCTGCGAGTTTCAGTGTCTCTTTCGCTGAGTTCCTGTGCTAACATCATTTTGTATGGATACATTTGAAGATTATTGTGAATTATTCTTCGCAAACTTCTTTCGGAAAGTCTAAGAGCCTGGGTGCGTTTAAATGTTGAACGGCGTGGTGACTGTTGAACTGAAGCTCTTACTGTTGCCACATTTTCTGGAGTTGTGGCGGTGCGAGGTCGGCAAGTTGATTTTCGTTTCAATGCAGATACAGTCAGAGCTGGAAAAATTCCACTGAATTTTTTTAATTCCAATTCCGGAGCAGACATTTCAATTCCAAATCCAATTCCAATTCCAGTCGAAACAGTTCAATTCAATTCCAATTCCAATTCCATAATAAGATTCAATTCCGATAATTGCATGTCGCGTATAGTGTCTTATGTTAATGTATCTAACGTTTGTTCGTTTCAATCTAACCCATGTGCCCTTATCCTATCCTCGTTGTTCCTGTGTGCCGTTCCCTGCGTCGTTCCTATGTGCGTTTTCATGTTCATATTTCTTGTGTACATGTATATATGTAACCGGTCAGCCTACGACATTTTCGTTTCGTAAACGAGATATTCACGAGATTATCTCGTGAAAAAAGAAAAGAAAGTTAACGGTCAGCAAAGAATCAAACGCTGAGAGAGAGAGAGATAGATAGATAGACAGATGAGATGCGAATAAATCTATTAATAAACTGGCAGAAGAAAGAAATTCAGTGTGCGAATAACGTGACTGCGGATGAAAGAAAAAACGACGATAAAAATGATATCGTGAAGTCTGATTAATGGTCCATGTTAAAAAAGGCCGTGATAAGATCGAAATGTGGTTGGGTCGAAAGCTAACGAGCAGGGAGTAAAGTAAACTCTTTCAATTTTCAAAAGAACGTGGTTTTATCGTCAAGTCTCAAAAATTTGTATAAATTAGAAACGATGAGAAATTGACACAACAACAACACATACGACATCTTCAGTAGCAGTTAGAAGAACTCCGGGCTCTCGCGGTGTAACGTAACTACAGAAGTAACAACAACAACAGCCTGCCAGCGAACAACAACACAGCAGCGTATACGGCAACACATCAGCGAGCGAGATTGAAGATTGAGGATATAAGTGACACTGATGTTTATGATATTATTTCGGTATAAGTGAGTCAATCGAATTGAAATCAATCGAATTCTGCCAGCGAACAACAACACAGCAGCGTATACGGCAACACATCAGCGAGCGAGATTGAAGATTGACGATATAAGTGACACTGATGTTTATGATATTATTTCGGTATAAGTGAGTCCATCGAATTGAAATTAATTTAACATTCATTATCAATTCTGGATCGGAATTAATTCCAATTCCGACTTTTCCATCTCTGGATACAGTAGCTCTAAAGATGGTTACCCATAACAAGGTCGTGCTTCGAGCTGGGTGTAATCATGTCTACCAAGTTTGAAGTGCAAGCGGAAGGCTCGTTATGTTACAGTTACAAATTCGCTTGCTTTGATAAACGTTTCCACAATGAAAGCGCGGTGCTCACCAGTCCAATTCATGGGTGCAGTTAAAAAAGAAACAAAGAACAATAGCTTAAAGAGGCAAAACAAAATGGCAGTTAATAAAAGAATGGTATATGAACAGTATATGTACTTTTCAAAAATAAAAGCACCTTTTAGTTTCTTTACTTTATTTGCCTTTTATTAAACCTACAAATGAGTCTACAAATGATTTTTCCGGACCCTGGAAGTAGTTTGCTCCTTCATGCATTTCTTTCTGACTTGTTCACCGGCGGTCTTTATAAGCATTTTCTTTGATGAACCCGTGAAACCAGTGGGCAGAGTTGCTAATATTCGTATTCTTTCACTTATTCTGTCGTCATACATTAGTCTTCACTTGATCAAACATTGAAGCAAAGTAACTACCTGAGATGTGACAGTGAGTCGTTGACGATACCGAATAGCTCAGTTGGTAAAAGACTGGGGTTCAGTACGGCAGTGCAGTATAGGTCCAAGGTTTGAGTCTGTCCAACCGAGAGGTATAATCACTCTCTCAAGAGGTTACTGTACAGTAATCTGATGAGAGTTGCGGATGTGTGAAGGGTGACCTACTCCTGGCTGAATTGTACGACTGTGTGCATTGTAAGGGCAGGGATAAAAAGAAGTAGTGAAATTCATTCTGCACGTGATTAAACTGACAACAAATCAATTCCAATCACTAAAAATACCATCTTTCATAGATTTCTGTGGTCCTCAGATGTATCAGTCATTTATCTAAATGGGGAACTTGGCAGTCACAACTGTATGAGTTAGATAACGAAAGTCACTGTGCCTGAAGACCGAAAGATCGTGTAAAGAGCAATGTTCCAAGACGAAAGAAATTGAACACTTCTTTTTGCAATCAAGCAAGTTTGTACTTCCTGAACTTGCAAGAATGAATTGATGCTCCTCAACTTTCTTGAACATGTTGTAGCACCACAAGATCTTAAAATTCATCGATTCGACGAATTAATCAATTTACTAATTCATTCTGGATTATAACGACTGAAATCGAGCTCTTTCAGTCGATGGCCGCTTTTCCTCGATGTCAACTTTCAATTTCAAAATTAGACTTATAAAACAGAATTTCAAAAACAAGCGAACAAACGCAAGTAGTTTAAAACATTCATGTCACAAAGAACTTTATCATTTGTATGCATAACACCAGGTTGCCGACTGGTAGCATTAAAGGAGCTTGATATTTCATTTGAGCATGACATTGCCTCGCATGAACATTCATTCCAAACTGTTCAGATAACAAAATTTATGCTTGGCTAATGGAAGCAAAATAAATTTTGACTTTCAGTTCGATTATTCAAAGATTGCAGAAAATAAAATCGTCAGCATTATTACGTGTGATAGGCCTACTACACTTGTACAATATAGACATGGCATCTCAACCCTAAAATGCACAACCTGGGTCAATTCTGACCCGAAGTGTGGTTTCGCTGCTCGGAACAGAAAAAGTATTCTACTCTTATCATTTGTATTCATAAACTTCTTCAACTATTCATTTATGAAAAAAAATCGTAATTACAACATTTTATAACTTTGTTGTCATCAGAAGGGTCCTACATTTGTGGCATTTTTTGCTCGGGTCAAAATTGACCCATGTTGTATTTTAATCTATTTATTTACTGTAACTAGCTACATGTAGCTATATTATTTCAATCGTAACCCTTGAAGGAAGGTGACACTGAGCAGACACAGAAAAGTCTGACTCTATGCACATATTTAGAGATTACAGGGACACATCAATATCCAAAGCATATGCACCAACATCAGCCTGTTCGAGAACTTCTTTCTGAAAGGAAAAGTATTTTTCGTGCATCTTTCGAAATTCGTCACTTCGAACAATTGCTCCGAATGCTCAGATTCGATGACCGCTTTCTACGTTATCAAAGTGATAAAGTTTTCCCCCTTTCTACTATCTTTTGAAAAAAATTATCAAAATTGCTTGAGCATGTACAATCCTGGTCCATTCGTTTGCATTGATGAACAGCTTATGCGGAAATTGATGAAGCTTCAAGCAAACCAGAAATTGTGTTGGATTATAACCGCACAAAAGATGTGGCCGACACTGTTGTCCAAATCAGTCACTATTACAGCGTTCGGAGACGAACTCGGCGATGGCCGTTGGCGTACTTCTACAATTGCCTAAATCTTGCTGGTATTAATGCACACGTTCTTTACAAAATGTGCCCATCCTAACTCTCCAAACACTCCTCATCATCGTCGTATATTTCTCAAAACTTTAGGTCAGGAACTTATGAACGAATGACTGCAGCAACGTGCTCAAATACAAAGTCTTCAACATCCACAGAAGAAAGCTTTGGCGGATCTCTCGCATAAAACCGCAGCCAACATGCAATGGAGCAACATCTGAAGTCAATTTTCAAAGAAAAAGCTGCTTCTTTTGTCTCTCAAGCAAAGATTGGAAACCAAATCATGTGTGCGATTCTTGTGGACGATATGTATGTTTGGAGCGTCATAGCCAAAAGAGATTTGTTGCAATTGTGAATAATTTATCACAACTTGCCAGAATAATTTGCTTTAAATGATAAATGCATTGAAAACTAAGTCTCAATATATGATTTTGATATTAATTGCTTGTTATATAGATTATTTCTAATTCAATTTGTATACATAACAAGAAAGTGTCTGAAAAGTAAATCGGGTCATAGTTGACCCATGTTGCACGCTAACGTAAGTTCTTAGCCTGTTCATTTAAGGGTTAAATAGAAACACGGTATCACGACAGCAACAACATTTGTTTGTTGATATTGTACAAATGTAGACGAATTTGTAGCCCCTTGACTACGTCTAAATGAAAACACTGTGAAAGGTCAGTAAAAGTAACATATCGATATTCATCCTGAGCTTGTTTCTATATCTTGCATGCATCAAAAGTTGCATGCCGCCTACGCAGTTATGCTAACGAATGCATGAAAAATTGCAAGTCTCATAATCCCCTAAAGAGATTTGCACTTGTGCTTCATTCAGGCAGACATGCTTTGTACATCTGGAGCATTTAAATGATATAATCACGCATTCGAACTTACTTATTTAGTTCACTGAAATATTCCGTTATGAACTCATTTGCTTCCTTGAGAATTTGAGATTTGCATCGAGTTTTCTGAGACACACTCAGATAATTAGGATTCATAATCGATCCACAGCAGTAATCATTTTGACAGTCCGTTTTCTGCAAAAATAAATGCTCTTGAGAAACAGTAGCATTTGAGATACAATTCATGCATTTCTTGAAATTCAGTAAAATGGACCTCTGAAACATAAGGAATTTTCACGGAATTCTTCATGTCATCAGTCAGTCATCTACTTTACATTTTTCTCAATATTACATATTTAAAATAATTTATGATATCTGAATTGATTGTTTAAGAAGTGCAATTTGATTGCAATAACATCTTATGACATAAATTGCGCGCTTTAGATCGTGCAGATGTGATCGATTACACTATTTATGTGACTTTGTAGCCATAAATTACGCGCTACTAGCTTCGTGTGTTGTCCTTATATAGAACTCCATGTTCAATAATACGATAGGCTGTATTTTTAGACTAGCTTCCGCCTTTCAAAGATATACTAGGATACAAATGTGCAATCAAAATACATGACACAGTTTGCAGATTTAAGCAAACAAAAATCAGAATCGAGGATGTACATGTACATGTATATTGTGTTAAGGATTTCATTGGTTCGTTTATGATTCTACGCCTTCATGTTGACCCTCTATATATTACGTTTCTTGTAATCCCAAATATTTTCAGTGATTTCAAAAAGCATGTCCATGTCGCCAGCTTTTGTGGTAAGCGGTCGAATGATTGGTTGCGGTCACATAGCTTAACTTGCTAAGAAAATCACCATAACTTGGAGTCGTTCATGCACGTAGTGAATTCGTCGTGAATAGAAAAATGTGTATTGCTATTGGAATGACAGAAACACGTCCACAGTTAGAGACTCCATGCGACTTTCGATCGATCAATTTAAAAGCACAATTCTTTTTATTGGCGCGAGATCTTTCGGCCTATGTCGTAGTCAAACATAATTGCAACAATATTAATTCCAAAGACACGGATTTGAACCACCGCTATACCAACTGAGCTATGAAAAGGTAGGTACGCCAAGAGTTTTCAGCTAACGACTTTGCTATCACGGAAGTTGATCGAAAGGGTTGCGAACCTTTTCTTCGGTTTGCGAAAAGGAGACAAAAAGATGAACGTGGTACACATTTCTTACACAAATGTTACAGAAAAAGTTATGCTCCGCGAAATTCCAGCACGCCGCAGAATGATTAATTTACAGATTAGCGGATGAAAAAATCAATCTATTCAACTCTTCAGGAATTGAAAATTTATTCCATAGGTCATTTACTCGCTAGGAGACCATCTTTCATTTTTCTGGTTACATCCCCACAGCAAGTGCAATCAATATCAAAAGCAGTCAGATGCAATACCTAAGCGGAATCCACAAATCTGTGATTAGAAATTAATATTTGTTATATTAAGAGGGTCTTTATAGTCCTTACAGATACGTTAGCTTATGCAGATCTGCACCGCTCAGAGCTCGCTATGTGAATGTAAAGAATTTTGGCTCTGCGGAATACTCAATCTAGTGAATCACCCGACATTAGGTCTATTAGATGCGATCTCATTCCTTTTTGGAGTGAAAATTTGAATATATAAAGAGTCAACTCCATCGAAATTGACGAACTTGTATCCTTATGTGCTTAATCTATAGAAAAAGCTGTGACATCATTGATTGAGCCCATATGAACATGATCGTGCTCTTTGGAAATCCATGTTCAGATACAACGACGGAGCAAACGACTTTTCCAATAGCATAAGATCTGCTTCATGAGAGTAGTCGGTTGAATCTCTAGGAAGATATTATGGCAGCCAGAGCGAGTTCATGCACGGAACGAAGCCAAAAACGAGACTTTCACAGACTGATGCACACCCTATGGCTACTACGAGTCTGGTGAGTTCTACCCGGTTCCTCTTCTTGTCTGACAGGATCAAAGGAAACACATGTAGAGCCAATGGTAAGCAGACTGAAGCTTTTGATAAAAATGGGATTTTCTATGTTTCCTCTGATTAAGTGGAAAGTGCTAGGTCTAAAGCCAGAAGTTTTGACATGGAATGTCTTCATGTTATTTCCTATCATGTATATATGTCATTGTCATGCATCTCAGCGGTGATGCATGTGGGAATGTGGTTGTATGTGACTAAAATTTACCAAAATGCTGCGTTGGCCACTATCCTACCGTGCTTAGTGCTTGGCACTGACGCTGAGTCCTTGTGGTAGAGTGTTCGCTCTGCGTCCGGGAGACCTTGGTTAAAACCTTGGTCGGGTCAAACATAAGATTTCAAAAGTAGGCACAGTCTGCATTCTTGCTAAACGCTCAGAATAAAAAGAATGAGAGAGGGGTAAATGAAAACTCGGCCTCATGGAAGAAAAGCTGCGCGCCTAATGTGCTTCCGCGTATAAACAAAGTGACTTGCTAAATCTGAATGTGCTTAGCTTCACAGAAAAGGTGTATGAACATGATAAGAAATGACATGAAGACATTCCATGCCAAGTATTACGGGTTGAAACTTAATATTCTCCTCTTGGTCAGAGAAAATACAGAAAATCTAATTCTTGCCCAAAACGTTGATCTGATTCCCATTGGATTTACATGTTTTGTTATGTCCGATAAGAAGAAAGATGAGCCGAGCGCAGATTTGTAGTAGCCATATGGTGTACGTCGTTCTGTGAAAGTCTCATTTTTGGTCTCGTTCCCTGCAGAAACGCGGTCTGACTGCGGACTAAAGCAGAGCTATAAAGAAATCAAATCTGCAGAACTCAATCTGGTCACTTTATCCTGCCAGTTGATGAAAAGTGACAATGCAGACGCCATAGGAGGCTGCAGAAAATCTACTTGGCTAATATTCTTTTCCTCTCCGATTTCTTCCCTTCTAGTTCAACATGATTGCAACAACTACAGGTCATAACTTCAAGATCATCCGCTGTTAATATCAATTCTGTGTTAGAAGTGAGCAATTTCAATGACGTCCGTCGTCAATATTAATTCCAATGACGGAGAGAACACGGATTTGAACGACCGACCTCTCGCTGATCAAACGAGATTAGATCTCTGGTCTATGAGCACGTGGTAGTGCGCTGAGAGTTTTCAGTTAAGGAATTCGCAGTCAATGGCTTCAGCCTCGAAGGAAATCACAGTATGACAAGTCAAAAACCGTCTAAGATAGGTCATTCTATTTGAAATGTTCATATTTCTTCCATCATACTCACTTGCACAGCTTTATTGTGAAGAGTGTCTACCAGATATTTGTCTGTATCTTCATAATTTCGAATTCTGACCATAGGACAGCCATGCGGCATTTTTACGGTTATCGGTGTCGAATTTACGAACAGAAGAGTGACAGGTTTGGACGGAACCAGAGTTATAATACCTCAAATTCCAAATTCATTCATCAAATTAAGCCGGCCAATAAAACTCTACTGAGAATTCTCTGAATGCGCATAGGTTAAAGATGATTTACAATCAAAGGTCCAGTTCAATTATTGGTTGTTAGAGAATCAAAATCAACCGATTGACCTGAAGAGGCAGGGTTAAGTGGCTGAAAACAGTGCATTCTCTGCCATTATGATCGTGCTACTTGTTTGATTTTACATAACAATGATCTATTTCATTGCGTAGCACACGCTTCTACTTCTAGATGAAATGCGTGACGATGTGAGCGAATTGAGGCCACAACACATTGAAACTCTATTTTCAAACATGACGTTTCATCTAATTTTGGCTTACATATCATAAATTTATGACCGATTGACTTTGAACCGGTGCAAGCTTCTTGATTTCACCTACTCTCAGTTTTCGGACGGAAATTGTAATGTAGAATTTGTGGAAGTTGACTCTTAGTTTCTGTGTTATTCACCTTCCTCGTTTTTGAACTCCCCTTCTTTGAGTTACAATACCGAGATATCGAGGCTTGTGACTTCTCCACTGCAGTGGTACAATACTCTTTTTCCCCTGCTTTCATCCTTCTTTCAAGGTGGAAAACAATCTTAAAAACCCGCTTATTGTAATTTTACTGACAAGTTTTTCATTAGTCTCAGACAGGGATTTGTCAAATCAATTTCCAATACAAAAAGAAAAAGAGAGAATGTCATCATGCATTTTTTTCTAACATTTGTACTGATGCCTAATATTCTGTGACATTAAGCGTCGTCTAAATTGCTTATTACTTAAAGCATCAAAACCCTGCCTGTGCCAAGGCCGGCGAACGGTTGCCGAATCTATACTACATTGATAATGCTCGAATTTTAAAGTGATGAATTTACCGCAGACCGGTATTGTAAAACAAGGTCTCCTTAATGCAATTGCAAAGGAAAACAAAGGGCGATAAATTCATCCATCGAAGACACTAGCACTATAAACTTTGAACTTAGTCAATTTTAAGCCTATGTTTTCAGTCTTAAAAGTGGGATCATAAAAATGCTTACTTGTGTGATCATTCTAAGAATGACATAATTTCCTCAACTATGCATAGAAGGATTTTCAACGCCCATTATCTTGATAGATTGGGTGAACATGCAACGTTTGAGTGATTTGACAGATTTAATAATCCGAGAGCAGTGGTAGCCGCTTAGAAATAGTGATTGCATTTACATGTAGAGCACTATATCCTATGTGACGAGCTGACATCCGTTTCTGTAGAGTAAAGTGTAGCACATGTAATGCACGTTGTAGAATGACGATTTTGTTATGTCCTTGGACTAAATCACAGCATTCTGGTGTAGTAGGCTATCTAAAAATACAGTGGAGGTCATTGCTAGTGGGGAATCTAAACTTGCATATTTTGCTTTATATGCCCAGTCGGATAATAAGCCCAAAATCTCTGGTCCCAAGTTGGGCTTATTGAGCTGCGACCACTGTATGATGGAAATGTCTAGTCCTAATTCATATACAAACCGATCTCTGTCCTTGTCTGGAGAGATGACTTAAAATTTGAATAGATGAATTTGCCGCATCCCACAACACCCAATGAGATGGCTTATAAATTGAAGATACGAGCGCCTTAAGTGGCCTTAATTAATCATGCAAATGAAAGAGCAAGCTTACAAAACATGAATCACAGCTGCCACACAGCCACGAGACAACTGACGATCTAATTGAATGACGTCATAGGAAATCTTTCAGGACACTGTCGTGTATGGTATTGTCTAGAACCGAAAGTCATTATTGACCAGCTCGTGTATTGATTGGTTGAACCCAATCATTCAATGACCAGTCATCTATTGATTATTCAATGCCAGTTAGGCATTGTATCTATGATGCGTTTGAGTATTGACTATTATCTTTTCTTTAGTTGCTGATTGATTTTAGATTTATGTTCATGAGCCGTACTGCCTCATATAAATATTGACTAATAAATCATTCGGACACAAGTTCGGTACGCCACTATCTCGTTCTATGCGATACGTGCTTGATACTAAGCGATACGTACTTGATACTAAGCCTTATTAGAGCCAGTATAGTGGGTCCGCAAGATAGCACAACAGACACAAAGACATTGACGCAATCTGACGGAAACGTTTCCAAGTGTGGAAGTACAAAACCGTCTAAGACCGTCTTTTTGTTTGGAATGGTCATATTTCTTCCATCATACTCACTTCAAAATTTGAAGAAAGGAAAGAATGTGGAGATAGTGCAGGCCAGGCATAATCGAAAATTGACTGGAATTAAATTGCCATTTTCAATCAATCAATTGAAATTGAAATCCTGAGCAATCAATTAATTGACATAAATCAATTTTTGAAATCCCTGCAGATTTCTTGTTACAATTTAGCGATGTGTTACCATTTGTTACAATCACAGAATCAGACAGGTCATCTCTTTTTCTGTTTGACTAGAAAGGTTACATTGGAACATGTAACGCTACTGAAATGGCACAATCTGCTGACATAGTACCATAGAAATCGAACAATAAGCAGTCAGTTCAACATTAAACACGCCAAATTGTGCGTGCTTCAGTGACTGTTATCAACCGGATCACACAGCAAAGAGACACACGCGATCGATATCAAGTTCCACAGAGAAGTTTGTGAACGTTTTTTCGTGCGCATTATCGATAGGCTAAAACTTTTGCGCAATGAACTGAATTCTTCGAATCTGAAGGAATCGCGGCGTTCGGACCATTTTGAAGAAATTCACATCAATCCGCAAGCGACGCACGACTATTTTTCCTATCTCTGTAAGGCATTGAAAATTTCTTTTTGCCCACTTAGTAAGTTCCTGCATGTTCCATCGTTTTGAATCAGTTTGCACTTCTAGCAATAGTGATGCGGTTAGACAAGACAATCCTGTGGTTGCAATGGTTGTTGAATAATGAATGGATGTGTGTCTTGTTGCCAAAGACAGAGAGGTCCGTGAGAATAAAGGACGATTGAAAATCAGAAAATTTCCATGTACTAGAATTCTCTGTGTGAGTTCTTGCATGATCCAGTGCTAGGCTACGTGTCGGATACGTCCATCAATGATGTACCCATAGAAATCTGAGACTCTATAATAATATAGTACAAGAACGGCCATGGACATTGAACACAATAGAACATCAGTTGTCATGACTAAGACGCAACATCCTATGGTTGACGATAGGGAAATTACCGGCAGTTTATAAATTTATTCACGGCTATTTTAATCTTTTTTTATAATCAAAGCATTTTGATAAAATAACTTGAAATAGAACGAACGCTTCGCGCAAGAATCCAAGACTGTTGCATGCTTTAACTTCTTCTGAAGATCTAGCTATGGATCTAGCAAGCCGAGCAGTTGAAATTACCGGTGCCATCAACAAGTAATACGTATCGCACTCAAAGATTCGTCGAGACCGAGGGTCGAGACTAGTACCTTATTGCTTGACAGCGCGGCGGTGACGAATTGCACGGTTTCAGCACGCTGTCATACTTTGACATTTCAATCAACCACATGAAATGATTCAATCTATTCATCTTTTTAAAAAAAAAATTTATACACTGACTGAAAGCCAGATAATGTATTCATCAAGTAAGCAATTTCAACGAAAAATACAGCAAAGAAATCAATTAAGTAAAAATTAAATTTTCAGTAGTTTCATATAAATTAAAATAAATTCAAGTTCACTTAAGTCACTGCTCTCTGGAAAACACGATATAATGCTCATTGCAGTTCCTCTTTGGACTGCCATACTAAGCCGTTGGCGGAGAAATGAAGTGGCTCGCAGCTCGCCAGTAGCGTCCGTTATCCTTCGTCCGACGGTTCTCATAAATAGCTGGGCATCAAAACCCCAAGCACCGAGGGTCTCTGCGGCGATAGGACAAAAGGTGTATGAATGTTGTAGATCCCCGTACTTCAGACGCTTCTTCTCCTCAGCTCTGGACACCAATTTTCCTGATCTTTGACTTGAAACTTGAAAGTTGCTGGCAGCCAGGGTGTCGACGCAAGTGAAGTCCCACACAAGTTGCTTGCCTTTATTCCAAGGTCCCAGGGTTGCTCCATCAGGTCTTTTGCCATCGGCTCGAGATAGGCCTGGCCATAGAGCAACTATATTAGGTAGAGTGGTAGCTCCGCATTTATTAAATCCCCAATGTGTATACACTTTCGATTTTATTAACAAACATTATCTCTCCAAGGCTGTCATGAAACGGACGATCTGTAAAATAATATCATTTCCATCTGCTTTATACTATCATGATCAGTCGATTCCGTTGGAATTTCTTCAAAACAGCATAAATATGCATATCTCACATTTGGAAGCAATTCCGACTGTATCTCCCTTGAGTTCATTTAAATTAGCAATTGACCTGCTATTGCTTTCATGCTGAACCTAATGAAAATCTTCTTAAGCGTGATCATTTCATAAGCAAACCTGCACTGGTAGATCAAAATAACAGAATCAAGTACAATGATTTCAATTAACTTTGAAAGATGTAAATGGGTCCACATCACCATTCAGATTCAAGAAGTGAAACATGAATTTAGTGAATCATAAAATCATGCCGGTGAAAATAGAATTAAAAACTTTACATTTCAGTCAAGAAAGCACGAATAATATCGTGACTTTTTCATGAAGACTTCCATTACAACACGGATCATGAAATTCCCTCGATAATCAGCTTGATTTCCGTCTAGCTTGGATGCTTATGAGCAAAAAGTCATTCCTTTTGATATCCAACTTGTTTCACACTACTTATCTAGGAGAGTCATCTCGGTAGTATACAAATTGGCAAATTTTGACTTTTCTCAAAAGTGCTCAAATAATTTTTTCGGACCACGGGAACGTAATTTCCGCAAAAAACTTAATCTTTTGATATAAAATTTTTCATTGTATACAGATACTTTATTGAGTCGACACTCTACCAACATATCCCTACTCTATGGGCCTGGCGGCTCAAGGATAGAGTGTAAGCCTGCCGAGACCAGCGCACTTCGTAACAAGTCATTTTCCTCTGCATGACGCGCGGAGCGACCTCGGTTGAAGCGACAGCTCAGTCCATGGGTCCCTGAACTGTCGACCTGGGATCTATTCATCTTGTCATTCAGATGTCATTCAATCTAAAACAGAGCTATCGATAGAACACTAAGTTAGCGTCCTCATAGCGTCAACCATTGACAATAATTATTCGATTTCTATGACCTAAAATAGCAATGTACTGGCTTCCCAATCGCTCCATTATTGAGTTCTTGAAATGAACGTTACCTTAGGCCTCAGCCACACTGAAAGCAAAGGAAACACGAGCGTCCCGAGCAAACGCGAACAAACGTATCTCCGCAATCTATCAATCGCTCTGGTTTGCTTTGCTCGCAGTGTGGCAGTCTGTAACTGCTGCAATGATGACTTTATATTTGCTGCAAAACGCTTTGCTTGGAAACGCTTGGAAAAGCTCGCAGTGTGGCTGAGGCCTTAGCGTAATCCTAGCATTGTTCATTAAGATATTTAGGAAGTGCTTCAGAATAACTCCATGCTTAACCATAAAAAATGACAATTGTTCTATTTCTATGTCCTGAAATATACGTCTGCATACAATAGCAGTGCAATAAGAAATTTTGACAGCCATGTATCAGGAAATTCTTCGATAATATTTATTGCACGATGAGTTATTTATCGTCCGTCGAGCAATAGCATATGTTGTCCATTCTACACCTTTTTCCATTCCAATTAAAAGTTGTTCCGTTCTATTTAATCCTGTTCCATTCAATTTAAAAATGTTCTATTTAGTTTAAAACATTCAGTTAAGAACGAGCTCTATTTTACTACAAAAACCAAATGAAATTGAAATAATCAATGATATCATAATATTTCATGATATATGTACAACATGGAATCTGATGAATAAAATTAATACGGATATTCCTTAAGTGGATCATAAAAAACAATGAAACAATGAAAACAATGAAACATTTTATTTCAAAAGTGGTCATTAATTCACCAATGTGACACCGTATTGCAAGTTTTGTCGGAGCGGAGCGTTGACAGCCACATTCGATAACTACATCATCACATCATCGGATAAAATGAGTCATTCTTAGAAATCGAACAAAAGGAAAAGTAAAAATCTTAAGATCGGCTTAGCGCGCCATCATCCCATGCATCATACACGCGCACACTTTTTGAGTGCGCGATCCATACGTTGTAAGATGCTCGCTCCGTGTTTTTGGTATGAATAGCAGGAGATGATATCAAGTGCTGAGTTAGTTATACATTGTTATAGTTAGTCTATTTCATTTGGTAAAGTTTCTCGAAGTTTACGACGATGTTGTGGATAAGAGAGACTTGCAATACGGTATTTAGTTACATTGGTGAGTTGGTGACTGTCATATTGCCTTTGTAGTAGAATAGAGCTCGTTCTTAACTGAATGTTTTAAATTGAATGGAACAGGTTTTAAGATGAATAGAACATTTTTAAATAGAATGGAAGTCTTTAAACTGAATAGGACATTTTTAAATAGAATGAAACAGGCTTTAAATAGAGCGGAACAACTTTTAATTAGAATGGAAAAAGGTGTAGTCTTATCGTAGGCAAAGCGAAAAGTCGGATTTATATGGATGTACCTATGTGAATGATTTAGATTATTCTTTGACAATTTCTGACGTAGCCATTCTGATGTGGTCGAAATATGGTATGAGACTTAACCCAATTCCACACCTTGACAGCATAGAAGTATAGTCCCTACTAGAGCTAGACCAGTGACCGACCAAGCTAATTAGAGAAAATTGAGAATTGAGAAAGAGCTGACAAGCAAGAGTTGTGTCTTGATTTTACATCAGAGCACTGTTGTATGGTGTTGTTGTCGACCCAGTTCCTCGTTACTAGAGGGGGTCCATGCTTTTAGTAAATCATTTTGCCTGTTATTAACTCAATCTCGAAAGCAGATAATAGGAAAAGAATTTTGATTGATGATTGCATTACTTTTGCAAGTACATACTTTCGTTACTCTTTACAACACTCATGTAGGCAATGAAAGACAATTTAGACGGTGGAGATATACTCAGTCAATGTATTCTATAAATCACGTGGTTACAATCTGCAACGAAGAAAAGGTTATTTAAATACTACGCATAAACAATTAAACAATAGGTATTGTTAGTTAAATATCTTTAAGAAATAAGAGCTACCATTATAACCTAATGTTCGGTTAAGCAATGGATTGCTACTAAAAATTTTTATAGATTCAACAATGCTAATCTCAAAGTCCGAGTTTCCACGGTAAATGATTTTAAAGCAATCATTATAGTTACGAAAACAATGGTTACATTGTTCTATGTGTTGTGCAATGGCACTATTGCCACTTAAGTGTTCAAGTTTACGTTGATGCAGACGTCTTTTGGTTTTGCCAATATATTGGCAATCAGGATCAACCTGACATTGAAAGCAATAGACAAGACGCGATTGCATGTCTGGACCTAACTTACTTTTAAGGGAGAAATATCTTCCAGTTTTGAACGAGGTCGTAACAACCTTGCATTCCAAGTTAAGTTTACGAAATATTTTTACTAACTTATTACTAAATTTCTGTGATGCATAACCCACGAAGGGGATTTTGATTATTTTATTGAAGTCATTATCAATTGTAACGCGTGAAGAATTGTTTAATTTACGACCTATAAATTTGTTAATTGTTGATTGAATTAATTGCAATGGATAGCCATTTCTACTTAAGATATTGGTAATTTTATTACATTCATTATGGAATAGATTCCAATTGGTGGATACATTGTAAGCACGATGAAGCATGCCTAATACTAGTGTGTTTTTCCAATTGCGAGGACATAAAGCATTGAAATTCAGTAAAAGACCTGTAAAGGTAGGTTTACGATAAATCTCAGTAAGTATATTGTCCTCATCAATTTTCAGAAGGACATCTAGAAACGGTAATTCTTTATTGCCCACTTCTGATGTAAAGTGCAAGTTACTGTGTTGAATGTTTAGAAATTATGGAATACATCTATGTGTTGTTCATTGTTAAATACAGCTATGATATCATCCACATAACGACGATACACAACAGGAGAGAAAGGTAAGTCCTGCCATTTATGTTCTAGATTAGCTAAGAAGACGTTAGCAAGGGTTGGACCCAACGGGCTACCCATACTTACACCATCCACCTGTTGGTATACAGTATCATTCATGAGAAAGCAACCAGACGTGGCAAATTTTAATAAGTCTTTAAATACTTTTTCTTCGTACTTCGGTTTATTGGCATTACTAGGTGAGTACACTAATTTAGTTGCAATGTTGATTGCTTCAGTTACAGGTACGTTGGTAAATAAGTTTTCGACGTCAAAGCTCACAAGGGTGCTATGACGGTTTATTTTATGTTAACATCATCTAATACACTAATGAAATCATTAGTTGATTTCAACATAAGGTCATCATTGATATGTGGTTTAATTAAATTGTCTAAGTATTTAGCTAATTTATAATTAGCAGCACCAATAGTACTAACTATCGGTCGAACAGGGTAATTGTTCTTATGTACTTTTACGGTACCATAGATACGTGCAATGTTACTACCAGAAGGCAGTATGTCCTTATAAACGCTGTCATCAACTTTATTTTTTACATATTTATTGAGATAGCGAGATAATTTATTTTCCTCGATACAAACAGGATGTTTTTTAATATCATTAGGTACAGGAATTATTTTAAATTTAGAAGAATCACTCAATATCGCATTAAGTTTATGATTATAGTCATCAGTATCTACAAGCACGATACCTTGACCTTTATCAAAAGAACAAATCTTTAAGTTACGATTCTTAGATAGTCTATTTAAAGTCATGTGTAACATACGGTTACGTTTACTTTTCAAAGTGTCATTGCAGTTATCTTCGAATTCCTTCAGTGAGTGTATTATATCTAATTTTATTTCTTTGGTCCAGTTAGGATCATTGCGTGGTACGCCACAAATTGATTTTTCTAGTTCATATTTCATTTTATCCAAATCAAGGTGTCTAGGAGCAATAGGATTTTTTAAACCATACCGTAATGCTTCACGTTCAAACAGAGAGAGTGAATGGCTACTAAGGTTAATGATGCAATCCGGGGTTGCAGTCCTTTGTTCAAGCCAAAGTTTACTTAATTTACTACGATGAGATTCTTTTACTTGTAGGAGAGAGTTATTGACATGTTTGTAAATAGCCAATTTTAACGTGAGAATACGAAACCACGATAATTGACTCGAAATGTGACTGGTAAGCTTTTGGAGTTTAAATTTATTGTGTTTCAATTTTTTATTTAAGAATTTTATATGCGATGTGATGGCTAATTTGTTGAATTCATCAACATCATCACTAATTGGTTTAAGTTTAGGTTTAGTGAGAAGAAATTTAGGACACAAGTGAAGAATATCACAATCATTGAAATAGGTGATATCCAATTGTAATTTTTTGACTTTGAGAATGCATTTTTCCAGTTTTCGGAGATCATTCACAGATACATTAAAGTGATTACTTATTCTAAAGTATAGATCAGCAAGATTACTACTTTTTACAAACCACAGTATACAACAAATGACTAGTGAGTATAGACTCATAGTTAGGTAAGTATATTAACAAGATAGAAAACACTTGATTTTGCTATAAAAACACAGCAAAATCAAGTGTTTTCTATCTTGTTAATGTACTTACCTAACTATGAGTCTATACTCACTAGTCATTTGTTGTATACTGTGGTTTGTAAAAAGTAGTAATCTTGCTGATCTATACTTTAGAATAAGTAATCACTTTAATGTATCTGTGAATGATCTCCGAAAACTGGAAAAATGCATTCTCAAAGTCAAAAAATTACAATTGGATATCACCTATTTCAATGATTGTGATATTCTTCACTTGTGTCCTAAATTTCTTCTCACTAAACCTAAACTTAAACCAATTAGTGATGATGTTGATGAATTCAACAAATTAGCCATCACATCGCATATAAAATTCTTAAATAAAAAATTGAAACACAATAAATTTAAACTCCAAAAGCTTACCAGTCACATTTCGAGTCAATTATCGTGGTTTCGTATTCTCACGTTAAAATTGGCTATTTACAAACATGTCAATAACTCTCTCCTACAAGTAAAAGAATCTCATCGTAGTAAAATTAAGTAAACTTTGGCTTGAACAAAGGACTGCAACCCCGGATTGCATCATTAACCTTAGTAGCCATTCACTCTCTCTGTTTGAACGTGAAGCATTACGGTATGGTTTAAAAAATCCTATTGCTCCTAGACACCTTGATTTGGATAAAATGAAATATGAACTAGAAAAATCAATTTGTGGCGTACCACGCAATGATCCTAACTGGACCAAAGAAATAAAATTAGATATAATACACTCACTGAAGGAATTCGAAGATAACTGCAATGACACTTTGAAAAGTAAACGTAACCGTATGTTACACATGACTTTAAATAGACTATCTAAGAATCGTAACTTAAAGATTTGTTCTTTTGATAAAGGTCAAGGTATCGTGCTTGTAGATACTGATGACTATAATCATAAACTTAATGCGATATTGAGTGATTCTTCTAAATTTAAAATAATTCCTGTACCTAATGATATTAAAAAACATCCTGTTTGTATCGAGGAAAATAAATTATCTCGCTATCTCAATAAATATGTAAAAAATAAAGTTGATGACAGCGTTTATAAGGACATACTGCCTTCTGGTAGTAACATTGCACGTATCTATGGTACCGTAAAAGTACATAAGAACAATTACCCTGTTCGACCGATAGTTAGTACTATTGGTGCTGCTAATTATAAATTAGCTAAATACTTAGACAATTTAATTAAACCACATATCAATGATGACCTTATGTTGAAATCAACTAATGATTTCATTAGTGTATTAGATGATGTTAAACATAAAATAAACCGTCATAGCACCCTTGTGAGCTTTGACGTCGAAAACTTATTTACCAACGTACCTGTAACTGAAGCAATCAACATTGCAACTAAATTAGTGTACTCACCTAGTAATGCCAATAAACCGAAGTACGAAGAAAAAGTATTTAAAGACTTATTAAAATTTGCCACGTCTGGTTGCTTTCTCATGAATGATACTGTATACCAACAGGTGGATGGTGTAAGTATGGGTAGCCGTTGGGTCCAACCCTTGCTAACGTCTTCTTAGCTAATCTAGAACATAAATGGCAGGACTTACCTTTCTCTCCTGTTGTGTATCGTCGTTATGTGGATGATATCATAGCTGTATTTAACAATGAACAACACATAGATGTATTCCATAATTTTCTAAACATTCAACACAGTAACTTGCACTTTACATCAGAAGTGGGCAATAAAGAATTACCGTTTCTAGATGTCCTTCTGAAAATTGATGAGGACAATATACTTACTGAGATTTATCGTAAACCTACCTTTACAGGTCTATTACTGAATTTCAATGCTTTATGTCCTCGCAATTGGAAAAACACACTAGTATTAGGCATGCTTCATCGTGCTTACAATGTATCCACCAATTGGAATCTATTCCATAATGAATGTAATAAAATTACCAATATCTTAAGTAGAAATGGCTATCCATTGCAATTAATTCAATCAACAATTAACAAATTTATAGGTCGTAAATTAAACAATTCTTCACGCGTTACAATTGATAATGACTTCAATAAAATAATCAAAATCCCCTTCGTGGGTTATGCATCACAGAAATTTAGTAATAAGTTAGTAAAAATATTTCGTAAACTTAACTTGGAATGCAAGGTTGTTATGACCTCGTTCAAAACTGGAAGATATTTCTCCCTTAAAAGTAAGTTAGGTCCAGACATGCAATCGCGTCTTGTCTATTGCTTTCAATGTCAGGTTGATCCTGATTGCCAATATATTGGCAAAACCAAAAGACGTCTGCATCAACGTAAACTTGAACACTTAAGTGGCAATAGTGCCATTGCACAACACATAGAACAATGTAACCATTGTTTTCGTAACTATAATGATTGCTTTAAAATCATTTACCGTGGAAACTCGGACTTTGAGATTAGCATTGTTGAATCTATAAAAATTTTTAGTAGCAATCCATTGCTTAACCGAACATTAGGTTATAATGGTAGCTCTTATTTCTTAAAGATATTTAACTAACAATACCTATTGTTTAATTGTTTATGCGTAGTATTTAAATAACCTTTTCTTCGTTGCAGATTGTAACCACGTGATTTATAGAATAGAAAGACAATTTGGTTGAATTAGAGCAAGGATCGGTTATAAAAAAAATCTCTCACTCTCATCTGTGGTCTCACCGTACCAACCGACCGAATGTCGCTGTGAAAATGTCAGTAGTGTTAATAACTATCAAAACAATACGACCACTCGACCAATGCTCACAGCATCTTTGCACTCAGTCACCAGACAATAAACGTCTGACAATCCCACTGTTGTAGGGAGGCCTACTATATACAGCGTCCTAGTAATCGTGTATAAGTCGTTGATGAAGGAAAATCCTCTCATTTTTTTGTTGGAGTTGCACCAGCTCACAGCCATATAGCCAGACAGAAGAATAGAGAATGAAGAAATTTTTAACCAGCACTAACAACACTTGTAGTGGCCAGAGCTCCCAATAATGAGCACCAACCGCATACAACCATAAATGTCGACGAACGGGCGGACAGATCAGACAGTTTGAGCCTCCGAGTTCTTTGGAACTGTGCTTCAAAAAACACAAGTTCATTTAGAAATTTTTCTGTGTAATTGTCAGCTGCAAGTGCCCTCGTATTTTTTAATATCCGAAGTTTAAAAAGTTGAATTGGAATTGATATTTGGAGTAGGCTACAAATTTTTGATGGAGTACTGAGATGATTGATTCAAAATGAGTTTCATTTCATCTGATAGTCGAATTGGATGATTGAATCGCTTGAACAAATGGTAATCGAATCGGATAATCACAAATTGGAGCTCCTAATTGGCGAATCGGTTAATATCGTCAATCGTAACTTCATTTTCCTGAATCGCGCCCACCTCTTAATTTGCACATGAGAAGTCTAAAATTTTAAGTATTGTAAAGCAATTGCATTAGCTGTTAAACCATTTTTGCACGCTATATGAATTAGCAGTGAGTTGACCAAGATTATAATTCAATTTATGTTGTCCCTGGCTGTGTGAAAGAAAGCAAGAAAAGCATTTGATATTAAAGTATAATCACTATTTTTCATGCTACAGGAAGTTCCCACAATGGGAACATTGGCCATGAAAGCGATTTACTATCCATTATTGCACTACTATGATAGACTTAACTTCATGCTTGTAGCTAACCGTCACTTATTCACACTGGTGGACAATCTTGCGCTGCACTTGCATTAACTTGCAAGTTGACTTGCAGTCACACGAAACTTGCAATAATTGGACGTCTTCCAAGATGGGGTGCTGAGATAATTTTAGAATGAAGCAACGTGAAACCCATTTAGTTAGCGAAATGCAAAGTAACAACCACGTTGGATGAGTTTTGATTCTTGAATTTTCGATTTCATCATTGATTCTATTCAGCAACACAAACGCTGGTACACAATTGCAATTTTTAACTTGCAAGACTTACAAGCTGTGACTGCAACTATCCCAATTTCAACTTGCAGGATTGATAATTTATGTTGAACTATTTTTATTAGATTTTCTCAAAATTTACATTCAAGCTCTTAAGTTACGAGACACCTCTGTCTACCGTAAATTCTTTCATAATTCTCGACCTACAAAAACAGACTCCTAATTTCACAGCCTGTTGGGCTTCGTCGAAAACTAATCAACTTACTTGTTTTTTTTATGCTCAGCTCTGCAATCATTTGATAATGTTAGAAATAGGATATTAAGTTTAGCACTAAATGCAAAAACTAGTGCGATGATCTATTGGCCTAAGTTTAGATATTCACATAGAGTGGATATTCTATAGTTAATTGTCATCAACTTTGGCTAAAAAAGCAACAAAGGATATTTAAATAAATCATAGCTCTCAAAATACCAGCTTACGCTAAATAACCTATTGTTTAATACGTAGCTCATATACTTAAAAGTCTTCATGAAGTCTGAGCAAAGCTGGAGAATCACGAAGTTGAAATTAGTCGTAAGAGCTCTGCCAATGCCATTCCAACATTATTTCCTCGTGATCGAAAGCGTTGAGAGTTGGAGGGTCTTCTTACTTAGCACATGACATCTGCTGTACTACGTCAATATACTGCATCACATAGCGCGCGTGATTCAACGTGGACATACATGAAAATGTCGTCACACACCACCAACCAAATGAGCACGCGTTATTGGCTTGATCGATTGTTTGCGTTGCTCTGCTAGCTTGTTCGCTATCTGATGTTCCATGGATCTTCTAGTAAATTAAATATCACTTTGTCATTCTTCTATTTCCAACATCTGATGGAAAATAGATGCCACGAAAAGTGTCTTGACCAAGGATCTGATTTACAGAATTTCTTAACGAGTCAAAATTTATTGATGTTGTCGGGTCGTTTAGTCAGACTGTGATTCAGGTTGTGATAATAAAATACCAACACGTCCAATAAAATACCAACACTCTCAAACGTCGTTCTGATACACGACCCGAAAACAACAATTCCTATCTATTTTCATTAATTATCAGTCTTTATTCAAATTCAGTTGTTGTATGAATATGAGATCGAAATCTTCAATAGTGCATCACAAGACGGCTGCAGAACAAATCATGGGACAAACTGTCTTCAACTGCATCGAGGTTCAACCAGGGATGCGGAGTCGGAGTCGGAGTCCCGGAGTCCTATCATTTGATAGGACTCCGGCCTATACCTAGACCCGAAACATAATACAAACAAATTTTTTTTCTCGTGCATTTAGCTGTCACTGTCATGATATCAACTTTCTCCGTCAAACAAAAAGTACAGAGACAGAAGTGCATGCAAAGCTTGAAATAGCTGAGGGAATGACCCGTGATAGTGAAAAGGGATTGTCTTTTCACTCGGTGATTCAGTAGAGAAGACAAGCCTTCCTACCTCGATCACACCTACTCACCAACTGGTCACATCAGAGACAAAAATGAAATACTAGTTTGTTTGAGAACATTATCCTCTTACCCTCACGTTAATCGTGTGTGATGGCTCTTCCAAGCGCATATTAATGTCGAAAGTTTACTCATTTTTTTGAGAAGGATGGGGATTTTCCTGCCTGGTAGAGACTGCAGAAAAACCGTGTGAAGCACACATCAAGAAGATGGGATGAGCCGAGTCGAATGCATTTGATGAACTTTCATCGAAAAAGATTGATAATTGATGCAGCAATGATCCCTAAAAATAGGTTCAGGCAAGTCTGTAATGATCTATGATGTAGGTTACCAGTTAATTTTTCAAAAAACTAGGCTATATATATTGGCCACCCGGAGTCGCAGTGGAGTCCTATCAAAAGCCGGAGTCCTATTAAAATGATAGGACTCCGCATCCCTGGGTTCAACTGAATACCATTGCGCTTGCTTCGAATGATCAAGCTAGCAGAGCTCATTTGGTTGGTGGCGTGTGACGACTTTTCATGTATGTCCACGTTGAATCATTGACTTACGCGCACCATGTGATGCAGTGTATTGACGTAGCATAGAAGATGTCATGTGCTGTAGTGATGCGAATGCACTTCAATGAAAAACAAATGCAACTTGTTGATTTCTTTATGGTCAATTTACATCATATCACAACATGGAATGCACAAGTACAAAATTTGAAATGACTGTCCGTGAAATTGCAACATGGCAATAAGGAAGATATCTTGAGCATGCATGAGACAAGAAAACATCGAAAACACACAGCTTTCGCAACATTCCCCAACAGAAACGTCTTCAATTACAAAGTTGTTATGCGATGTTCTCAACAACCATGTTAATGTACATTGTTCGCCGAAATAATTTTTTCTAAACCATTGTAATAAGACGGCTAAAAAGCAATATCATGTGACTAATCTAAGTTTATAATGGTCACACGTTTGGCAAGATGAGCTCGAGAAAAACTGAGATAGATGCTTCTGTCTGAGAAAGATGCAAGTGGGTTTACACCACTATTCAGATTCAATAAATAAAACATGAATTTGTGAATCATAAAATCATGCCGGTGAAAATTGAATTAAAAACTTGACATTTCAGTCAAGAAAGCACGAATAATATCGTGACCTTTTCATGAAGACTTCCTTACAACACGGATCATGAAATTCCCTTGATAATCAGCTTGATTTCTTCTTAGTTAGGATGCCTTTCAGCAAATATTCATTCCTTTTGATATCCAACTTGTTTCATACTACTTATATAGGAGAGTCATCTCGGTAGTATAAAAATTTGCCAATTTGGCCCTCTTTCAAAAGTGCTCAAATAATATTTTGGACCACGGGAACGTGATCTCCGCCAAAAACTGAATCTTTTGATATAAACATTTCACTGTATACAGATACTTTTTTGAGTCGACACTCTACCTACATGTATATATCCATACTTAATGTCTCTATCAAAATATTTCTAGATCATATGCCAGCCTGGTAGGTCGTCTTAACTCTTCTCCGTTACAAAGGAGAGCGGCACTTATTGCAATCTGGTCACGTCCGTACTGAAGCTGCAAAATCTTAGCAATTGGCCAGAAGTCCCGCTTTGTACCGTTTTGTACTAAGGGTCGTTCCATCAATAAAGGATAAAATACTTTCGCTATCGCACAAGTATGCTGGAAATGTGTTTGCAAATCCATCATCTTCATCGAAATGCAACAGAACGTTTGCCGCATTGCAACAAATACCTCCTTCCGAAAACCTTTTCGAAACGAAGAGACAATTCATTCTTCCTTTGGGCCACCCGACTTTTGAACAATTGTAAATATTAGATTGATTTTTGTATGACTTTGTGAACATTATCCGAAACTTTGCTATTTCTTGTCTATTATTTGTATAATTGCTTTCCATTAATCCACGAATAAAACGCTTTACTACTACTACTGATTTCGAAATTTGCGAGGTGACTTGTTTTCTGACACTGAAACCTGATAGTACTCATTTTCTAGCGTCTCCAAAATGAATTGAACACCTTTTGCTATCTTTGAAACTTGTCAATGCTCTGTCACGATTTAGAACTTCACTGGATTGACTTGCTATGACTCCTTCTTTTGGAAGTATGAAATTCAATGGCGTCAATGGGAGAGTTTCTTCCTCTTGACAATAATATGTTATTGGTCTGCGATTAATCAATTCTTCAATTTGGCAAACAATGGTGTGAAAGTCGTTTTGACTGGTCAACTATTTTTTCAATGCAAATCGTAGAGAGTCCTTGACACTTCGCATAAGGCGATCCCAAACGCCTCCAGTCCATGGATCTTTGGAGTATTGAATTTCCAATCAATGAGAAACTGCAAAGAAGTCATAGAAGCAGCTTTCTGAAATGTTTTTGCATTATCAGAACCAACGCTTGATGGAATGCCTCTACGAGCAACAAATTGAGTAAATGCTTTCATGAAGATATCAGTAATTTCCATATGAATCGCTCGAGTTTTCAAACACGCGTTTAAGATAACGTAGAACTACTTCTTTCCAGTAAACAGAATGATCGATCCAAAAAGGTCCAAGCCTATAGATTCAAAAGGTCGCATTGATGCATCAGAAATTCGATGTGGTAGTAAAGCTGCGAATCTTTCGATATTCGGCTTTGTACGATAGCGTCTACATTTTGCGCAGTTGTTGATCACTCTTTTAATGATTGTTCCAGCTTTTATTATCCAAAACCGTCTACGAAAATCCACAAGAATGATCGAGTGTTTAGCATGAAACAATTGCTAACAACAATGTTGAATTAACAATTCTGTATAATGGCAATCATCAAGAAAAATTGGATGCTTTGTGTCGTAAATAAGATCAGATTGCGATAACCTTCCCTTTGCTCTCAAGATCATGTTATCATCCAAAAATGACTCGAGATTATGGAGCCTAGAGTACTTGGAGATTTCATAATTTCTGATCAATTTTTTCTTTCAATCATCTGAAAATGATTTTCTTTAACAGCTTGATGACCCCGTTATCTGCTTTTACAATTCCATCTCTAGCGATGAATAGACTGCTTCCGTTCTAACCTTTGCATCGAGAAATGAAATGCATGATATAGCATGCAGTTCTGAGCAATCTTTGCAATTGAGAGAATCTTGATATATCAATGAAATCTTCTTGTACGATCGCTGGAAGAACTGCACTTTCAATGTCCTCGCACTCTTTCTGTTCTACATGTGTTGCTGTTGATAAGTAAAGAACGCCATTGGGATTGTGAATCTCAGTGGGACCATTGCACCATAAATCTGAATTCAGCAATTTGCAAGTGTGGACATAGCTTTCGTCGTATAATCAGCAGGGTTATGAGCCGTTGGAATGTAGCGCCAGCTGCTTACTGGAATCAAACTTTGTATCTCAAATATCCGGTTCTTCACGAAAACAGGTTGTGTTATTTTTTGGCGCCCTGTTTTCCATTAAAAACAGACCTTCGAATCAGACAAAGCGTAGGCCTACAATTTTGTTACTGTGACATTTGTCAGTTCCTGCTTCAATTGTGTCAAAATCCTTGCAGTTATCAACGCTGCCATTAATTCTAGTTTAGGGATTGCTAAACCATTTTCTGGACATAGTCGTGCTTTTGATGCAATAAAGTTGTTTCTTGAGAATCAGAATTTGATAATTTCCGGTACCCAACTGTACAAATCCCTTTGCTGAGGCATCTCCAAATCCATGTAATTCAACTGAATAGAATTCTGCTTTCAAACCTAAATAGCAAGGAATTCTGAGATCCATAATTTTCTGAAGCTCGCTGTTCAACGAGTTTATCAATCATCGACACAAATATTATTTTGCACTGCTTCAATGGTTTTTCTGTCAGATCATAGAGTAGGTATACTAGGTAGAATGGTAACTCAGCATTTATTAAATCGCCAATGTGCATACAGTTTCGATTTCAATAAATGAACATGGGTCGATACCCAGTACCACCTGTGAGATATGCAGATTTTGCACGTTTGGAGAAATGTAGACGAATTTGACTGATTATAGCAATACAGAATAAGGAATAGTATTCCGCAAATCTTCCATGTCAAGTCAATTTGGAGAGGCAATAACTTAGTGAAATTTGCATTTAGGCTACCATTACTAAAAATTCAGTTCTATTATAATAAGATTATTTTCTTAAGCGTGATCATATCACAAACTGCCACTGAACGATGAAACATCATAATCAAGGAAGCTTATCATAATTAACTTTAAAAGATGTTAATGGGTCCACATTGCAGTTCAGATTCAAGAAATGACGCCTTGTGAATCATAAAATCATAAAATCATGCCGCTAAAAATTGAATTGAAAACATGACATTTCAGCTGAGAAGCACAATGAGATCTCAACTTTTCCTTGAAGGCTTGCATTATAATGTAGTTCATGAAGTTTCCTAAATCATCAGCTTAATTTCTGCTTTATTAAGATGCTTTGTAGCGAATATTCATTCCTTTTGATATCCAACATGTTTCATACTACTTATAAAGGGGCGTCATGTCGGTAGTATATACATTATATAAATTGCAAAAATTTGGCTTTTTAAAAACTGCTCAGATAATTTTTTGGACCGCAGGAACGCAACCACCGCAAAAAAAGAATATTTTCCTATAAAATGTTTTACTAAGTACACATACTTATTTCAGTCGACACCACCTATACATGTACTTACTTTATGTGTGCGATTCTTCATATTTCCGTAAATTATGAGCTATAGTGGAATTCAACAAAAAAGGGTGATGTTCAAAACCCGAAAAGTTACTCGACTAAAGCTAGACGTGGTTGCTTATGTTTTCGGCCATTCATTACTCAGTTTCTCATCAAACCAAAGAAACCTAGTATAATCGCGATCATCTTCGAATAATGAAATGTGCAAGAAGGCACGTTGAATATCTCCAATCATCACAAATTCATATTGTCTGAAGCTCGTCAACACACCGAGAGCGTGCAGTAAAAGATCTGTTCCTGCGTACATGCAATCGTTCACACAGGTCTTGCTGTCATCTACGGCAGAAGCGTCGAAAACTTTGCGCAATTTTGAAGAGATTTCTCCTTCTCGAAAAACAGCATGATGAGGAATATACCTGTAATCATGATTTTTGAAAGGATTGCCAACTTTCTCAATAACTCCTTCATGAAAATATTATTTGATTATGTTGTCGCAGTCTGTCGATTCACCCGTGTGTAAAAGTTTATTTTTTGTTTGATTTAATCTACCTTTACAGTGATACAAGCAATCTGAGCTTAAGCAGGCATAAGATTTCCAAGGAATACGGACAACGTGGCGATTGCTTACAAAACTCATTGTGTTTTCGTGAGCGAATGACTCATCTTTATCGTAAACAGAGAGCTCGCCCTTTGGAAGGATTCCGGCGAGCTCGATGTCCCAACATTTCTGAATGCCTTCAACCGCATTGTCTGTCAAAAGTGGATTACAAGTTACTGTTGTACGAATACCATTTCGTGCCAATTTTCCGTGGACAGTCCTGCCGAAGACTGTTTCAATTGCAACTGTCGTTTAATTTAATCAAATGCATTTTCCTGTAACGAATGTACACTGTATAATAATCGGCTCGATAATATCAGTCAACTTGGACAACTATAGGAAGTCCATCATTATTCAACAAACTAATTACAGTACTATGATGATCGAAATGGAAATCGCAAAGAAGTGATGAAGCAGTCATCTCAACTGGTAACTGTGTTGTCTATCACAACTTTTATGTCGACAATATCATACATTTGTGTCCAACTGTCATTAAATCCAGAAATTCTCAATGCTTGAGATCCGGTTTTTTCGTAGTCAATATCTCGAAGTCTGTCCTGTTTTATAGAAGTCCTATGACTGCTTGAATAGAGCAACGCACGAACGTTGACCAGACCTCTTGACGAATATAGTAGCATTGTAACAATAGGTAAAACGCATTTACCGTTCGGGGGCAAAGTCGATAAATTTACTATTGCATCGTCAACATCATTTTTGTTTCGGAAATGAACCAGTGTATCGTGAGGCTCACCACATTCCTTCCAGGTTCATCTCGCACTCACTGGCCTTATGTTGGCCGAAGCAATTAAAACACAGCACTTTTTCTTTCACTAATTCATATTTTTGTTTGGGAGATCTTTGAAAAGACTTGTGTGATGAATCGTTGCAGAAATTGCACGAGTTTGAACCTGCTGTGTTTTTCAGCATTAGGAACAGGAGCAGAATTGGTGCTTGATTCTTGTTTTCGCACATTTTTCCTTGGGTTGTTGTCATAAAATTTGGAATTTTGACGCAATACTGGCACAATGTTGCATGCTGTATTTTTATGATATTTACCCGATGAAGAATGGGGTCTATTGAACTGTTACAAGATCGGATGATTTCTTGCAACTTTGATTCTTTTTCGAATATCTTAAGAAGTGCATCCATAGTCATCACACTCATTGAGTTTGGCCCACTCATGCTTGATGATCATCGGTACTCGACTGGCAAGTATCTCGCATAAAAATATTTCATAACCGTACGATGCTCCTGATAAAGCTGCGAGACCTCTCATGTTTTCCCCTACATTGTTAACAAATGCACGCAACGATCTAACATCTCAAAAATTTACATTCCTAATATTGAGCATTCACGTACATGTGCACGGAGACGATTCTTTGACCCATGCCTTTCCTTAATAAGGAGTTCAAACACAATTGTGTAGTTATCATTCATCACTGTTAACCCAGCGCAATCGTATTCGGAGCTTCTCCCTTCAAATTCGATTTGAGGTATGCGAAGTTTTCGACATTTAAGAATTTTGCATTGTCGATAGCAGCTGTGAAGCATTCATCAAATTCATGACACTCTAATACATTGCCGGCAAATGGTGGCGTCGTGAGTTTTGGGAGTCGCAAGTTGTTTGACGTATTCAAATCTTTTTTCAATACTTTCATACCTTCATGACTACTCTGAGTAACTTGCGAATTATGTTTTTGAAGCTTTTGTTATTGATGCGCTAATTAATCATCATGCGATACTCCTCGATTTTAACATATTCCTCTTCTAG
Organism: Prostheceraeus crozeri; assembly: GCA_907163375.1. NCBI lineage: Eukaryota > Metazoa > Platyhelminthes > Polycladida > Euryleptidae > Prostheceraeus > Prostheceraeus crozeri. Next base: position 113,441 of record CAJQUW010011635.1, read on the forward strand.
CACACAATCATCACTTCCAATCAAATCATTCTCAATCAACTCGTTTACACTTTCTAAACGACTTGATTGATATTTCAACATATTCAAACAAGCATCTACACTCTAAACCAGCACCTCCTAAATCACACACTGAAGCGAGACACTATTCGTAACTAATAAAAAAATCCTAAAGCAAAGCGTTTTAGGAGGCCAGCGCACTAGTGCTAAGTAAGTAAGTAAGTAATGTGTTTATTGAAAGAAAAATAGAAATCAAAATATACAAGAGTTTATGACAAGATGGTTGAAATTGCAATTTTACACATGAAACATTCTATTGCTGACCGTGACAGGCTGAAATGTACGTCAGTCTTTAGAAGTATGATATAAATTTCATATTTCTGTGCATATTATTCGATCAATAAAAATAAATAATGAACTATTTCCAAAATGTTTAAACTTCACCATTTACAACTATGCAGTACCACACAAAAAAAGAATTTTGGCGTCTTTGAGTTGAAAATGAAGGCAGGCGAAATCTTCCAGTGCGTAACATAATTGGTGGAACATATTCGTGAAGAGGATGTGCGGGAGATCGGCACTTCGATAGAAAATTACATCCTAAAACGTTTCGCATCTCGTCAAAATCAGGAATGATATTGCATCTACAGTCATAGTCGCATATTACACGATGTGCGCGTTTACGAAAATTTTCAATCTTCTGAGATAATTCAGCCGACAATTTGCAAAATAAGGGAGATGCATATATGAATAACGAAAACAATGCAACTCTGAAAAACTTCAATCAATTTTTCTTTCGAAACAAATGGTTTGAGTGTGCGAATAACATACAATCGACGAGTAGCAGACAATAAAATTTTATCAAAATGCTCATTCCATTTGAGATCGTCCGTTACAGTCACACCAAGAATGGTTACCTTTTTAGTTACCTCAATATTGTCATAAATACACGGAATTATGTTACGTTTGCGATGAAAAATCATCTGCTTACACTTTGCGGGATTCAAGAAAAGTTTATTCGTGATTGACCACTCAAGAATCTTAGACAAATGGTCCGGATTGGGATCGTCTATCGTACAGGATTCGATAAGAGTGAGATCATCAGCATACTTTACAAGCTTTCCATTTCGTGAACCTATCAACATTGTGCCTATGAAAACTGAAAAAAGGTACGGTCCAAAAATAGAACCTTGGGGTACACCTGAAGTGACAAGGGATGGTGGACCAACATTGTCACTAACAAGTAAACGCTGACAACGATTTGACAAAAATGAAAACAACCATGCAATAAATCCACAATTGTAATTTTGCTCTATAAAAATATTCATCAGTCTGTTGTGATGTATCTTATCAAAGGCTTTTGAAAAATCTAAACATGTAAGCCTGACACACATATTTTCTGGGTCTTCCATGAAGGACGTAATAGAATTGTGAATATCTATTAGAGCACTGCAGGTTGAGCCAAGCGGCCGAAAGGCATGCTGATTTAACCGGAAAGATTCCAATAGAAGGTTCTTCATATTCAAGATAACGATGCGTTCAAAAAGTTTCGAAATTATTGATAATAACGAGATTGGGCGATAATCATTGATTGTTGGTTTTCTCACCTTGGGAATTGGCTTCACATACGCATTCTTCCAATACAGCGGAAAAGTTCGAGATCTTATTGAGGACTCAAAAATGTGTGCCAGAGGTTCACATATGACGTCAGCACTTTCGCGTAGAAGAAAAGCACTTATTCCATCATAACCAGTTGCTTGATTCGATTTCAAACGTGTAAGATGGTGATGGACAACCATTGAATCAACATTTATGTCCCACTCTTCTTTCGAAAGATGTCTTAGCTCTGTATCAGGCCTGTCATTAAAATATGAATTAAATACATCAGTCAATTCAGAAACAAAAGAACTTCCTTTAGGTCCGATATCTGGATAAGTATTGTTCTTCTGTTTACCTTGAATTTCTCGTACGATGTTCCAAACATTTTTGTCCCGCTTCTGAATTCGATCACTCCAGTTTCTTTTAGCCTTCAGTATTTCGAGTTTGATCTTCTCTTTCAAGTGGTTGAAAACTGGCCAATTTCCTGTGCGATAGGCGACCCATTTATCTTCGATCATAAGCTTTAATAAGGGAGTCATCCAAGGCTTGTCCTGCATAGTCATCACTACTTCACGTCTTGGAATCATGCATAGTGCATCAAAAAATATTTCATAAAAAGAATGGCATTTTTCATCAACATTTTCACCATCGTAAACTTTTCGAAAACAGGATGAATGCAAGCGTTGTAGAAAGTTGTCGATATTATTCCGGCGATAATCAAAAACTGTCTTTACTACCATGTTTCGTTTTAACGGCAATGTGGATTTTAGGAATGCCACTGAATGGTCTGACGTCGAAAGTGGTGGCCTGATCTCTGCGTCTGCTGGAAAGGATTCCTCTAATTCCTCAGAAATCCATACTTGGTCTAAAATAGTTATTGTTCTCTTTAGTATGTCAGCATTCTATTTCACGCAACCTCCTAAAATTCTAGTGTGTCGCGCTTTAGGATGCAGATTTCTTCGATTTTAGGAGGTGACAGTTTACAGTGATGTCAGTTTCATCGCTGTATGAATCTTTTCACAAAGCTCTAAAATGCGTTTGATTGTTTTTGTGACAGATGCCCTCATAAAACGTAGCGTTACTTTGTTGCTAATGATGCACGAATATGCACACTAAACAAGTGCTCAAAAATGTCAGAAATTCAAGACAGTGCGCATAGACAATGTTGAAGTTATGCAATTAATGCGAAATAAATGCTTCTAATTTTATTGATTGACCTTAAATGATGAATAGCAAATATTACTATATGGGCACAATGAATATGAAATGGTTCAATGAAACAAAGTACCATTTATTATTTTTTACCATTTATATATTTATGTCCAATGACTACTCGAATCGATAATTCAAATGCAAATTATCTTACGTTAAATCCCTTAGTATATGTTTACAAAGTTGAATATCAATATTGAAGACTATGAAATGTTCAAAACCACAAACGCAAGTTCAACCAAAGCAATGTTTGTCCACCAAGATCAAATGTTTACCAAAATGTGTTGTGTCCACCAAATACAAAACATCATCTACACGCATCAAGAATTCACCAATGTCTGTTACCAAGAATTTATCAATGTGTATACGTCATCTACACGCATCCTATATTGGCCGTGATCCTCACCCGGGTCACCAAAAATGTTGTGATGCGAATGTAATTCAATGAAAAACAAATGCAATTCCTTGATTCCTTTATGGTCAATTTACATCATATCACAATATGGAAGGCACAAGTACAAAATTTGAAATGACTGTCCGAGAAATTGCAACATGGCAATAAGGAAGATATCTTGAGCATGCTTGAGACAAGAAAATGTTTATTGAGGTATCTATAATACATAGGTTTCATAACATGTGTTAAGAAGGCCCTCCAACTCTCAACGACTTCAACTTTAATATCGACTTTGTGTTTCTCTAGCTTAAGTTAGACTTCCTGAAGACTTTTAAGTATATGGGTGCGTATTAAATAATAGGTTATTTAGTGTAAGCTGGTATTTTGCGAGCTATGATTTTATCTAAATAACCTTTGTAGTTTTGTTTTTTGATTAGCCAAAGCTGATGACAATTAACTGTTGAATATCCACTCTATGTGAATATCTAAACTTAGGCCAATAGATCATCGCACAATAGTTCATACATAGAGCAAATATATATACGTAGAGTGTCGACTCAAAAAAGTATCTGTATAAAGTGAAATTTTCTATATAAAAAGATTCAGTTTTTTTGCGGACATTGCGTTCCTGCAGTCCAAAAATTATTTGAGCAGTTTTTGAAAAGCTAAAATTTTTCAAATTATTCCTGTTTTTATATACTACCGAGATGACGTCCTCTTTATAAGTAGTATAAAACAAGTTGGATATCAAAGGAATGAATATTTGCTAATAAGCATCATAATTAACCTGATGATAAGAAAATTTCATGAGCCGCATTATAATGGAAGTCTTCATGAAAAAATCGAAATCTGATTTTGCTTTCTCGGCTGAAATTTCTAGTTTTTAATTCAATTTTCACCGGCATGATTTTATGATTCACTAAATTGATGCTTCATTTCTTGAATCTGAATAGTGATGTGGACCCATTTACATCTTTCAGAGTTAATTGAAATCATTGTCTTTGATTATTTTATGTGATTTTGCTCTGGCAGGTTGCCTGTGATATGATCACGCTTAACAAGATATTCTTGAGGTTGAGCATGAAGTAATAGGAATCCATCGAATTGCTAATTTAACAAACATTACCTCTCCAAGACTGTCATGACACTGAGAATCTGTAAAATACCATCATTCCTTCTGCATTACTATCATGATCACTCAATTCCGTTATTATTTCTTCAAAACTGCAAAAAATTTGCACATCTCACATTTGGCAACAATTACCAACTACATCCCCTCGAGTTCATTTAATAAAATCGAAAGTGTATACACATTGGGGATTTAATAAATGCGGAGCTACCACTCTACCTAATATGCTTACTCTATGGTTTTTGCATTTAGTACTAAACTTAACTTCCTATTTTTGGCATTAGCAAATGATTGCAGAGCTGAGCATAAAAAACAAGCAAAACGACAACAAGTTGAATAATAAGCTTGATTAGTTTTCGACGAAGCCCAACAGGCTGTGAAATTAAGAGTTTGTAGATCGGGTTTTCTTTCTGGAGCTTGTTAGCAGGACGGTGGTTTTATGAAAGAATTTATGGTAGACCGAGGTGTCTCGTAACTTACATGTAAGAGCTTGAATGTAAGTTTCGAGAAAATTTGATATAAGCAATTCAACATAAATTATCAATCCTGCAAGTTGAAATTGGGATAGTTTCAGCCACAGCTTGTAAGTCTTGCAAGTTATAATTGCAATTGTGAAGCAGCGTTTGTGTTGTTGAATATAATCAATGATGAAAACGAACATCCAAGAATTAAAACTCATCCAACGTGGTTGTTACTTTGCATTTCGCTAACTAAATGGGTTTCACGTTGCTTCATTCTTAAATTATCTCAGCAGCTCATCTTGGAAGACGTCCAATTATTGCAAGTTTCGTGTGACTGCAAGTCAGCTTGCAAGTTAATGCAAGTGCAGCGCAAGAATGTCCACCAGTGTGAATAAATGACGGCTAGCTACAAGCATGAAGTTAAGTCTATCATAGTAGTGCAATAATGGATAGTAAATCGCTTTCATGGCCAATGTTCCCATTGTGGGAACTTCCTGTAGAATGAAAAATAGTGATTATACTTTAATATCAAATGCTTTTCTTGCTTCCTTTCACACAGCCAGGGACAACATAAATTGAATTATAATCTTGGTCAACTCACTGCTAATTCATATAGCGTGCAAAAATGGTTTAACAGCTAATGCAGTTGCTTTACAATACTTAAAATTTTAGACTTCTCATGTGCAAATTAAGAGGTGGGCGCGATTCAGAAAAATGAAGTTACGATTGACGATATTAACCGATTCGCCAATTAGGAGCTCCAATTTGTGATTATCCGATTCGATTACCATTTGTTCAAGCGATTCAATCATCCAATTCGACTATCAGATGAAATGAAACTCATTTTAAATCAATCATCTTAGCACTCCATCAAAAATTTGTAGCATACTCCAAATATCAATTCCAATTCAACTTTTTAAACTTCGGATAATAAAAAATACGAGGGCACTTGCAGCTGACAATTACACAGAAAAATTTCTAAATGAACTTGTGTTTTTTGAAGCACAGTTCCAAAGAACTCGGAGGCTCAAACTGTCTGATCTGTCCGCCCGTTCGTCGACATTTATGGTTGTATGCGGTTGGTGCTCATTACTGGGAGCTCTGGCCACTACAAGTGTTGTTAGTGCTGGTTAAAAATTTCTTCATTCTCTATTCTTCTGTCTGGCTATATGGCTGTGAGCTGGTGCAACTCCAACAAAAAAATGAGAGGATTTTCCTTCATCAACGACTTATACACGATTACTAGGACCCTGTATATAGTAGCCCCCCTACAAAAGTGGGATTGTCAGACGCTTATTGTCTGGTGACTGAGTGCAAAGATGCTGTGAGCATTGGTCGAGTGGTCGTATTGTTTTGATACTAGTAGTAATAAAAGGTCCATAATAAACACAGCGCGCCCCCCCCTCCCCTCCCCCCCCCTGGAACGACAGAGTGTCGTGGTCGGCCGCCGTGGTGCTACGGGTCTGACTCCCCCCCTCTGCAACGACAGAGTGTGAGACTCGGGTGAGTTGGTCCGACCGCCTGGTTGACGTGGGCGACCGTCTAGGTTGACGTGGGCGACCGTCTAGGTTGTCGTGGATGGTGAAATGGCTGCCAGATTCAGCGTAAAATTCTGCATCTGTGGTGTGATTTCCAGCTCAATCGGCGAGAAAAAATTTTTCTTCAAAATTTTAACAGAGTTAAAATTTGGGACGTTTAGGTGTGTAGCGTCAAAACAAACCATCGGATGAGAAAACGGAGGCCAGATTCGGATTCAGCGTGAAATTCTGCATCGGTATGGTGAGTTTCAAGTCAATCGGAGAGAAAAAATTTTCGCTCACGTCCCCCCCCTCTGGACAGCTCGCTTCGATTTTGGCTTCCAGTGGACGGATTTTGTCGTGCCATAGCTCGTTTGAAAGCTAAGAGTGAGACAAAATCACTGAAAGAATCGGCTTGTTCCTATCTGTCTTCGTTTAGATGTGAGACGCCATTTACGATTTTGGGACATTGGCGAAAAACGACAGAGTTAGAATTTGGGACGTTTTGGACTCTAGCTTCAAAACGAAGCATCGGATTGGAAAACGGATTTCAGATTTGGAATCAGCGTGAAATTCTCTATCTGTATGGTGAGTTTCAAGGCAATCGGCGAGAAAAAATTTTCAACATTTTTCGAAAAAACGACAGAGTTAGAATTTTTGCGATGGCTGCCTACTGTAGAGCCAAAACGAAGCATCGGATGGGAAAACGGAGGCCAGATTCGGATTCAGCGTCAAATTCTACATGGAAATGGTGTATTTCCAGCTCAATCGGAGAGAAAAAATTTTCGCTCACGTCCCCCCCCTCTGGACAGCTCGCTTCGATTTTGGCTTCCAGTGGACGGATTTAGTCGTGCCATAGCTCGTTTGAAAGCTAAGAGTGAGACAAATTCACTGTAAGAATCGGCTTGTTCCTGTCTGTCTTCGTTTAGATGTGAGACGCCATTTAAGATTTTGGGAGATTGGCGAAAAACGACAGAGTTAGAATTTGGGACGTTTTGGGCTGTAGCTTCAAAACGAAGCATCGGATTGGAAAACGGATTTCAGATTTGGAATCAGCGTGAAATTCTCTATCTGTATGGTGAGTTTCAAGGCAATCGGCGAGAAAAAATTTTCAACATTTTTCGAAAAAACGACAGAGTTAGAATTTTTGCGATGGCTGCCTACTGTAGAGCCAAAACGAAGCATCGGATGGGAAAACGGATTTCAGATTTGGAATCAGCGTGAAATTCTCTATCTGTATGGTGAATTTGAACGCAATCGGAGAGAAAAATTTCACTGACCTCCCCCCCCCTCGGGGGATAGCTTGCTTCGATCTTGGCTTCCAGTGGACGGATTTAGTCGTGCAATAGCTCGTTTGAAAGCTAAGAGTGAGACAAATTCACTGTAAGAATCGGCTTGTTCCTATCTGTCTTCGTTTAGATGTGAGACGCCATTTAAGATTTTGGGAGATTGGCGAAAAACGACAGAGTTAGAATTTGGGACGTTTTGGACTCTAGCTTCAAAACGAAGCATCGGATTGGAAAACGGATTTCAGATTTGGAATCAGCGTGAAATTCTCTATCTGTATGGTGAGTTTCAAGGCAATCGGCGAGAAAAAATTTTCAACATTTTTCTAAAAAAAACGACAGAGTTAGAATTTTTGCGATGGCTGCCTACTGTAGAGCCAAAACGAAGCATCGGATGGGAAAACGGATTTCAGATTTGGAATCAGCGTGAAATTCTCTATCTGTATGGTGAATTTGAACGCAATCGGAGAGAAAAATTTCACTGACCTCCCCCCCTCGGGAGAGCTTGCTTCGATCTTGGCTTCCAGTGGACGGATTTAGTCGTGCAATAGCTCATTTGAAAGCTAAGAGTGAGACAAAGTCACTGAAAGAATCGGCTTGTTCCTATCTGTCTTCGTTTAGATGTGAGACGCCATTTAAGATTTTGGGACATTGGCGAAAAACGACAGAGTTAGAATTTGGGACGTTTTGGGCTGTAGCTTCAAAACGAAGCATCGGATTGGAAAACGGATTTCAGATTTGGAATCAGCGTCAAATTCTCTATCAGCATGGTAAGTTTCAAGTCAATCGGAGATTTTGAAGTCAATCGGAGAGAAAAATTTTCAACATTTTTCGAAAAAACGACAGAGTTAGAATTTTTGCGATGGCTGCCTACTGTAGAGCCAAAACGAAGCATCGGATGGGAAAACGGAGGCCAGATTCGGATTCAGCGTCAAATTCTACATGGAAATGGTGTATTTCCAGCTCAATCGGAGAGAAAAAATTTTCGCTGACGTCCCCCCCCTCTGGACAGCTCGCTTCGATTTTGGCTTCCAGTGGACGGATTTAGTCGTGCAATAGCTCGTTTGAAAGCTAAGAGTGAGACAAATTCACTGTAAGAATCGGCTTGTTCCTGTCTGTCTTCGTTTAGATGTGAGACGCCATTTAAGATTTTGGGAGATTGGCGAAAAACGACAGAGTTAGAATTTGGGACGTTTTGGGCTGTAGCTTCAAAAAGAAGCATCGGATTGGAAAACGGATTTCAGATTTGGAATCAGCGTGAAATTCTCTATCTGTATGGTGAATTTGAACGCAATCGGAGAGAAAAATTTCACTGACCTCCCCCCCCCCTCGGGAGAGCTTGCTTCGATCTTGGCTTCCAGTGGACGGATTTAGTCGTGCAATAGCTCGTTTGAAAGCTAAGAGTGAGACAAATTCACTGTAAGAATCGGCTTGTTCCTATCTGTCTTCGTTTAGATGTGAGACGCCATTTACGATTTTGGGACATTGGCGAAAAACGACAGAGTTAGAATTTGGGACGTTTTGGGCTGTAGCTTCAAAACGAAGCATCGGATTGGAAAACGGATTTCAGATTTGGAATCAGCGTGAAATTCTCTATCTGTATGGTGAGTTTCAAGGCAATCGGCGAGAAAAAATTTTCAACATTTTTCGAAAAAACGACAGAGTTAGAATTTTTGCGATGGCTGCCTACTGTAGAGCCAAAACGAAGCATCGGATGGGAAAACGGATTTCAGATTTGGAATCAGCGTGAAATTCTCTATCTGTATGGTGAATTTGAACGCAATCGGAGAGAAAAATTTCAGTGACCTCCCCCCCCTCGGGAGAGCTTGCTTCGATCTTGGCTTCCAGTGGACGGATTTAGTCGTGCAATAGCTCGTTTGAAAGCTAAGAGTGAGACAAATTCACTGTAAGAATCGGCTTGTTCCTATCTGTCTTCGTTTAGATGTGAGACGCCATTTAAGATTTTGGGACATTGGCGAAAAACGACAGAGTTAGAATTTGGGACGTTTTGGGCTGTAGCTTCAAAACGAAGCATCGGATTGGAAAACGGATTTCAGATTTGGAATCAGCGTGAAATTCTCTATCTGTATGGTGAGTTTCAAGTCAATCGGAGAGAAAAAATTTTAAACATTTTTCGAAAAAACGACAGAGTTAGAATTTTTGCGATGGCTGCCTACTGTAGAGCCAAAACGAAGCATCGGATGGGAAAACGGATTTCAGATTTGGAATCAGCGTGAAATTCTCTATCTGTATGGTGAATTTGAACGCAATCGGAGAGAAATATTTCACTGACCTCCCCCCCCCTCTGGACAGCTCGCTTCGATCTTGGCTTCCAGTGGACGGATTTAGTCGTGCAATAGCTCGTTTGAAAGCTAAGAGTGAGACAAATTCACTGAAAGAATCGGCTTGTTCCTATCTGTCTTCGTTTAGATGTGAGACGCCATTTAAGATTTTGGGACATTGGCGAAAAAACGACAGAGTTAGAATTTGGGACGTTTTGGGCTGTAGCTTCAAAACGAAGCATCGGATTGGAAAACGGATTTCAGATTTGGAATCAGCGTCAAATTCTCTATCAGCATGGTGAGTTTCAAGTCAATCGGAGAGAAAAATTTTCAACATTTTTCGAAAAAACGACAGAGTTAGAATTTTTGCGATGGCTGCCTACTGTAGAGCCAAAACGAAGCATCGGATGGGAAAACGGAGGCCAGATTCGGATTCAGCGTCAAATTCTGCATCGGTATGGTGAATTTGAACGCCATCGGAGAGAAAAAATTTTCGCTGACGTCCCCCCCCTCTGGACAGCTCGCTTCGATTTTGGCTTCCAGTGGACGGATTTTGTCGTGCCATAGCTCGTTTGAAAGCTAAGAGTGAGACAAATTCACTGTAAGAATCGGCTTGTTCCTATCTGTCTTCGTTTAGATGTGAGACGCCATTTAAGATTTTGGGACATTGGCGAAAAACGACAGAGTTAGAATTTGGGACGTTTTGGGCTGTAGCTTCAAAACGAAGCATCGGATTGGAAAACGGATTTCAGATTTGGAATCAGCGTGAAATTCTCTATCTGTATGGTGAGTTTCTTGGCAATCGGCTAGAAAAAATTTTCAACATTTTTCGAAAAAACGACAGAGTTAGAATTTTTGCGATGGCTGCCTACTGTAGAGCCAAAACGAAGCATCGGATGGGAAAACGGAGGCCAGATTCGGATTCAGCGTCAAATTCTACATGGAAATGGTGTATTTCCAGCTCAATCGGAGCACTAGAACCGGAGATAGACGGGAATTTTTAGTGTGTTGGATGATGGGTATTACGTCATTCGCTGATCGCCACACACTATATAAGCTGGGAACCGACGGAGATTGTCCATTTAGAGGAGAACGTTGTCAGAGGTAGGTCGTCTCTTGAGCTCCGATGTAGCTTCGGACATTCCAAATTCCGGTTTCTGTAAGAAAACCGACTTAGAAAATTTCATTGTGATATCAGCTAAGGCGTCAGATTAGAGGTTCGCCAGGAGATGGCCTTCGTCTCCAGGCCATAAAAGACTCCAAAACTTTAAAGGCTTGTAACTTTGCTTCTACAAGTTCGTTTGACTTGATTCAAAAAAAGGTTCGTCGTATTGACCTGCCTAAGTGATGGATACTTATAAAATTTCATAAGTAGTGCTAAAAAGTTGAAATTTTAAATTCACTAGTTTTGGAGGTTTTTCTGGGGTTTTCGAACTGTGAAGTCAATGAAAGATTTTTAATGATGTCTGAGCCAGTCTTTCATGGTTGAATTTAAGCGGTTTTCACTGGAAGCGAGCAAGACACGGAGAGTTTTGCTGTAATATTCACGGGAGGGGTGTTCCTTCGGGACGGCGGGACGATGCCGTAGTGATAAGTGTGGCAATGGGAATGTGTATATTTGAAGACGAAACCGCTGGGGGAACTCAATGTTCATGTTGGGCATTTGACACAAGCTCTCACCGTAGCACTTTTGAAACGCCAATCGGTTGAGTCTTAGCTATTTGTCATGGGATGGCCTCTAAACATTCTCCATTGCAAAACGCTGGTGAATCAAAGACTTTACGGTTGCTAATCAAGATTTGATCAAGAGCAATAATCTTGGGATGTTTCCTCAAGGTTTTCAAGTGATGCGCAGTTCAAATCTGATGCTATCAGATTTTAAATTTAACTAAGTCTAAGGCACTGCTTTGAGGGGTTAGATCCCAGCTACTGTTCACTACTTTGACTCGGCGTTCTGTTACCACTTCGGGGCAGTGACAATGATGTCTTAAGCTGTAAATAGCGGGTATCGGGGAAGATCTCTCACTTCCCTAGTGATAAGTACAATGCCTTCGGGCTGTCGACGGGATCGAGTGCCACTCACTACACTCAAATCTATCATTCCTCACTAAGTGTAAATGACTGACTATACATTTGTCCTGCTATCAGGTTATTTTTGACTTGCTATCTAGTTGAATAGTCTCTTGCTATCAAGAGATTCACTTCTGCTCATAAAGCACATCATCGCTGTAATACCTCCTTTGCTCGAGCGTTCCTTCGGGACGGGGGTAACTGCGTAGAGGGATTGTGTTGCGGGTTGTTCGTCGTTTGTTAGACCGAAACTCTGAGCCGTTGCTCATGTTGGGCGTTGATTCATACTCAACGTGACGCTTTCTCTCGCCAGGTCAGAGTACTTCAGCCATTCGACAAAGGTTAGTCTTTATGATATGGAGTAGAGTGAAATGTAATTCATTAGATGTCCCTTCAATGATTGCTCCCTGATAAACGTTGATGAGACCAATGAAATGATTCTCATATTCCCTTTTCAGTGATTTGATATCTACTAACCAACACTACCGTATAATCGTCCACTAATGGGGCAAAGACATGATTAGAGCCTCCACGCGGTTTTGCCCTGGGCAGTCTTATAGACTGGCGATACATATCATATTAAGTGAACTCTGCTATCAGTCAACTTGAACGTTGCGTCGCATTAGAGGGGTATATATAACCGAACTGCCTACACATTTCATTTCATTTCAATCATGCAGACGCGAACAGTCAAGTCAGCTCATCCTCGCGGACCGCAGTTAAGGCCGCGAAATTTATTTGAGGAGTTTGTCAGGCTAGAGGGCCAAGGACAGAGTTTTTAAATAATCTTGCTTCGGATCTGGCAATCCGATGACAGCAACTGCTGTCAATCCAAACGGAATGGCGCTTACATTCCACTTTTTAGCAGCCATGTACCAGTTAGTGTGGAAGTCTGACAGTGCTACCAAAGAGGCAGAGTCAAAGACTCATTCAGCAGAATTGGTACGGGTGTAAGATGACGTTACTCCCGGCGGAACGAACCATACCGGCGTCTCTTAAGGGCCACCATGGGGCAAGACATGATAGAACCCTCCTCGCGCGGTTTGCCCTGGGCAGTTTCGGGACTGGCGAATACTATCATATAAGTTGAAATCTGCTATCAGTCAACTTGAACGTTGCAAATGAAAAGTTTCGGTTGTAATATTCCTTTCGAGGGCGTTTGTAAAGGGCGGGCGGTGTGAATGAAACCCGTAGCATATGGTATACGCAAGGGACATTCGGCAATGGTCAATCTTGTTAAAACCTCTCTGCGTCATGTTGCAAGTTGATTGCCTCTGTCTCAACGTAGTATGCATTGCGCAGGGCGGACATTTAGCCAACTGTCGAACGGTTGCCTAAAACTTTCAAAGAATACGTATGAGAACAAGAGTTCTACCTGTCTTATCACTGAGATGAATTGATGAATGGTATGCAGGGGGGAGGACACTCACGGCACACGCAACTAACTTCTCTTCTTCCGTAGGCTAACAAGCTTCTTTACTTGGATCGCAAAGGTCGATTGCTATACAGAAAATGTAAGATATCATAATTTTATTTAACACTTTTTCATTACCATCATCACCATATGAAGTGTCATTAATAATTTTACAGTTAGGGGGGGGGGGGGGGGGGGGGGGGGGATATAAGGTGTTACTATTTCCAATTGAATAAGTATACATGGGTTAAATCATCCACCTTAAGCCAATAGTTAGTCTAACAAGCTCTTTTCCCATGGATCGCTGTGGATTGTTCCTGTATAGAGTGTGCTATCTACAATTTATTTAACACTATTTTATCTACATCCTCTTATGAAGTGTCTAAGATTTACAAGTAGTATAGGTGCTATATTTGTATATGAAAAGATAAAGTTTACAGTTTAAGGATTGAAAATAATGTTTAAAATGTTGTTGTGGTTCGACCTAACGGTCTTATTGTATGTATGATGAACAAAATACAGTTTACAAGAAAAAAAGTAAAGTTTCACACTTTTCAAGTTAAGAATAAAGTTTATTGTTTATATGTTAGAAATAAAATAAGTTTCAATAGTGATCTGCGTTAGAATAAAGTTTATTTGTTTGTATATCAAAATAACGTTTCAGGAGTATAAAGTTAGAATAAGTTTCATTAGTGCCTATTGTAGAATAAAGGTTTGTAAAAGTTTGTAAAACAAGATCGAAGATTACTAGTTTACGTTCGACTAAGTGTACCTTAAAATAAATAATAATGTTCACGTGTTAAAGCGTTGATGCAACGATGAACAATTAATAAGCTGAAAAGTTTTAGATTCACTTTAACATTATCATATGTTTACAGATAGAAATGTATCACAGCAAAGCTACTTCATGAGTTAGTTTGCCAGGAGTGTATCATCTCAAACTTTTACTCCGACTGCGGAACATTGATTCCATGATGAAGATTTTAAACATTAGATTCGATGTCGAACATGATTTACTAGTTTGCATGTTAGACTAAGCGTTCTATATTTGTAAACGAAAGTTATAGTTTACAGTTGACAGATTAAAAAATGAAGTTTCACCAGTTTACAAGTTAAGAATAAATTTTATCTGCTTGTATGTTAGAAATGAAATAAAGTTTCACCAGTTTACGAGTTAAAAATAAAGTTTCAATAGTGTGTACGTTAGAAATAAAGTTTCAATAGTGCGTATGTTAAGAATAAAGTTCTATCTGTTTGTATGTTAGAAATAAAATGAAGCTTCACCAGTTTACAAGTTAACAATAAATTTTATCTGCTTGTATGTTAGAAATGAAATAAAGTTTCACCAGTTTACGAGTTAAAAATAAAGTTTCAATAGTGTGTACGTTAGAAATAAAGTTATAATAGTGCGTATGTTAAGAATAAAGTTCTATCTGTTTGTATGTTAGAAATAAAATGAAGCTTCACCAGTTTACAAGTTAAGAATAAAGTTTTATCAGCTTGTATGTTAGAAATAAAATGAAGTTTCACCAGTTTACAAATTAAAAATAAAGTTTCAATAGTGTGTACGTTAGAAATAAAGTTTCAACCGTTTACAAGTTAAAAATAAAGTTTCAACAGTGTCTACGTTAGAAATAAAGTATTATCTGTTTGTAATTACAATCGTAGGATTTACTAGTTTGCAAGTTAGACTCAACATTCTACTAGTTGTAAATGAAAAATATCGTTTCAACAGTTTACAGATTAAAATAAAGTTTCAATAGTGTGTATGATGGAAATAAAGTTTAAGCGCTTTGTGCGTTAGAAATAAAGTTTCACCCGTTTACAAGTTAAAAATAAAGTTTCAACAGTGTGTACGTTAGAAATAAAGTTTTAGCTGTTTATATGTCAGAAACAAAATAAAGTTTCAACCGTTTACAAGTTGAAAAATAAAGTTTCAACAGTGTGTACGTTAGAAATAAATGAAAGTAAGAACTTCATCGTATGAGTATTCAAAGCATGTTTTGTAAATCAAATGTGTGTAGTACTGACATGATAGAATCGCGTTAGAAATAAAGTTTCAGCCGTTTACAAGTTAAAAATAGAGTTTCAACAGTGTGTACATTAGAAATAAAGTTTTAGCTGTTTATATGTTAGAAACAAAATAAAGTTTTATTTCTAACATACAAGCTGATAAAATTTTATTCTTAACTTGTAAACTGTTGAAACTTCATTTTATTTCTAACATACAAACAGATAGAACTTTATTCTTAACATACACACTATTGAAACATTAGTTTTAACTTGCAAACTATTGAAACTTTATTTTTAACTTGTTAACGGTTGAAACTTTGTTTTATTTCTAACATACAAACAGATAAAACTTTATTCTTAACTTGTAAACTGATGAAACTTCATTTTATTTCTAACATTCAAACAGATAGAACTTTACTCTTAACATACACACTATTGAAACTTTATTTTTAATGTGTTAACTATTGAAACTTTATTTTTAACTTGTAAACGGTTGAAACTTTGTTTTATTTCTAACATACAAACAGATAGAACTTTATTCTTAACATACACACTATTGAAACTTTATTTCTAACGTACACACTATTGAAACTTTATTTTTAACGTGTAAACTGGTGAAACGTTATTTCATTTCTAAAATACAAGCAGATAAAATTTATTCTTAACTTGTAAACTGGTGAAACTTCATTTTATTTCTAACATATAAACAGATAGAACTTTATTCTTAACATACACACTATTGAAACTTTATTCTTAACTTGTAAACTATTGAAACTTTGTTTCTAACGTACACATTGAAACTTTATTTTTAACTTTTAAACTGGTGAAACTTTATTTCATTTCTGACATACAAGCAGATGAAACTTTATTCTTAACTTGTAAACTGGTGAAACTTCATTTTATTTCTAACATATAAACAGATAGAACTTTATTCTTAACATACACACTATTGAAACTTTATTCTTAACTTGTAAACTATTGAAACTTTGTTTCTAACGTACACATTGAAACTTTATTTTTAACTTTTAAACTGGTGAAACTTTATTTCATTTCTGACATACAAGCAGATGAAACTTTATTCTTAACTTGTAAACTGGTGAACCTTCATTTTTATTTCTAACATATAAACAGACAGAACTTTATTCTTAACTTGTAAACGGTTGAAACTTTGTCTCTAACGTGCACATTATTGAAACTTTATATTTAACTTTTAAACTGTTGAAACTATATCTTTCGTTTACAAATAGTAGAACGCTTAGTCTAACTTGCAAACTAGTAAATCTTGTTCGTCATCGAATCTAACTGTTTAAATCTTCATCATGGAAATCAATGTTCCGCAGTCATTTGAAAAAGATATGATCGCCCCAAAGTGATTTGATTCTACCTATTTCTGTTGGTGAGAAAAAGGAATACATTTTGCGTGATTTCATTCATGATAAAGACGCTTCATATGGAATAGTCGAGAAGATGTTTGAATCTATTTTCTATCATCCCGTCGTCAAACAAACTATACCCTCTATTACTATCAAAATTACCAATGGTTTACAAGAGTGCATCCATGTGAAAGATACTAAATCCCTCGTAACTTTAGTGTTTCGGAAAACAAAGTGAAGTCATTGTGATGTGTTTATTGAAATAAAAATATGTATATGAAAAAGTCTTTTCACAGATATAGGGAAATGAGCTGACTGTAGGCATATATTCACAAGGAAGAAACGATCTCATGCGATACATAAAACAACCATGTATATCTACAAAAAGCAACATCAAAATACTGAGTTAAAGTTGATTATGTCAATACATCTCCTGAATGTGGTAGCGTGAGTTTTATTCTTTTGGGTGGAGGTATGTTTGTGTCAGGATGTCCATGTGGAAGAGATGTGTTATGTCCTATCCAACACCTCTTATCTTCCATGCTGAAAGTGCTCGTTTCTTGAACGTGTGCGTTTTCACAGTATGAACTTGAGATTTTAAGATTGTCATATTGACAAACGTTATAGTTTAATTTTTATAGGCCTTTTTATAGGACCGATGTTTCATTTTGTGAACAATGGATTTTGATATACCTTTAGCACGCTTAATACTATCTGCACATTCTTTTAATTTCATGGAATACATTTTAGGACGGAGGAGAATCATTTCATCTATTTCCTTTCCTGCTGTTTCATCCTTAAAACAACCAAGTTTGGCTTTATTCTGTATGGAATAGAGTGGATGAGTGGGATTGTAGTTAGATGTATCGAAATATTTTTCTAATGACTTACCTACTTCATTAAAATTTAAATCTTTTTGAGTGGTAATTCCTAAAAAGAAACTATCTGTATCACCACCCAGAAAGCGAACCTCTTTTACGAGAGGGCATGGTTTTAATATTTTGTAGAAGAGTTGATACATTTCAAGCTTGGAATAATCTAAAACGGTTTGCCCAATATAGATGGGTTTGCACAACTCAACTTCAGATTTTATCATTTTAACACCTACAAGATCCTCATCGATGATGTCTCTATCAATGAAAAGAGGTGATGAGGTCAATTTGTGATATTTTTGTTCATCAACGACTAGTTTGTAGTTCATACGTTTTCTAACATCCTCCATGATCTTTCCGAAAAGACTGTTATTCTTATATTTATAAAAATCCTTTTCAAAATTATTTTGGGCGAGTGCACGTTTTTGACTGTTACTATCTATGTAGGGTTTGAGGAAGGCTTTCTGTCTAAATTTGATAATGCGGTGAACTGACTTTAGAAGCATGCCCATTTCTAAATAGAATTTTAGTATGCAGAAGTGTACGAGATAATTTTTCTTATCATATTGGGTGAGCAAAAGTTTGCGGCATGGTTTGTACCTTGGCTGTCCACACTCTGTTAAGTTATTATGAAATTGTGACATGAATGGTGAAAACATATCTTCAGTGACTTCACCAGATTCAGGTGCGAGTGGGAAATCAGCAGTTTTATTTTTAATACTATTTGGATAAATCAAATCCACTTCAAAATAATATCCCCAATCACCTTCATCTGGAATCTTCAGAATGTTTGAAGGGTTGGAGTAATACGTAAGCTCATCTTGATTTAACCAACTAAACTCGGAATGAGGTAGTGGTTTAGACAGTGAACTGCCATATAAATTATTTTGGTCATAGTACTTTAGGTGGATATGATCATTACCTACTGTTTTAGATTTTATGTGATGTTTATTCACAAATGTGAGACCACCGCGTATTCCGCGCTCAAATATGTTATACATCTCGGGGTCTTGTAAGAGATGGATGGTCTCACCAGTCATTTTAAAGGCTGATTTAAAGGACATGGCTGGTAGACTGACAAAGTGGACAGGATCTAATTTGTCTTCTTCTAATGCCACTCGTCGAAATTCCTGAAAAACATCAGCCAGCAAAATGACATCTAATTCTAAGTAAGCGATCATATAATCGCCAAACGTTTTACAATCAAATTTTAACCATGCCTCTTGAGCATGTTCATAGTCCTCTACTGGACAATCTTGACCCGTCAAATCGTTTTGGAATTTGTCAATGGAAGGAAGGGTTGTTTCATTTAGTTTAGACACTGAGCTAAAATACGCATAGGGAAAGACTCCTTTGCGAGTGATTATTTCATCCGTTAAGTTTGGATAGTGTTTCTTCAAAGTTTGACTATGGGGAAGAAACTTGAGATTACGAACGAGAGAAGCTAGTGACGCTGACATGAATTGGAATGAATCTAAAAATTTTATTTCGAAGAAGACTGTCTTATTTTCTTTAGTTTTATCTACTGGTACTTTTGCTGTCATTGCCATGAATTTTTCCCTCGTTTGCGCTATTACATTAAACTGCCACGATTTCATCTGGCTCAACCCTCCTTTTATGAGCATATGACTGTCATAGCCCTTACAGTTATGAAAAATGACGGGTAGTGCACGACGTCTCAACCTAAGTGAAAAGTTACATTTGGAGCAGAGTGCGTTTCTAAATTTACCAGTGATGTGATCATGATCACGCACTTTCTTAATTTTATCGTCATCAAACGTTTTATGACATTTAGGGCACGATGTGCAACTTTCAAATTTTTGTTTGTCTTCATCTGACATATGTAGTGACTTACGCTGCAATTGGGAATCATATGATTGTTGAAATTTGGCAGCTTTATCGAGAAATTCTAGAAATTTTGAAATGCAATCTTCACCTTGCCAAGTATGCATTTTGTTTTGTCTATTCCTAAAGTGGTCATGCCATACTTCATAGCAGGATATGGCTGCTGGCTTGTGGATGATATCATCAATGTAGCATTCTATGTCTGCGTAAATGACACGCAGGGGACTTAATTCGTCACCATTATCCCTATGTGAAAATATTTTATCTTTGGGCATGCGTTCCATTTGTAATTTACCTCGCTTGCACCATTCATAGTGAGTTTCAAATTTATCTTTACTCCAAAAGGAGCGGATGCAGCGGTCGCATACAAAATGTTAACCTCTTTTAGAGTGCCCCAAGTGAGTGTACAAGCGAGAGATTTTGGGAATACCACAGTAGTGCCATTCCTCGCTATCATCTTGTTTTACTAATAAGAGGTTGACTACACGTTCATAACAAGTTGAACGTGAATTATAGCGGGCACCCTTCAACCCCTTCTCCCACACGTGAACGACAATTTTAATCTGATTATGTTTTTCGAACGTTTCTACATCTTTGATTTTCATGTTGTTACTATCACAACCTTCAAAGTCTAGTTCATCCTCCCACTGTCTATAGCTATAGGTGCGATCTCGATGCGCGTTGATATCATTATAGTGAAGGATGGATAGGACTGCATATTTGAAACACTGTGATTTACAATCAACATTGATGACAGCTTTCTTATTATACAACGTTTTTGATAGTTTAAATGTGCCTCGAGCTGCATACTTTCTAATAGGGAAATTTTGAATATGGCTGAGTCCACACCATCAAAAATGAGAGCGCTGTCGCGTTGATTGAATTTATCTACATTTGATTTTAAACATTGAATGTGAAAATTTAGCCAAGACTCGCAGTCTACAACTTCGGTTGCGGAAGAGGAAGGAACATGAAACTGTATTCTCTCCGTCACTTGACCCGTTTGAAAATCTATTTTAATATATTTTAGTTTAAGGTAGATGAGCGCCTTCATTCTAAAATTGTCTAAATTGTTGAAGAGCGCTTCGATAATGTTAGAATTTTGAAGGAGCCACTCAGGAAAATCTACTATTTGAGTATTGGACTCTATGCAGTAGTCGCGTACTAAATTATTATGTGAAACATTAATGAGGGAGATGGTAGAGGTACCGTTGGTGTAGTGATCATTTGCATGCGTGTGTTGAAGTCTGTGCAAAGATCGCTGAAAGTGACTATCAAAAGAAAGAGGGCACAAATCGCAAGGAAAGGAGATGTCATCGTCAGAATCAACTTCACCTCCGGAGATTGATGCCGCTTTGCGTTGACACACACGTTGTTTCATGTGTCGAAGGAGACTGTGCTTCCTTGTAAACATATGTCCGCAGTCGGCACATTCCCACTCGTTGCCTTGTCGCGAGAGTCCTGAGCTGGAACTCACATCACCTGAAAGAGAAATCATTCTATCATCTCTGTTCAAGTCTCAGTGTATTGTTACAACCTACTTTGACTCAACAACTCTAAACTTTCCTCGAGAAGGGAGGGCGTTGGTGATGAAGTTGATGCCTGAAATTGAGGAAGATGCTATTAGCCACACGTTTGAGGGAGATGAGTGAAGAAATTTTCAACTTACCATTTCAACGAAATCAAGTTTAAGGTTGATACTTCAACAAGATAGAGACTTCACTCAAATAATACGTCTCAAATTTGGAATTCACGAGAGAGCAGTTCACTTGTACGCCTCAAATATAGAATTCGCTAGAGAACACTTCACTTATACGTCTCAAAGACAGAGTGAAATGACACGAATGTCACTTTGCATATATATTTTCATATTCATCATTCATTGGCTGTTCATTCTGATTGGTTGCTTGTTTATACTTAAGAATTAGAAAACATTTCAAAGTCATTATTCACAGTCAAAATGACAAGCCCTACAAAAACATCGAACACAAATTGGAGTTCTCTTCTGCATGCTCATCGCCAAAGGCGCTCGTTGCACCGAACGCTCCAACGAAGGGGAAGGTGGAGAAATTATACCGACTCGACAACATTAGAAAGTTGTCATTAGCAGCGGATGACGAAGAGGAGAGTGTATGTGAGAAGGAGTGTCCCGACCTAACAGGCATACGATGGAAGTATCTGCAGTATGATACTGATGATGTGATGGAGATCAGCAGCACCAAATTCCTCCATCAATTTGGGAATGGTACACCCCTAACTCCCAGCCACGAACTATGGCGGAGTGGGAGTACATCGACAAAGTGAGGCTCGCGGTAGAAGAACGATTGAAGCAAGTGAACTGTTTTTGTAATCTGTGTGAAGGCAGACTCTGGGACGATATTGACGATGAAGACCTTTTGAAATACATGCCATAATAAATGTTTATTTCGTATTATCTTTGCTTTCATACTGACTTACTTGAATGGGGCTTCAGTGGATGATTTAAGCATGTATACTTTTTCATTTGGAAATAGTAGCACGCTTAGTTTAACTTGTAAATCTTATAACATTTCATATGGGTGATGATGGTAGTTGAAATAGTGTTAAATAAAATTAAGATAGCTTACATGATTCTGGGATAGCAATCGACTGCGATCCATGTGTAAAGAGCTTGTTAGACTACGGAAGAGAGAAGTGTGTTATGTTGCGTGTGGCGCGTGAGTGTCCTCCCATTTCATTCCATTCATCAATTCATCTCATTGATAGAGACAGGTAGAACTCATGGTTCTCATAACGTATGCAATGGATAGTTTATAAGGCAACCTTCGACAGCTGGCTAAATGTCGCCCTGGCGCGAATGCATACTACGTTGAGACAGAGGCAATCACTTGCAAACATGACGCAGAGAGGTTTAACAAGATTGACCATTGCCGAATGTCCCTTGCGGTATACATAGCTACGGGTTTCACCGCCGCCCTTTACAGGAACGCCCGTCGAAAGGAAGTATTACACCGAACTTCATTTGCAACGTTCAAGTTGACTGATAGCAGATTCAACTTAATGTAGTATTCGCCAGACATGAAAACCTGTAGAGTTGGTAAGAGGTTGACAGACTTTGAGCAGCTTGATAGCAAACCGTAGAGAGCTTGATTCACCAGCGTTTTGCAATGGAGATGTTTAGAGGCCACCCATGACAAGATAGCTAAGACTCAACCGATTGGCGTTCAAAGTGCTACGTTGAGAACTGTGTCAAATGCCCAACATGAGACATGAGTTGTCCCAGCGGTTTCGGTCTAAAATATGACACACTCCCTTGCCACACTTATCACTACGGCATCGTCCGCCGTCCCGAAGGAACACCCTGTCAGTGGAATATTACAGCAAAACTCTCCGTGTCTTGCTCGCTTTCAGTGAAAAGCCGCTTATACCATGAGAAGACTGGCTCAGACATCATTAAAAATGCTTTCATTGACTTCAGCAGGGACGAAAACCCCAGAAAACCTCCAAAAATAGTGAATTTAAATTTTTCAACTTTTTAGCACTACTTATGAAATTTTTATAAGTAGTCTATAACTTAGGGCAGGTCAATAGCGACCGAACGTCTTTTGAATCAAGTCAAACGGACTTGTAGAAGCAAAGTTACAAGCCTTTAAAGTTTTGGAGTCTTTTATGGCCTGGAGACGAAGGCCATCTCCTGGCGAACCTCTAAGTCCGACGCCTTAGCTGATATCAGCAATGAAATTTTCTAAGTCGGTTTCTTACAGAATCCCGGAATTTGGAATGTCCGAAGCTATCATCGGAGCTCAGAGAGACGACCTACCTCTGACAATCGCTCTAGTCTTAATGACAAGTCTCTCTCGGTTCCCAGCTTATATAGTGTGTGGCGATCAGCTGATGACGTAATATCCATCATCCAAGCACTTAAAACGCTTCTATCATCGATTCTGGAGGTCCGATTAAGCTGGAAATATACCATCTCCATGTAGAATTTGACGCTGAATCCAAATCTTGCCTCCGTTTCCCCATACCGATGCTTCGTTTTGGCTCTACAGCCCACAGCCATCGCGAAAATTCTAACTGTCGTTTTTTCGAAAAATGTTGAAAATTTTTTCTCTCCGATTGACTTGAAACTCACCATGTTGATAGAGAATTTCATGCTGATTCCAAATCTGAAATCCGTTTCCCCATACCGATGCTTCGTTTTGGCTCTACAGCCCACAGCCATCGCGAAAATTCTAACTGTCGTTTTTTCGAAAAATGTTGAAAATTTTTTCTCTCCGATTGACTTGAAACTCACCATGTTGATAGAGAATTTCATGCTGATTCCAAATCTGAAATCCGTTTTCCCATCCGATGCTTCGTTTTGACGCTAGAGCCCAAAACGTCCAAAATTCTAACTCTGTCGTTTTTTCGCCAATGTCCCAAAATCTTAAATGGCGTCTCACATCTAAACGAAGACAGATATGAACAAGCCGATTCTTTCACTGAATTTGTCTCACTCTTAGCTTTCAAACGAGCTATGGCACGACAAAATCCGTTCACTAGAAGCAAAGTTGGAAGGTCGGTGCCGAGGGGGGGGGACGTCAGGGAAAATTTTTTCTCCCCGATTGCGTTCAAATTCACCATACCGATGCAGAATTTCACGCTGAATCCGAATCTGGCCTCCGTTTTCCCATCCGATGGTTCGTTATCGCGCTAGAGACCAAAACGTCCAAAATTCTAACTCTGTCGTTTTTCGCCAATGTCCCAAAATCTTAAATGGCGTCTCACATCTAAACGAAGACAGATATGAACAAGCCGTTTCTTTCACTGAATTTGTCTCACTCTTAGCTTTCAAACGAGCTATGGCACAACTAAATCCGTCCACTGGAAGGCAAGATCGAAGCGGGCTCTCCCGAGGGGGGGGACGTCAGCGAAAATTTTTTCTCTCCGATTGCGTTCAAATTCACCATACCGATGCAGAATTTCACGCTGAATCCGAATCTGGCCTCCGTTTTCCCATCCGATGGTTCGTTTTGAAGCTACAGCCCAAAACGTCCCAAATTCTAACTCTGTCGTTTTTCGCCAATGTCCCAAAATCTTAAATGGCGTCTCACAACTAAACGAAGACAGATATGAACAAGCCGATTCTTTCACTGAATTTGTCTCACTCTTAGCTTTCAAACGAGCTATGGCACGACAAAATCCGTCCACTAGAAGCAAAGTTGGAAGGTCGGTGCCGAGGGGGGGGACGTCAGGGAAATTTTTTTCTCCCCGATTGCGTTCAAATTCACCATACCGATGCAGAATTTCACGCTGAATCCGAATCTGGCCTCCGTTTTCCCATCCGATGGTTCGTTATCGCGCTAGAGACCAAAACGTCCAAAATTCTAACTCTGTCGTTTTTCGCCAATGTCCCAAAATCTTAAATGGCGTCTCACATCTAAACGAAGACAGATATGAACAAGCCGATTCTTTCACTGAATTTGTCTCACTCTTAGCTTTCAAACGAGTTATGGCACAACTAAATCCGTCCACTGGAAGCCAAAATCGAAGCGAGCTGTCCCGAGGGGGGGGGACGTCAGCGAAAATTTTTTCTCTCCGATTGCGTTCAAATTCACCATACCGATGCAGAATTTCACGCTGAATCCGAATCTGGCCTCCGTTTTCCCATCCGATGGTTCGTTTTGGCGCTAGAGACCAAAACGTCCAAAATTCTAACTCTGTCGTTTTTTCGAAAAATGTTGAAAATTTTTTCTCTCCGATTGACTTGAAACTCACCATGTTGATAGAGAATTTCATGCTGATTCCAAATCTGAAATCCGTTTTCCAATCCGATGCTTCGTTTTGGCGCTACAGCCCAAAACGTCCCAAATTCTAACTCTGTCGTTTTTCGCCAATGTCCCAAAATTTTAAATGGCGTCTCACATCTAAACGAAGACAACTATGAACAAGCCGATTCTTTCAGTGAATTTGTCTCCCTCTTAGCTTTCAAACGAGCTATGGCACGACGAAATCCGTCCACTAGAAGCAAAGTTGGAAGGTCGAAGCCGAGGGGGGGACGTCAGTGAAAATTTTTTCTCTCCGATAGTAATGGGCAAAAGACCGTTCCAGGCCACCACAAAATTCGAAAAAATAGTATCTTTAAAAACGACATAAATTCATGAATTTGAACCCTTTTTCAGGTTTTTAAGACCTAAATTCATGAATTTAGACCGTTCCAGGACACCTAAAATTCAAAAAAATAGTATCTTTAAAAACGACATAAATTCATGAATTTGAACCCTTTTTCAGGTTTTTAAGACCTAAATACATGAATTTAGTCCATTCAAAAAGTACCATTTTTTCAAAAATGGTACTTTTTAAAAACGACATAAATTCATGAATTTGAACCCTTTTTCAGGTTATGAGGACCTAAATTCATGAATTTATGACGTTTTTAAAAATACCCAATTTTCAAATTTTTCAAAATCTCAAAATTTGAGAATTACAATTTTCACCCTCGCTTAAATCATGACCGTTTCAGGACACTGAAAAAATCATAAAAGTTAAGAATCTCAAAATTTGAGAATTACAATTTTCACCCCCGCCAAAATCATGACCGTTCTAGGACACCAAAAAAAATCATAAAAGTTGAGAATTTCAAATTCATGAATTTTATCCATCTTTCAGGTTTTTAAAATATATCATGTGACTAGCGAACCGAAGGTTCAGGGCTTCGCCGTTAAAAATATTTCTTTAAAAATGGAAGAAACAAAAGTGGAAGGAACTTCAGAAATGGAAGGAACCTCAAGAATATATCCTTCGTTATCATATGAACGTAGTTCTACTTTAATGGACATTGAAAAGATTAACATTGAAAAAATGAATAAAGAAAAACACAAAGATAGAGTTAGGTATATGAAAGATAAGGAATCTCAATTATTATTAAGATTAGAGCATTATAAAAAATTAAGAAAGAGATGGACTAAAGTTAAGAATGTAACACAAGGAATTGGCATATTCTTAACAATAAGTTTAGGTGCTTTAACAATTGTTATATCTTCAGGTGTTTTAGTAATTCCAGTAGTTGCTGCTGCTTTAACAGGTACGGGTGTTTTTGCAACTTCACTTGTTACAATGTTAGATAAATCTTTAATAACTAAGAAACGAAAATCATTAAAAACTAAGCATTTACATATTAAAGAAGTCTATGACAAATTGCATTACTACTTTCAAAGAGTATGTGATGATAATGTTATTACGTTAGATGAGATT
Source organism: Prostheceraeus crozeri (assembly GCA_907163375.1). NCBI lineage: Eukaryota > Metazoa > Platyhelminthes > Polycladida > Euryleptidae > Prostheceraeus > Prostheceraeus crozeri. The sequence continues at coordinate 140,120 of CAJQUW010011635.1, forward strand.
GAAAAATTTGATCAAATAGCTAATGAAGTAAATCACACATCATTTCAATTACAGTCAGAAAAAGTTGATGATAAGAATAAACAGGATGGCAAAATTTCTAGTGATGGTAAAATTTCTAATGAAGATAAAGTTTTTTAGAAGAACTAAAACTTTAAGCGAAAATTTAAGCAAAACTTTATTAAACAAAACTTTATTGAACAAAACTTTATTGAACAAAACTTAAAACGGAAAGATGTCAGACAACAAAGCAATAAAAAAATAATTTGTTCAGTAAAATGTTTTTGCTGTATTCCAATGTTACCACAAAATTCAAATATTATATTTTAAAAATGGATAAAATTAGAGCTGATAATTTTAAAAGAATAAAACAATTAGAAGAGTTAATAAAACAAAGAAATATTATGAAAGAAAATCATCTTCAACATAGAATGATAAAAGCTGGTATTCAATCTGATATGTTTGAAAAAATGCAGCAAACCGAACAAGTAAAAACTGATTTTGAAAAAACTATGAAACCATTTAAAACTCTTGAAAAAGAACTTACAAATAATGATAAACAAATTGATATAACAGATCCAGAGCACAAAACTATATTAGATGACTATGGATTACTAGAATCAAACATTAATAAGAAATTACCAAAATCTATGCAATTTGAACATTCTATCTCAATTATAGATGGAAAAACAATACCTAGATTTTATCTCGGACAAAAAGAAATATTTCCACAACCTTTTCGAGGTATAATTTTTTCACCAGATAAATCTCCTTTTATTTTAGATAGAAATTTTGTTAATCTTTTAAGAGGAGCAGATTTAAATAATTATGCTGTAGAAGATCTCATAAAATATAAAGCTATGTTAGACAGAGTTGGTGCAGTAAAATCTCTTAGACGTTATAAACAATTAGAAAATTTATTATCAACGGGAGTTAAAGTAGGGAAAGGTTTATCTGAAAAACAGAAAACTGAAACAACTGTATTTTTACCAGATGATCCACAAGAATTACTAAATAGATTAAATATTTCAATATCTGCAATAAAAGAAGGACATAATTCTAGTTTCAATGAAATTCATGCTATATTGAAAAGACTGTTAGAAAAGAAGATTCTAAATGAAGAGGATTATAAAAGTATAACGAACCGAATGTTCTAGGGCTTCGCCCGTAGCTGAAATATGTTGTTGCTTTTAATTTTTTATAAAAAAAAATATTTCATAAAAAAATATTTATTCAAAATTTTAACTAAAAAATGTGTTCAGCAGATTTAGACAAAATTAATAATCATTTAGAAAATTTGACAGAGATTTTGGGTTCATCAAAATTTAGTACGACGTTAAAAATTATAACAACTACTTCATCACACACTTGTAATTTAGAACCCATTCTACATTTGGAACAAAATAAAAATTATCAAATTGCATTGACTAGTTTCTCTACATTTAACACTATTCAAAACGTTATCAAAGATGTGAATGATCAATTTAGATATTCTACTGATAAAGGCAAAACATGGAAAATATTAACTTTTCTTCCTGGTTCTTACGAAGTTGAAACAATATCAAATGAAATTAAGAGACATTTAAGTATACCATTTAAAGATAAGAAACAATTACATTTTGCAGTTGAACCGGCAGTTAATAAATTTTCTCTTACTTTAGACGAAAATCATCAAGTTGATTTTAATCATGATAGATCATTGTCAAAGCTATTAGGATTTAATAAACAAACCTATAGTCAAGGTTATCATTTAGGTGAGAAGATTCCAAAAATAACTGAAATAAATTCAATTGTTGTACATTGTGACATTATTGAAGGAGGATATATAAATGGTAAATTATCAAATTTAATATTCAGTTTTCCAGCTTTTACTGTACCCATTGGTTATAGATTAAATGTAATTCCACAAACATTAATATATTTTCCTATTACAAGAAAAACTATTAACAACATTGGCATTAGAATCACTGATGAAAAAGGACAAGAAATAAATTTTGGAGGTGAAGAGATTATGATAGATCTTTTGGTTCGGGAGGTATAAACTCCCACACGAAGCTAGAGAAGTTTAATTTTCTTCTTCTTTAGAAACAAAAAATAAAAAAAATAAAAATAAATTTTTTTATTAAAAAATGAGTGAACTACCTCCATTAAATAAAAAGAAACTTAAATTTAATCATCATCCAAATTTATCTAATAAAGTTTTGTCAGTTATTTGCGGAAGATCAGGATGTGGAAAAACATATCTATTATTTAAAATTTTAACGACTCCAAATTTTTTGGATTATAACAATCTTATAATTTATACAACAACGGCAGAACAACCCGTCTATCAATTTTTAAAATATGGATTTGAAAATAATCTTAAAAAACAGCAATTGCTTCATTATTCAAAGAATATGAAAAATCTGAAGATGAAGAAGAAATAAGTTCGTGGTGTGAAGAAGCAGCAAAAAATAATCAGTTAGTAGAATCTAATAAAAATAACCATATAAAGATACAATTAATAGATGATAGTGGTAATATGCAAGATCCTAGTAAACTAGATAAAACAATGAAACATTGTGTAATTTTTGATGATTGTGTTAATGATAGAAATCAGTCAGTTCAGAGAAATTATTTCACAAGAGGTAGACATAATAACTGTAGTGTATTTTATTTAACACAAAGTATGTATTCATTAGACGGAAGTGTTATTAGAAAGAATGCAAATATATTTATACTATTTGAAATAAATGCAAGAAACTTAAGTGATTTGTTAAGAGATTTATGTGTAAGAAATAAAGATGAATTTAAACAATCGTGTAACAATGCTTGGTCAAAAGATTATGGCTTCATTACAATTAATATTGATAAAAAAATTCATGAAAGAGTTATAGAAAATATTTTCGCGGAGTGATAAAAATATACAAATATAGTGTTATAATATTTTTTTATTTTATGTATATATGAAATTTGTCTATCTTAGAAATTAGAAAATTAAAAAGGTTCAGTAGTTATTCCATCAGGTAAAATTTTTCTTTTATCATCAAATGGATCTAATGCTAATTTATGTTCTTCTTTTAAATACATGTTATGTTTTTTTGAATTAAGTCTATAATTACATGCTGTTTTTATTTCATTATTAAATAATACATTTTTATAATCTTGAAATGTTATTTGATTAGCCACTGATGCCTTTGAAATTCCTTTTAATGTTTTATGTGTTTTAATATTATTAGTTGTATCATAACAGTAACATTTAGATTTTAAAAATATAGCTTCTGTTATGAAATCTTCATTTCCTTCTAATTCATCTTTTACTTTACATAAATCAGAAGGATGAATGATATCTTTTATTTTATCTATTTCTTCATCAAGTGTAGAATTATACGGTATTGTTAATTCTAAGAAAACAGAATCGGTATCTGTAAAGTGTAATTTATAGTTTTTGCCATAAGCAGGTGCTAAATAATCATATATAAATTTATACATAAATAGTTTAGCTAATTCTAATATAGTGAAACCAATAAAATTAAACTTATCATGTTTTACGTTAATTCGACGTAAATGTACAGCACATAGGTCATCACTAAATCTAGTAGTTCTTTTATATGTAGGTTTCCTTGTTAAATTTTGAAACCTATCTTTATCATAAACTATTTCAATATTTTGTCTATTACGCACATTTTCTAAAGTCTTACCATAAAATGCATTATTCATTAATTTGAAGAACACGTTTCCAAAATCATCTTTATTTCTTTTAGCTATTTTACGTTTTTCAATATTGAACTCTATATAATTTTTTAACCACCTAGATTTTTGATAAAATAGTTTTCGATGTATTTTGGTGAGAATCATTCCATGATCTAAATACCAATCTAGCATTCTTCCTTCAACAACATACTTTCCTTTATTGCTTTGTGTTAACATAAGTTTTTTTGTTGGTCTGTATTTCTTAGGAATTAAAGATTTTTGATAATCTGAAAAATCTTCTATATTAGGAATTTTGCTTTCGGGACAGAAAGGAAAATATTTTGTTTTATCTTTTATTTCATCAGGGTATACTAAATCAACTTCATATATATAACCATGATTATAATTTCCATCATATGTTTTTTGATAATCTAGAATATTACACCATGACATTTCACCTGTTGGTAATTCTTGTATCATGCAAGAAGAATATAAGCTATTAAAATCATAATATAACAAATAGTTTTCTCTCATGAATTCATCAATTGCTTTTTCACGTTCTACTCCTTCTTGTTTCGTTCGAAAAATTTCTAATATTTTTTCTTTTTCTTCTGGAGATAAAGGTTTCATTATTCCATATTCTTGTGGATTTACTTTCTTATTATAACAGTTAACATATCTATTACCTAAAACTGATGAAACTCCACCTCCTATTCCAGATTCAAAAAATAATAATTTATCATATGTATTTTGTTTATAATGTTTAAGTTTAACATTTGTATGTTTTAATCCTGCTAACCATGTTAAACCTGGTGTAGAATAACAATAACATGGATCTATTCCGTAATATTCTAAACACATATCACGAAAGTTTTCAAAAAGATCAGCTAGTATTAATACATCTATCTGTAGATATTTCATTGTATAATCATACATTGTTTTACAATTTAACTCTCTCCAAATTTTTTCAGCTTCTGCATAGTCTTCGTCAGATAATTTTGATTGTTTTAATGTTGATTTAAATTTATTTATTGGAGGAAGTTGTTCTTCTTCCATAATTTTATTCACAGAATTAAAATCTCCAGTTATATACTCATACGGAAATATTCCTTTTAAAGGTTTTAAATTATATTTATTTAATATTTTACATTGTTCAGATTTCAAAGTTTTTCCCATAACATCTAATGAATAAGGAGTAAAAAATCTAAATGCATCTAAAATTCTAATGCAACCTAATTGCATTGAAAAATATTCTTCTTCTGTTTTACATAGTACATTTATTTGTTGTTGTTGTAATTTTTCAGATGAAAATAAATCTTTCATTACTAGATGGAAATCATATTTAGAACCATTGTAGAAATATAGAGGAACAAAGTTATATTTAAATTTATTACCATTAAGATTACAAGAATTATGTGCTGCACCTCTATATAATCCATTTAGATGATCATGATCTTTTACCTTGACGGCAGAGCCGTCGCTTCGCCTATCAATATATCTACCTCTGCCATTTTTATAATTTTTTGTAAATTCTCTTTCACAGTAATAACATTTTGTTTCATTAATAAAATTTAATTTTTCTTTTTCTGTTAATGGCATCATCGGTATATTTGTTTCAAGCAATTGTGAAAAACGTCCTTGTAATTCTTCTACTTTCTTTGTAAACATTTCTGAACTATCTTCACCATAGTATTGAAAATATTCTGATTTAAATAATTCAGGATAATTTGAATGAATGTACATTCCCCAACATAATGGTTTTTGTTCAAATAAATATTTTTCTTTACTTTGTTCAGATGCACTTTTTTCATAATTAAAAACCGAAGGTTCTAGGGCTTGGCCCGTACCATTTTCAGAATTATAATTTTCAGAATCGGGTGAAGCCCTGGAACTTTCCGTTCGATTTTGTGTCATATTAACATTATAAGCTTCAAAATCACAATAAATAGTAAAGGGTACTTTATTTTTAAAATACCATTTATTATATTCTAAATAATCATCTTTTGGAAATGTGTTTCTGACTGCTTCATTTTGTTGACAATTCTCCAAATGTCTATTCATTTCTTCTTTAGTTCTAAAACTTGTCATACATTGAAGACAAGGAAAATTTGTATTATCTGAAGTTTTTGTGAATATAGAAACATCTTTACACAATATAAAATGACCCTGATAATATAATATATTCGCTTGTGCTGGTTGTTTTGACTGTTCTAGTTTTTCAAATTTATCTTGATATAATTCATGTGTTTCATTAATTTCTTTTGCAAGATTAAATGTATTTCGATGAAAATTTTGATTTAATATTTGTAGCTGATAACTATATTCTTTATCATATTGTTCTTTATATTGTTGTAGACATTTTTTTAAAGATTCATTTATTTTTTGATTGGTTTCATTTTCTTCATTATTTAATTCTTTATTGTCATCATTTAATTTTTGAATTGTTTCTATCTTACTTTGATATTTATGGTCATATTCTTGTACTAATATTTTTGTTTGTTGTTGATATAATCTGTTTTACATTTTTGTAAACTTTCATTTAAATTTTGTAATTTTTGTTGATATTCTAAAGATAAAGATGAATAATCGGAATCATAATCATAATTATAATTACGTCCTTTATAATTATTATGACTAATCATTATTGGTGATAGTGTTTTAACAAGTTCAAATTTTTCAGTACATATTATATTTCCTTGGTAAAAAATATTATGATGCATGTAATTTCCTCTATCATTATATACTATTTCTGATTGACATAAATTTTTATTATTCAAATAAAATTTTTTTGAATCTGAGTAAAGTGGAGTAATTTTACCAATAGAAACATAATTCACATTTAATTAAAAAACATTTACTTCTATTAAATTTTTATTCTTTTTATGAAACTTTATTAATCTATTATAATCATATGGAAATTCATGTAAGCCATCAGAAAGATCAAATTCATTTATGTATTCTTCTTTATTATAATGACTTAGTCTTTCTTTATGATATTCTTCAGGATGTAAATGTGCTATAATACTCCACAGAAAACAATAATCATCTTCATTTTTTATGTTGATTATTTGTGGTGAACTGAAAGGTAAAGGAACATAACTACCACCAGTATTATTTTTATATTTATCAATTACTATTTTCTTAGATAGTATTTTAACAAATCTCCAACCAGATTCACGTAACTGGGCTTCAATTATACAATTTTCTAATTTAAGTATCATCGATTCAAATATGGGTTGTATATCATTTACATTATGAATTTCTTGTGAATTTGTAAAATGTCCTTGTATTATTTCTTCAGGAATTCCATCAGGTCCATTTTTTGTATAAAGTACTTCTACATTCATATAACATTTGAAAGATTTCTTAAATATATTATAAAAGTTGGTTAGAATATCAGAAAAAGTTTTATCGGTTTCATTATATTCAACGGGCGAAGCCCTGGAAGACATCTCCGATGTCCCGCGAAAAGACTGATTAAATAAATATTTTATATTTGCTAAGGCTTCATCGGTTCGTTCAGCTTCATCAAATTCATCAGTATCGCTAAATAAATATCTTCCATCTGGTACGGGCGAAGCCCTAGAACCTTCGGTTTGTATGGTCTCATCTTCACTATTAAAAACTTTTTTATATTCCGAATGTGAATAATCATCAAACATTTTTTTAACTTTTATATCAGTAGGCAATGTTTCTAGATAGTTTTTATAACTATTTAATTTTAATATATTTCCTTCATCAACTCGTTCTACATTTTGTAAATGCAATTTACTATTTAAATGAGATTGATAACTTCTTTTTGTTTGCAACTTTTTTTTACATAAGACACAATAAAACTTGGTATTTTCCATTTTTTTTTATTTTTTTAGAGAAAATTTAAGAAAAAATTTGTGTTTTAATTTTAGATATAAACATTCTAATATCAAGGACTTGAGTGTTATTTTATATTATTATATATTTCACGTTCTTTAGTTATTTTTTTCTTTATCACATTAAGTTTTATCATATTAAGTTTTACCATATTAAGTTTCATCATATAATGTTTTATCAAAAGATAATTTAAATTTTTTTTCACTAACTATTGATTCTTCATCATCATCATCAATTGATTCTTCATCATCATCATAAATTGTTTCTTCATCATCATAAATTACACTTTTTGGTATAGGATGCCCTTCCATGATAGGATACCATTCTCTTATTGGAATATCTAATTCTAAATTACATCTTTTATCTGATAATAATATAATAGAGAAAAATATTGGTCTTTGATCTCTTTTGGAAAATTTAATAACACCACCATAATCTGAATCACTTTTAGTTTTTGTTAAAGATGATAAAATTTTAAATTGATTAGATGTAAATCCTAATTTAAATTTTGTAGACCCGACACATAGTTGTCTAACAGTATCTTCAACTATACCATCATTATTATTTTCAATTGTAAGAAAATGAAATTTAGATAAATTTTTATAATTACTAATATTTTTATAATCTTTTTTACCATTTACACCTTTTTCAGATGTTACAGAATCATCATTATTATCATAAGATTCTTTAAGATCGGGCAAAGCCCTAGAACCTTCGGTTCGTTTATTATGATTATGGTCATTGTTAATAGTATAAGGTGTTGTCCACATATAAATTTTCTCTTGTTGAGCTAAGCCATTTATGTAAGATTTTAACAAATTAATATTTAAGTTTGAATATAATCCTATATACGTATCATCATCATATCTTTGCGGCATTTCTAATGTTTCTTGTTTATAAATTGTATCTCTATAATAAACTTGACATAATAATTCTTCATTATGTTTTTTACTCTCTATGTGAATGTTATATTGATTTTGATCATCAACAAATAATCTAATTTTTTCCTTGGAAAACGATTTTAATTTTTTAACTTATTCTTTGATATTGATATAATTAATAATTTTATTTTCTATCCACTCAGTATTACTAATTGGTAACACTGCTCTAATGAATCCGTAAACATTATTATGACCTATTATAACCATATTTTCTTTATTTAATTCCACATAAGCTACATCATTATATTTACTTACAATCTCCATAAATTTAATAAATGGATCCCCCGGAAATAAACAATAATTAGTTTCTATAGAAGGTAAACCTTTAGTCTGTTCTCTAAATATTTCGGCTTGTAATTGAAATAAAATATTAACATCTATACATGGATTATTATTATTATTATTATCAAAACATTTATTTTCAAATCCCGTCGATCTCGTCGAATAAGAAGAACAGGATGATGCGGGCGAATATAATTTTTTTAAATTTGGATTTTCCATTTTTTTATTTTTATTAGAAAAAATTTTATTTTTTATTTTTATTAGAAAAAATTTTATTTTTTTATTGTTAAAAAATGATGTTACCAAATGTTGGTGGAGGTGCATATATCCCGAATAATCGTGAATTAGAAATAGAGATAGAAAATTATATCATGAAAACTGGAGACGTTTTATCTGGTCCATTGCATCTTTCTATTCTTCCGCAACAAAATACAGAGTTAACAAATAAACAATATGTTGATACACAAATCAATGATTTAAAGGAAAAATATATAAACGATGTTTTGGTTCCACTGATGAATGAATTAAAGTTGCTAAAACTTAATGACAAGTCATTAAACGAAAAATTATTAAAACTTGATAAAAAGGATAGAGAGCTAGAAGCAGATATAGCAAAACTTTTTAAAAAGATTTCTGAACAATCAAAAATTTTAATATTACTTTCTATAAAGTTAAAATCTGCAGTCATTAAAAATAAACATCAGATAAAAATGTTAGAAGAACAATTAGAAGATGAAATAGAAAAACTACCTGAAAGAATTAAAAAAAATTTAAAGCAGTTACAAACTACATTCCAAAAAAGTGTTGATGAATTAAGTTCTAAAATTACTCAACAAATGAAAAAGATGAATAGAATAATAAATGAAGTAAACTCACTTAATGAAAAATTTGATAAAATGAAAAATCTGAAAATCAATTTAGAAAATGAATTAAAGAAAAATTTACAAGAAAACTCTAAAGAAAATAAAGAACAGTTAGATTCTGTTAAAAGACAATTAGATGTTCTTAAAATTAAGTTAAATGCACTTAAAACGGCGTTGAAGATGAATCAGGAGAAAATGCAAGTTAATAGAAAAGAAATTAAAGTACATCACACGCTGCTTGACGCAATAGATAAAGTGCAACAGTCAATTAATAAAGTTATCTCGAAGTTGTTGTCCATTCACAAACGTAAATCTTAACACGTAGATATTTTTCCCAAAAGTCAAATTTAATCCTAAAAAATGCCTATAATTTATAAACACAATCTTAAACATTTTGCATCAAATAATAAAATTGCTCATGAACCATCTCAGAAACCTGTTTATCATTATGATAATACAGAAACAGTCGGAACAGAAAAGTTCCTAGGCACCGCAGGTGCCGTCCAAAAAGAAGGGGCTGGCATCTTTTCTGGTATTGGAAGTATCGTTAACTTAATTAAAAATAATAAAGATTTGATTACATCTATAGGTGCTATAGGTAGTACAGCTAGTGCAATATCAAATGCTGTTAAGTCTCGAAACGAATTAAAACAACTAGAAGCTATTCGTAAACTTAGGAATGATTCTGAAGAACTAAAAAATTTAAAAAAACTTTCAGAGGAAACAAAAAACAAAATTGCTAACATAGCTGTGGGGGGTGAAACCTTGAGGAGCGGAGCTCCGTCTAATAGTAAACATAATGAAAATAAAAATAATAAAAAAACAATTGAAGAAATAAGAGGAAATGGCGTGAGTAGCAACCTTCGGTTTAACCAGCAAAGCTGTAGCGGAGCTGGTCTAGCAAAATTCTAAAATATATTTTTTAGTAAAATTTTTTTAGTAAAATTTTTTTAGCAAAATTATTTTAGCAAAAATTTTTTAGCAAAATTATTTTAGTAAAATTTTTTTGGTGAAATGCTAAAATTATATTTTGGTAAAATTTTTTCTGTCTGTGAGAAAAAACAAAAAGTCAAATTATTTTTTATAAAAATGTCTTCGCTTATCGAAAATAAATTTAGATTAGACGATCCTCCGTTCGTCAGTTACAATCAAAAAAAGAATGACTATATAAGAATTGCTATGAATCCCGGATCTTCCACTAGAGTAAATACTGTAGGAGATTTAATTTTTGAAGTTCATAATCAGCAGAGTTATTTATATCTACCTGATTCATTTTTACACTGTGAATATTCTTTGTATAGTGATGCCAATTTTACAACACCATTACCAGAAACCGATAATATTGCACTAGAGAATAATTTCTTTCCAAGATTATTTACACAAATGCGTTTAGATGTTGCAACTCAAAATATAGAAACAATAAGTGATTCTCCAGGTGTAATTGATACAATGCTTAGATTTGTAACAATTGGTGAAAATAATAAAAAGTATGAAATCGAAGGTTGGTTTCCTGATACTAATGATGGTATAATTGTTGATGATTTAACTGACGCTGGAACAGATGCAGTAGGAATTGCGAAAGATGTAGAAAATATTGCAAAACATTTAAATAAAACAAATAATGATGCATATAAAGAAAGACGTGAATTTAACAAAAAAAGTAAACAGACAGTAAATTGGTCATTGTCTCCATTATTCGGATATTTAGATTATGATAAAATATCATATCAATTAAAGTTTAAATTAATAATTCATCGTACAGCAAATAATGAATTAATCTTTTTTGGTAAGACTGGAAAAAAAGCATATTTAAAAATTGATAGACTTGAATGGTAGATTAAGCATATTACTCCTAGTTTAGAGATTGAAACAGCTATTGCAAAAAGATTAAATACTAACAAACCAATTCCAGTAAATTTTCTAAAGAGAACTGCTAGTTCAGTAACTTTTTCCGAACAAAGATTTAACTGGCATTTTACTAGAACTTCGAATACTCCAAGATATTTATTACTAACATTTCAAAGAAATAATTCTCCAAGTTTTGATAACAACAATAATCTCTTCCATATTAATACAATTCGAAGTTTACAAGTTTCATTAAATCAAACCCGTTATCCAATTGATCCATTAAGATTCGATGATACCAATAATCAATTTATGGAAGGATATGATTCTTATCGAAATCTTTGTATAGAATTTGGAGTTGAACCACAATTATCTCCTGGAGATTGGAGACATTTATATCCTGTTTTCTGTTTCGATTTAAGTGCACAATCAGAAGATATTATCAAGACTGGTTGTGATGTAAAAATTAATATTGAAAAGAAAGATTCCACCACTTCATTGATGGCTTATGGTTTATTGCTAGAAGATGTAAAATATTATATTGAAGTTCTTAATGGGAAGATGGCTAGGATAGGCTAAAGCCAGAGGAGCTTCGCTCCGATCGGTTAATAACCTGAGGACCTTTGGTCCGATAGGCTAAAGCCCAAGACTTCGTCGTCTAATTAATTTAATTTTTTTTGATAACTTAAAATTTTGATAACTAGAATAGATTAAAATTTTTTTGGTAACTTAAAATTTTGATAACTAGAATAGATTAAAAATTCTTAACTTAAAATTTTTCATAACTAGAATAGATTAAAATTTTTTGGTAACTTAAATTTTTTTTATTAAAAATGTCGCAAGCGGAAGTAATATTAATAATAAAACTGTTGAATTAAAATTACGTAATATTGTTGACAAAAATACCCCTAAAACTATTACGATTAATAAAAAAAAGTATTACATAAGTAAACCAATGATAGAGAATATTCAATTACAAGAAGAAAAGAATGGCGGGATTCTCCCATTAATTCCACTAATAATAGGTGGCATAGCAGCTGCAGGAAGTGTTGCAGGTGGGACAGCTGGTATCGTCCAAGCAGTAAATAAAAATAAATCAGAGAAGGCAGCATTAGAAGAACAAAAACGTCATAATAGAGAGTTAGAGAAAGTTGCTAGGGGTGAAGGAGTAGTAGATAATTTTATTAGTAAATTAAAATTAGTTGATGAAGGAAAACGAGTTCTTCAAAATATTCTCCACAATGTTGATGATTTAATTGAAATTAAAGAAACTAAAGATGGTTCTGGAATATATCTAAGTCCTAGTATGATTCGGTAAAACAATTATTTTATTTTATTTTATCTTTTAAATTTTTTTTATCTTTTAAAATGAATTCTAAAAATTCCGAAAATTTAATTAAATTAAAAATTGCTAATTTAGATTTATTGAATTATCTATTAAACAAAAATAAAAACTCAAACTGTCAGCATATTGGAGGTGACAAGAACAAAGTTCCACACCACTTCGGTGGTGACATACAAAAAACATTAGAGAACTTTCCTGGATTTATTTGGAGTAAATATTCGAAAGAAAAACATCTTCCTGGTCATTCATATACCGGACCAGGAACTCGATTAGATATAAGACTAGATGAGAATAATAATCCGAAACCAGGTGAAGAACCAATAAACAGAGTAGATGCCGCAGCTTACAGGCATGATTTAGCTTATCGAAATCATGATCTAAGTTCTCGACATGCAGCTGATAAGAAGATGATTCAAGAATTAGATAGTATTCAAAATCCTACATTTAGAGAAAAAATTGAAAGAATGTTTGTTAAGAAAGCTTTACAAGCTAAAATATTATTCGGTCAGGGTTTAAATGAAACGACAGCTAAGCTGTCTGAGAGCAACGCTCGAACTAATAACTCTGAGAGCAACGCTCGAACCTACGCGTCTGAAATTCATAAAGAATACAGAAGGCCTAAATATTTATTGAAAGTAAAAGTATTTAATAAAGATGATATTTGGAGTGCTGATCTTATTCATATGCCGAATGAAAAAGATTATAAATACGCATTGACCGTTATAGATTTATATACACGATACGCTTGGGTAAAACCTTTAAAAAATAAAAGTGGTCTATCAGTTAAATATGCGTTTGAAGAAATCTTTAAAGAAAGTAATAGAAAGCCAAAAAAATTGTTTGTTGATAAAGGATCGGAATTTTATAACCGAAACGTTCAGCCACTATTTGAAACAGACGAAAGTCATCGCCAAGGCTCAGTTTATTCAACTGAAAACGCTGGAAAAGCTGTAGTGATAGAAAGATTCAATCGGACGTTAAAAAATAAATTATTCAAGAAATTTACTGATCAAAGAAATCAGAAATGGTTGAAGATATTACCAGGAGTTGTAGAAGAGTATAACAATAAGATTCATTCAGGTATTGAAGAAACCCCAAAGAATGCTTCTGACGACCCTGATTTAATCCGATAGAAAATATTCGAGAATAATAATTTGAATGAGAGTAATCCGAATTTGCAGAAACTTAAGCCGAAATTTAAAATTGGAGATAGAGTTAGAATATTTAAATATAAGAATAAATTTGAAAAAGGCTTTGTTGGCTATTGGACTAAAGAAATATTTGAAGTTTCTAAAATAAATCAAAGTTATCCGATTACTTATGAAATTAAAGATTTAGATAATGAGGATATCAGATGTCGTTTTTATCAAAATGAATTACAGAAAACAGAGCTTTAACCTTTAGGTGGCGCTTTAGCTAGCTTCGCTTGAGTTATAGATTGTTTAACTCTAACATAATATCCAGAAATGGTACTCCTTTTTGTAATTTGTACAAAACGTATAAACATAATTGTCCACAATAGGTAGTGCCTGGTGTTTGAATTTGAAACGTATTGTATGTTCCCGTTCCAAGTAATTCTTTTACTTCATTTGTAGGGGGCAAACCGTATGAATCGAACCAATAGTTCTCAGCCTCCGGGCGATCAAAATAATAGTTCTGCTGATGATTTTTAACGCCTGCTGACCAATGTACACCTTTTTCATCTGACATATGAAGATTTGTTATGAAATTTACAGTTATTGATGGAACTTTGTTCCGGGAACTGAAAGTTCCTGTTGGCCTATTTTTTAGGAATTGTAATTCGTCTCTCATTAGAACATGAAAATTCTTTATTCCTAATCGATTAGCGATTTTCTTTAGGTCGAAATTCGTTGTTGTCTGTGTTCCATATAATTTCAAAAACTCATTTATGTTGCTCATTTTATAATAAAAAAATTTCTTAAGGGACCCCTAGAAGTCAGAAGGGGGGTGTTGATTTAAAACTGTTCTCTAATGATGTCTTTCCTTACTACTTAGTCAGAAGGGGGTATTGATTTAAAACACTTTTATAATGATGACTTTCCTTACTACTTGGGGGGGGTATTGATTTAAAACTGGTCTCTAATGATGTCTTTCCTTACTACTTATTCAATTTTGAAATGATTTAATTTAATCTAAATTTAAACGTTACATTGTTGCATTGTATTAGTAGAGTTGGTGTTTCGCTCATCTTTTATCAATAGTAATTTATTACTCATCAATATGTGAAAATTCTTTATTCCCAATTGCTTAGCAATCTCATTTAAATCGAAATTTAATGTGGTTTTGTTTGCCGTATATTTTTTGGAAGTCTCTGATGTTTCTCATTTTTATAGAAGATACAATGTTTCTATTATATTCCCGTAAATGAGAAATTAAAAACAACACATGGATATTTCAATTTGGTTACATCCACTTTGCATACATTCAATTTGGATACATTGAAATACATGTAAATTTGTCCACGCGAGGACAAGGTTTCATTGGATGAGAGAAAAATGACGTCATATAACAACATAATGAAAATGATTGAAAACAGGAAATAACATTGCATTTAAAACAGGAAATAACATTGCATATAAGATACAATTTTTCTAAACAATAGGATTTCTGTCCACGCGAGGACAAGGTTTCATTGGTTGAAACACTCTATTGTATTTACATGTGCAAGAGGAAATAACATTGCATATAAAACAGAGGGATTTCAAGAATGATAAATTTTCTTCACAGCGCGTCTAATGTCAACGCGTTCATTTGATTAGTTGAATGGCGCAGTATTTTAGCTGAATGGCGCACCATTATTCAAGAGAATATAATGGTCTAACATTGAAAATAAAGTGTCTTGCGGCCGTATCGCAATAACAATAGCGGAGTTTAACATCCAAATTCCATTGAATATGTCAGCGCGGTAGTATCGCTAAATGACGCACCATTGTTTGAGAGAAGAATGGAATCATTTGGAATGTCACATAATTGCTTTACACAACGAAGTCAATCTTCCGTTAACATTAGGTCGTGACTTTTAAAGTACAAGAGAAACAGACACCCAACAAAGCGTAGGAAATTTGTCTGCTAATTTACCTAATTTCATAACAAATGAAACTTCGGTGCGTGAATAATTGATATGATTTTGCTTCAAGAGACTATAAAAATAAGACTTGTCATTATCACAAACAGAGAGCAGATAGTGCTTACCGATAAAAATTTTACACATAACACTGAGTGAATTGTTTCTTTCATGCAACAAGAATTTGTGTAAGTTTACAATTGTATTATTCTCTCCACCATTTGGCTCTATGAAATCACTCAAAGTATCTGTAAATTCATGCCTCTCCAATTCCTCCCGTAATTTTTTCATCCTCCCTGGCAACGATTGTTTTCTTCTATCTTCAAATTGATCTTGTTTCATTTTGAGAAATATATGACGAGAGCGTTTTGACACAACCTTCACTGACAAGAAACACTATTTAATTAAATAAGTCTTCAGCACAATTGTTTGAAATAGCCATATCGATTATTGTTGTTGTGTATTGTTACACGGCATTGCAGCCTGAGTAGGATTTGCTGGTTATATATTTCACGTCTTACAAATGTCTAAGTGGGTGTAGCAGCTGTTTGTTCTTTCATACATTGTTTCCTTTCAAATGTTTGAGTTGGAGGACACAGCTCCTTACACTGAAATGCATTTTATTCATAAATGCGAGAAGCAGATGTTCTCTACAATTGAATGACAATTGTAAAAGTACCTAAACTTATTGTTAAGAATATGTCAATTACTTCAAATATTTTTAGTCAAATGATATATTTTAAAAACCTGAAAACTGGATTTAAAAGACGTTTTTAAAAATACTAATTTTCGGTGTCCTAGAACGGTCATGATTTTGGCGGGGGTGAAAATTGTAATTCTCAAATTTTGAGATTCTCAACTTTTATGATTTTTTCAGTGTCCTGGAACGGTCATGATTTAAGCGAGGGTGAAAATTGTAATTCTCAAATTTTGAGATTTTGAAAAATTTGAAAATTGGGTATTTTTAAAAACGTCATAAATTCATGAATTTAGGTCCTCATAACCTGAAAAAGGGTTCAAATTCATGAATTTATGTCGTTTTTAAAAAGTACCATTTTTGAAAAAATGGTACTTTTTGAATGGACTAAATTCATGTATTTAGGTCTTAAAAACCTGAAAAAGGGTTCAAATTCATGAATTTATGTCGTTTTTAAAGATACTATTTTTTTGAGTTTTAGGTGTCCTGGAACGGTCTAAATTCATGAATTTAGGTCTTAAAAACCTGAAAAAGGGTTCAAATTCATGAATTTATGTCGTTTTTAAAGATACTATTTTTTTGAATTTTGTGGTGGCCTGGAACGGTCTTTTGCCCATTACTTCCGATTGCGTTCAAATTCACCATACCGATGCAGAATTTCACGCTGAATCCGAATCTGGCCTCCGTTTTCCCATCCGATGGTTCGTTTTGGCGCTAGAGACCAAAACGTCCAAAATTCTAACTCTGTCGTTTTTTCGAAAAATGTTGAAAATTTTTTCTCTCCGATTGACTTCAAATTCACCATACCGATGCAGAATTTTACGCTGATTCCAAATCTGAAATCCGTTTTCCCATCCGATGCTTCGTTTTGGTTCTACAGCCCAAAACGTCCAAAATTCTAACTCTGTCGTTTTTTCGACAATCTCCCAAAATCTTAAATGGCGTCTCACATCTAAACGAAGACAGATATGAACAAGCCGATTCTTTCACTGAATGTGTCTCACTCTTAGCTTTCAAACGAGCTATGACACGACTAAATCCGTCCTCTGGAAGCCAAGATCGAAGCTAGCTCTCCCGAGGGGGGGACGTCAGCGAAACTTTTTCTCTAAGATTGACTTGAAACTCACCATGTTGATAGAGAATTTCATGCTGATTCCAAATCTGAAATCCGTTTTCCCATCCGATGCTTCGTTTTGACGCTACAGCCCAAAAACGTCCAACATTTTAACTCTGTCAAAAATTTGAAGAAACATTTTTTCTCTCCGATTGACTTGAAACTCACCATGTTGATAGAGAATTTCATGCTGATTCCAAATCTGAAATCCGTTTTCCCATCTGATGCTTCGTTTTGGCTTTACAGCCCAAAACGTCCCAAATTCTAACTCTGTCGTTTTTTCGCCAATGACCCAAAATCTTAAATGGCGTCTCACATCTAAACGAAGACAGATATGAACAAGCCGATTCTCTCACTGAATGTGTCTCACTCTTAGCTTTCAAACGAGCTATGGCACGACAAAATCCGTCCACTGGAAGCCAAGATCGAAGCGAGCTCTCCCGAGGGGGGGGGACGTCAGCGAAACTTTTTCTCTCCGATTGACTTGAAACTCACCATGTTGATAGAGAATTTCATGCTGATTCCAAATCTGAAATCCGTTTTCCCATCCGATGCTTCGTTTTGACGCTACAGCCCAAAAACGTCCAACATTTTAACTCTGTCACAATTTTGAAGAAACATTTTATCTCTCATTGACTTGAAACTCACCATGTTGATAGAGAATTTCATGCTGATTCCAAATCTGAAATCCATTTTCCCATCCGATGCTTCGTTTTGGGCGCTACAGCCCAAAACGTCCAAAATTCTAACTCTATCGTTTTTCGCCAATCTCCCAAAATCTTAAATGGCGTCTGTCATCTAAACGAAGACAGATATGAACAAGCCGTTTCTTTCAGTGAATTTGTCTCACTCTTAGCTTTCAAACGAGCTATGGCACGACAAAATCCGTCCACTAGAAGCAAAGTTGGAAGGTCGAAGCCGAGGGGGGGGGACGTCAGCGAAAATTTTTTCTCTCCGATTGCGTTCAAATTCACCATACCGGTGCAGAATTTCACGCTGAATCCGAATCTGGCCTCCGTTTTCCCATCCGATGCTTCGTTTTGGCGCTACAGCCCAAAACGTCCAAAATTCTAACTCTGTCGTTTTTTCGAAAAATGTTGAAAAATTTTTCTCTCCGATTGACTTGAAACTCACCATGTTGATAGAGAATTTGACGCTGATTCCAAATCTGAAATCCGTTTTCCCATCCGATGCTTCGTTTTGAAGCTACAGCCCAAAACGTCCAAAATTCTAACTCTGTCGTTTTTTCGCCAATGTCCCAAAATCTTAAATGGCGTCTCACATCTAAACGAAGACAGATATGAACAAGCCGATTCTTTCACTGAATTTGTCTCACTCTTAGCTTTCAAACGAGCTATGGCACGACAAAATCCGTCCACTAGAAGCAAAGTTGGAAGGTCGGTGCCGAGGGGGGGGACGTCAGGGAAAATTTTTTCTCCCCGATTGCGTTCAAATTCACCATACCGATGCAGAATTTCACGCTGAATCCGAATCTGGCCTCCGTTTTCCCATCCGATGGTTCGTTATCGCGCTAGAGACCAAAACGTCCAAAATTCTAACTCTGTCGTTTTTCGCCAATGTCCCAAAATCTTAAATGGCGTCTCACATCTAAACGAAGACAGATATGAACAAGCCGATTCTTTCAGTGAATTTGTCTCACTCTTAGCTTTCAAACGAGCTATGGCACAACTAAATCCGTCCACTGGAAGCCAAAATCGAAGCGAGCTGTCCAGAGGGGGGGGACGTCAGCGAAAATTTTTTCTCTCCGATTGCGTTCAAATTCACCATACCGATGCAGAATTTCACGCTGAATCCGAATCTGGCCTCCGTTTTCCCATCCGATGCTTCGTTTTGGCGCTAGAGACCAAAACGTCTAAAATTCTAACTCTGTCGTTTTTTCGAAAAATGTTGAAAATTTTTTCTCTCCGATTGACTTGAAACTCACCATGTTGATAGAGAATTTCATGCTGATTCCAAATCTGAAATCCGTTTCCCCATCCGATGCTTCGTTTTGACGCTGGAGCCCAAAACGTCCAAAATTCTAACTCTGTCGTTTTTCGCCAATGTCCCAAAATCTTAAATGGCGTCTCACATCTAAACGAAGACAGATATGAACAAGCCGATTCTTTCACTGAATTTGTCTCACTCATAGCTTTCAAACGAGCTATGG